>QTSX02002167.1:0-516955 GCA_014839935.2 Entomophthora muscae | reverse complement strand
TTCTCCTTCCTGGTACCAAGACTGAAGTCTACACCAGAGCCTTCAAGATTGTCCAGGATGCTTTGAGCTCCCTTCCCATCAACCAGCTCCCCCCTCCCACCCACATCACCAGAGCAAACCCTTCCTCCTCTGAGAAGGATGAGTCAACCCTTTCTGCAGAGCAGCTAGCTCATGTGCACTCACTTGGGCCAAAGGTTATTATAATGGACTTTGAGCAAGCTCAGTTCAGAGCCTTTGATGCCACCTTCAATGGAGAATTCCAAGGCTGTTTCTTTCATTTTAGGCAGGCCCTCATCAAGAATCTCAAGAGTGAGAAGGAGATTTTTGACAAGTATCTTAATGATGGTAAAGGGGAGTGCCACTTTGCCTTCACCCAGTTTACTGCCTTGGCTTTTGTGCGGCCAGAGCATACTAGGCTTGGCTTTGAGGCCCTCCTGGAGGATGCTTACGTGAAGAAGCACTTCATCATTTTCAAGGGTTACCTTGAGTACTTTGAAAAGCAATGGGTAGGCAAGAAGATAACTTCCCGGAGAGGAAAGAGAAGGGCCATTGCCCCTTGGAATTGCCAGGGCGCCTGCCTCAAGGGGGAGATGAAGACCACCTTCAGCCTTGAGGTTTGCCACAAGCACTTGAAGACCAAGTTTGGGTCCAACCTCAAATACAACAAGTTCTTTGCCAAGCTACAGGAGGAGCAGGGCAAAAATGTCACCAAGTTTTGCAACCTGGCCAACCAGGTGGCCCCCAAGAAGAAGAAGAGTAAAGATCAGGAGTACCAGGAGGTAGTGCAAAAGGTGGTGAAGAAGAAGTATAAGATGGCAGAAATAAAAAATACCTTGAAGATGTCACAACTGCTCTTGCTGGTGGGTTTAATTAGCCAAATAAACTTTGCTTTGCTTTGCCTATATATTTTTTACTTTTAAAATTTTAATTTTTTAATTTTTTGGATAGTAATAATCTTTTTAGGTAAAAATGGTAAGTTTAAGATACAGTTTTAATGTGGTTTTGTAAGAAATATCTTATATTTTTTAATTTACCTTTAAGGTATGAGATTTTTTCAGTTATACTTATATAAAGTATAATAAATTAAAATTAGATTTCTTTTATATTTTTTAGTTATATGAATATATAAAATATTTTTATTTTTGGTTCATTGGAATTTTAAGTTTTATGGGAATAAAAAAATATTTTATAATAAAGAGTGTAATTTACATAGTAAATTGAAAACTAGTTGCTTATATCTCCTTATTCTTATTACTTATGGTATTTTTTATTGCATTTTTGAACTTTCTGGGGTCATTTTAGTATAACAAATATTTCAAAATAATTTTTTATATTAAAAATGTTCAGGGTAAAGTGTGCTGTTACTTAAAAAAGTGTCAACATCCAGGAGACGACATTATGTAAAACCGGGTTGTCACTTTACTATAGTGTCAACATTTTTAGTGTTGACATGGGCGCTGTTGCTGGCTGTAGCTGGAGTGCCATTTAGCCTTGTTAAGGCCAGTAGCAGCACACGTGCCAAGGACAGCCAATCAGGATAGGCACAGCCAGCAAAGATGGATCTATTGCAAAGGTAGCCACTGAGAACTGTCTGAAAGGACATGAACAAGGGTTGTTGCAGTATATATTGATACAGACACCTGAAATGATGATAACAAGTTCTTAGTTACACCTGGATAGATTGCAGCTGCTGGCTAGATTTTACTCCAGTCCCAATAAATAAATTATCTTCAAGTTCTATTCTATTGTAGTCTGTAGTGCTCTTGCATAGGATTAGGTAGAGTACATTGGCAAGGCTAACATCTATCTGTAGCTTTGAACATACCAGCAATAACTCAAGTTTCTCAACAGGGCCCATGACTTTTGCCAGCTTTTCTCTGAGGTGGTGATAGTATCCAGGTTTCTGATGCCTGCCTCATCTGTATTAGCATCCACTTGTGAAGTGACATTGGTTGGCAATTGGCAAAAAGAAGCTTTGGCTTGATTACCATTGATTTATAGTAGCCAGTTCTTGGATTTTTAACAGCAGAGGCAAGAAGAAGAGCTCCACACCCTTGTTGAGCTTTCACATTTCTTGAAGTTTGTCAAAACTTGGCATGTACCAGAAGCTTTGACAGGAGTATTGTTGGGAAGGGGCACACACTCACTGTATGTCTTGTAATATGAGAATTTGAACAACATTGACCAATTGCATTTATAATAAATAGTACTTTGTTTAATCCTATACAAATAGGAAAAATGATGATGATCCCCTTTGGTGTTTACTACCAACCCCTTATATAGGGGTGTTCTCTTATTATTAGTTGCTAGCAATGTCTTATAGAACATTATAAAACATTGTAGAGTTTTGGACATGCTGGCAGAAAAAGGGAAAACTTCCCATTTTAAGTTACAGCCCACAATACTATGGCGCCTTGAATGAGGACTCCCTCTGCTAGAGCACCAATTGGTGATCCTTTTTTACTTTTTAATTTCAGTATTCAGACTCCCAATAGAAGTAAAATCACAGCTCAAATCAAACCTGGTGCCTTTGTGTTATTTCATTTAGAAGCTGGTGTCCTGGCACTTGATGTTGATTGTTGCAGCGCCTGGCGCTCATGATCAAGCATGCTGTTGCCTTGGCACTGAGAATAATTTATGCTGGCACTGTGGCATGTACTTTAGGCTAGGTGGATGCCCTGTCCAAGGACAGATATAAAGTTGAATTTAAAAAGTCAATTAAATTTATTTCATTGTACTTTTAGGCTGAGATTACTTATCATGTTTTATTAAATTTCTATTTAAAATGCTTCCTTAAAATTAATTCTAATTATATTTTTTTATAGTTAAAATAGCATATTCAATTATAAACAAAAAATAAAATCTAAGTAAGTGAAGCTTTACTATTATGTTTAGTACTGTAAATTCAGAACCTAAACGTAAAAATGTGGGATTTTCAAATCCTTGGTCCAAATTTCAAATCACTTTTGTGGGATGGCCTTTTTTAAATTAAATTGATTTTTTTGTGTATTTATTTGGATTTTTAAAAATGCGGGAACTCATAGACACTTTGCAAAGTTCAAGTTGAGCTGCATATTTCCTATGGATAAAATGAATTAACTGGAATAAGATTTGAAGCATTCAAATCCATCAACCATTTTCATTAAGTTTACTATGTTTTTTAAAATTGCCATATTGTCAAATCCATGAACCAAATCAAATCACTTTTTAATGCCACTAGTAAACTCAAATATTAATTGCGGGAACTGGAATCCAAATTTATTGTACAGTAAGCACACTAGAAAACACCAACCCAAATAAAGAAGCTCCACCACAACTAAAATCAAACTAAAAATTCAACCTTGATAACCATGTTTATACATAAAAGGTTATTAAGCTTTAAATTTATCCAAACCCAGAAAGTATACAATATTATACACTTCAAATCACAGATATAGAAATTCTGTTACTATTCAATGCTAAATCAAGAGAAAATAACTACTCACTACTAAACCAAAAGCCTAAATAAATACAGTAGTTTTAAAATCTATGGTGACAACAAAAATAGTCCAGATTTAAACAAAATGATTTCAAATTTGAATGAAATCCAAGTTGCGCAAGATTCAGGATTCAAATAATTTAAATTTTTTGGTTGATAGATGAACTGTCAAACAAAAAACAAAATTTCACTAGCCCATTATAAAAAATTATACCAAACATCAAGCAGTGTAGTTCAAACCACAAACAAAATGAACTGACGCAACAAGTGAAATGAATGGATGCTATTCTGAAGTATATTAAAATCCAATCAGGATTCATACGAGGCACTGACAGAAGGACTAAAATAAAACAAAATTAGAGCAATCTAGAAGCAAGATTACATAAGCACAAAACAAAATGAACTCACACAAGATGTGTAGTATGAGCAGCCTAAAATAGAAAACTATCAATTTAACAGCCAATCAACAGCTATCTAATTTAGGAACAGAGGCATTTTATTCATTTTCATGGATCCTGATCTGTATGAAATGGTTTTGAGAACCTTACAAATGTGGACTTGAGATTACAATAAAAATAAATCAATAAATTTTAAAATTTCTACTTTTAGTGATTTTATCCTAGGTTTTTTACAATGGTTTTTACTAGCAACATCTTCAACGGCACAAGCAGCCAAACTAGCAGCAGCCAAGCCAGCTTCAATGGAGGCAAGGCTTAGAACGTGGAGGCACCTGTTTACACCCAAGCCTTTAAGGCGGGTGACAAGGAAGCTGACCTGTATCTGACCACCGACCCCTATGGCTTTGACTTTTTTGAGAGTCACTTAGTGTCTAGCTCTGCCCCTGCTCCCGTACCCACCCCCACACAAGCTGCCTGTCAACCAACCAATCAGGATGGCAACCTTGATTTGGAGCAACTTCCTGCCACCAGCCAACCTACCCCCCTACAGCCAATCAGGCTTCAGCTCCCCCGGCCCAGCACCCTAAGCAATGAATCATCACTGCCCAAATTCTTCAGGAAATTGTGGCACTGAATCTACAGGGTCTGTCCTGGGAACAGATTGCCGCCCAGTTGCAATTTACCCGAGCTACTGTCATGCAGGAATTCAACAACCTGATGAACAGGGGGAATCTGATTGGGACAGCCAAGAAGCCCAAGAAGGCCCCCAAGTCCTAAATCAATGAGGTATACCCAATAATGCTTGACCTCCTCCAGCGGGATCCCAAGCTTCCCTTGACCCAGGTCCGGAAGCAACTTGCGCACCATGGCATTTGGGTGTCTGAGCGCATGGTACAGCTCTGGATGTATAGGAAGGTGGCTTCAATACAGGTTCTTACCAATGTGCCATCAACCAATGGGATGGTGCTGAGGATTCCCTGTATGATCCAGACATCAAATCAACCCTGGTCTGATGCTTGACAAGTCTATCAGATGGCTTTATGTTTATTTCTTACTATAAGCTATCCATAGCTTTTGAAAATTTTTGCGCCCAAGGAAGAGCTGCCACCCAAAAGGGAGGAAGAAGGTCAAGAAGGGGATGTTTATTGGTTCATTTCTGGCTGTTTCAGCCAAGGATTTTGTCTACTATCAGACAAACCCAGATTTCACTGATGGTTAGAAGTACAGCCAAATCCTTGGTGGATTACTTGACTCCTGGGATGGCTCAAATTCAAAGCATTGGTTTTTCTTGAGCCACCAGATGGAGGGTAGCTCCACCACCCTTGAGGCCATCCAGAAACGCGGACACCAGGCCTCAGTGTACCTAGCTGACCACGCTGACATCCATCTGGCTGATCTCATGTTCTTCAACATTGGATCCACATTACGGGAGCGCCACCCTCAGGCTTTTAACAACCTCTATCTTGGGGTCCTTGACCACAATTTTCTCTTTGGCCACCAAATGGTGGCTAACTTGTTTGCCAAAATTGTCTTCCATGTGAACATATGCTACAAATCACATAGGATAAGCACCTCCCACCCTGTGCCACAGCCACCTACCAGCCAATCAAGCCAATGACAGACAAGGAATATGACAAGTTGTGTATGGCAGCCATCATGCAAAATCCTCCTACCCCTACCCCTACCCCCGCCATCACCACCCCCCACCTTCCAGCCCCACTCACCTAATCCCAGACCACCCAGGCCAGAACTTCCTCAACGTCTTCCTTCTTGCGCTATTCTGCCTACTAGGCATCACTCTTCCCTGCCCCAATAAACCCCCTGTTGCCAAACATTTTATTTTTACATTATCTTTATTTTGAATTTCAATTGTTTGTGTTCTCTTTGTTTATAGTTGGTTTTATTCTTTATGTTCAGCTTATTTCTATAAAATCATTTATTTACTATGCCATGTATCTAGATCCAGAACACAGTTATTTTTAGTACCCAGACACAGCCCCTTGTGAAAATATTAACAACAATTTGGTGATCAGCTAAATTTGAATTATAAAATTATGTGTTAACTGTTTTTAGATAAAGTTGTTACTGATCCAAAACAAAACATTAATGATAAACTTTAAGCCAATCAGGAGCCAAGTGATAAAGTGATTGTTTTGACATAAAGGGTCATTCAATAATTCTTTGATGCATGTGCGCTAATTAATATGATTGGCTGGATGTTTTGCCATTGTACGACATTGCCGCTGTGGCAAGTTGTTGGTGGACTAGTGCTAGCTCAGCAGCCAATTGGGCACTAGTCCATCAACAACTTGCCACAGTGGCAATGTTGTACAATGGCAAAACATCCAGCCAATCATATTAATTAGCGCACATATACCAAAGAATTATTGATTGTCCCTTTATGTCACAACAATCACTTTATCACTTGGCTCCTGATTGGCTAAAAGTTTATCATTAAGGTTTTGAATTTGGATCAGTAACAACTTTATCTAAAAACAGTTAACACATAATTTTATAATTCAAATTTAGCTGATCACCAAATTGTTGTTAATATTTTCACAAGGGGCTGTGTCTGGGTACTAAAAATAACTGTGTTCTGGATCTAGATACATGGCATAGTAAATAAATGATTTTATAGAAATAAGCTGAACATAAAGAATAAAACCAACTATAAACAAAGAGAACACAAACAATTGAAATTCAAAATAAAGATAGTATAAATAGAAAATTTCTGGGACCAGGGGTTTATTGAGGCAGGGAAGAGTGATGCCTAGTAGGCAGAATGGCGCAGGAAGGAGGATGTAGAGGCAGTGCTGGCCTGGGGGGTCTGGGATTAGATGGGTTGGGTTTGCGGGTGGGGGGTGCTGGTAGGGGGGGTGGAGGCAGGAGGATTGTGCGTGATAGCCGCCATATACCGCTCATTGTACTCCTCATCAGTCATTGGCTGGATGGTCTGGTAGGTGGCTGTGGCACAGGGTGGGAGGCGCTTATCCTTGCATGATTGGTTGCCCATGTTCACATGGAAGACAATTTGCGCAAACAAGTCATCCAACATTTGGTGGCCAAAGAGAAAATTATGATCAGGACCCCAAGATAGAGGTTGTTGAAAGCCTGAGGGCGGCGCTCCCGTAATGTGGATCCAATGTTGAAGAAGACAACATCAGCCAGATGGACGTCTGCATGGCTGGTGGGGTAGACTGAGGCCTGGTGCCCGGTCCCTGGATGGCCTCAAGGACAGTGGAGCTTCCCTTCATCTGGTGGCTCAAGAAAACCTGGTATTTGGAATTTGAGCCATCCCAGGAGTTGAGCAATCCACCAAGGATGTGGCTGTATGAGTACCTATTGATGAAATCAGGGTTTGTCCAATAGTAGACAAAACCCTTGGCTGAAACAGCCAGAAATACACCAATGAAAGTCCCCTTCTTGACCTTCTTCCTTCCATTCTTGGTGGTGGCTTTTCCTTGCTCACCAAAATTGTCAAATGCAATTGATAAATTGTAGTACAAGGCAAACATGATGTCATCAGTTAGACTTGTCAAGCATCTGTTCAGGGTTGATTTAATTGCGGTGTCATATGGGGAATCCTCAGTGCCATCCCATTGGTTACTGGCAAAATTGGTAAGAACCCTAATTAAAGCCACCTTTCTGTGCATCCAGAGCTGCACCATGCACTCAGACACCCAAATGCCATGGTGTGCAAGTTGCTTCTGGACCTGGGTCAAGGGAAGCTTGGGGTCCCGCTGGAGGAGGTCAAGCATTATTGGGTAGGCCTCAGTTATCTGGGACTCTGTGGCCTTCTTTGGTTTCTTGGCTGTCCCAATCAGATTTTCCTTATTCATTAGGTTGTTGAACTCCCACATTATGGTGGCTTGGGTAAATTACAACTGGGCGGCAATCTAGTCCCATAACAGACCCTGTAGGTTTAGTGCCACAATTCCTGAAGAATTTGGGCAGTGATTTTCTGCGTTTGGGGCGCTGGGCGGCAGGAGCTGAAGCCTGATTGGCTGAGGGGAGGGCAGGTTGGGCAGTGGCAGGAAGTTGTTCTGGATTGAGGTTGCCATCCTGATTGGTTAGTTGACAGGCAGCTTGTGCAGGGGTGGGTTTGGGAGCAAGGGCAGAGCTAGACGCTAAGTGACTCTCAAACAAGTCAAAGCCATATGGGTTGGAGGACAGTAACAGGTCAGCTTCCTTGTTACCTGCCTCAAAGGCTTGGGTGTAAACAGGTGCCTCCACGTTCTGAGCCTCACCTCCATTTCAGCTGGCTTGGCTGCTGGCACCATCAAATATATTGTTTGTAAAAACCATTTTAAAAAACCTAGGATGAAATCACTAAAAGTAGAAATTTTAAAATTTAATGAATTATTTTTATTGTAATCTCAAGTCCATATTTGGAAGGTTCTCAAAATCTTTTCATACAAATCTAGAGCCATGAAAATGGATAAAATGCCTCTGGTCCTAAATTGGATAGCTGTTGATTGGCTGTTAAATTGATAGTTTTCTATTTTAGGCTGCTCATACTACACATCTTGTGTGAGTTCATTTTGTTTTGTGCTTATGTAATCTTGCTTCTAGATTGCATAAGTTTTGTTTCACTTTAGTCCTTCTGTTGATGCCTCATATGAATCCTGATTGGATTATAATATACTCTGGAACAGCATCCATCCATTTCACTTGTATTGTCAGTTCATTTTGTTTGTGGTTTGAACTACACCGCTTGATGTTTGATATAATTTTGTATGATGGGCTAGTGAAATTTTGATTTTTGGTTTGACAGTTTATTTATTAACCAAAGATATTTAAATTAATTGAATCCTGAATCTTGCACAACTTGGCTTTTGTTTAAATCTGAAATCATTTTGTTTAAATCTGAAGAATTTTTGCTTGTTGCCATGGCTTTTAAAACTACTGTATGTTTTACTAGTAAATTAACAAAAATTAGGATAGTTCATTCACTTTTAACTATAACTATTCATCTCAAACTTACCATGTATACATAAAATAATCAGTGTTATCTAATTAAATTAAAAATAAAAACTAAGAACTAAATGATCAAAACTAAAAAGTAAAAACTAAAGCTAAAAAGTTAAAAGTTAAAAGTAAAAATCATATAACTGAGCAAGCAAGCAATTTTCACTTCATCCTTATTTCCCCTTGCCATTTTAGCCCCTTCCAGGAGGGCAGAGGCAATAAGATCAAGCTGCTGCTTAAACTCAGAGGCCTTATACTTGTGCTTGGCTGCACCCTGGATGGCCTTGGTGAAGAGGGTGGAGCGGGTTGTTGTCTTGGTGAGGGGGACACAGTTGGCAAGATCTCTGAGCTTGGAGATGGTTTTTCTTGCTCATGCTGCAGGAGAGAAAAGAAATTATTGAACTTTGGGTGGAGCCCAAAGTTGGCCTTGAGATGCTTGTGATAAGCCTCTAGCTCTGAAGTGGTCTTGAGCTCACCATTCACTGCCGCTTGGTACACATTCCAACTGGCCTTGGCGCATGCCTTGCCTTGCCTCTGTGTGATGACCTTCCCAATCCACTGGGGCTTGAAGTACTCAAGGAAAGTCTTGAACTCCGAGTGCTTTACTAGGCAAGGATCCTTTGAGAGAACCTCAAACCCCTGCGCAGTGTGCTCTGGCTTTAAAAAAGCCAAGGCACTAAATTGTGCAAGCACAAATTTGCAGGTGTATGAAGTGTCCCTCCGGCTCAACCTACTTAGCTCGGCATGGGCCTGCACATTCCAAGCAACTGCTTGACAGAAGTGGAAGTGGCACCCCTGCACCTCCCTGCTGAACAGCTGCTCAAATGCATTGAACTGAGCAGGCTCAAAGTCCATGATGCAAATGTGAGGCCCCAGAGCTCTCAGCCTTACCTTTTCCTCCAAGTCCAGGGCGGCCTGGTCCTTGTCACTGGCAGGAGGGTTGGCACAGGTGTAGGGGGGTCTTATTGGCATTGTTGTTGTCAGGAAGGAGGGAAAGTGCTTGGCAAAGGATGGATAAAGCATGGGTGTAGATGGCCTCAGTGGCCCGGGGAGAAGGAAGAAAGCGAGTGGAATCACCCGGATGTCAATCTGGGCATGGATCATCCAGAGCTGTTTGAACATCCAGGGGCAAGTGACAAAGGTGCCATCAACTATCCAGGTTGAAGCCCTTTTTATCTCCAGCAGGTTCTGCTGAGTGGCATAGCAGATTATGCAGTCATTGCTGCTGGGCCCATTATTGCAAAGGAGGAAGCACTCCCCACTCAGAAGCTGCTTGAGCTCATGGGTGAGCGTAAGTTCCAAGGGGACATCCAAGGCCTTGGGGGGAGGGGGATTGGCGGCAATACACTTATTGCTTATGAACTTAACCAACTGTTCCTGGGTTGATACCAACTTAAGATTGTTGGGTTTTAAATGCTGCAGAGCCTTTATTGCCAGATCAGATGCCCAGAGGTGAGAGGATGTTGGGATCACCTGGACAAGGTACCATTTTAGCATCTGGGTTATAAGATGATTGGGGGCTCACAAGAGTGCTCCTCCTTCTTGGCAGTTACTTGCTCCCAGCCCTTGGTGTTTAGCCAGGCCCCACAAGTCTTATCCTCACATACAAAGTGCTTGCTCTTAGTGACGTGCTTTTGATTATTACAGTTAAAAATGTAATTGTCAGCAACATAGCCAGCCCTGCCCTTTACTGAAATGATGGAGAAAAATGGGGGAAGCACTTGGGGACTTTGAACTCTCCATCCACATTGCAGATATTGTGAATGGCCAGTGGATCCCAAGCCATGTGACCAGAAGCTTTGAACTTCTTGGAGTACTCCTCAGGCTCATCTTGGGGATCAGATGAGGGAGGGGGAAGAGCCATCAGGAGGGGGAGGGGAAGGGTTCTTCAAGGCCTGCTTGGATGCCTCCTTTTTCTTACCAGAAGAAGAGGTGGGCTCCTTGGCAGCCTTTGACTTCTTGGTACGGCGCTCCTTGGTGTGTTTGGAGTCAGCCTCTGACTTGTAAAAAGAGTGGTCAGTGAGGGAGTCATCACTTTTATTAGAGGATTATGGGAGGAAGTTGAAGATGAGGGTGGAGGGGAGGAGATGGGTGGGGGAGACAGAGTTGGAGACTTTGCCTTTGCAGGCTTCTTGACACGCTTGGGGGTGATGGTTGGTTCCTTGGAGGCTTAGCGCTTGGTAGGCTTGTTGGATTTGGATGATCTTGTCTAAAGAAAAGTTTAGTTTTATAAATTAAACAGTATGAATGATATAAACACAGAGGTAAGGCAAAGTAAAAGTTAAATAAAAAGTATGCAAAAAGGTTTATTTATCAAGAAAAAACATAACAAAGTAAATAGAAGCAAAATAGGAACTCAAAGTATAGATATAAAGGTTAAAACATAGAAAATAAGTGAATTTATGATGAAGCATCAAAGATATTAGGTTCAGCATAGCATCTTAGTGCTAAATCAATGTAAAAGTATAATTAAAAATCAAAAAATATATATAAATTATATGGAGAGTAGCAGGAAAAGTGGTAGATTATAATTGCAAAAAAAATAAAAAATTATTATGCGGAATTTTTTATTGGGAGTTGAAAATTCAAAACATAGTAAAGTGTCAAGTTTTGCACTGTCAATCAGCTGGGAAAAGCTGAATTCTCACTGTTGAGTATGCCGGAGTTGAGCAGAAAAATTAAATTTACTATGTTTTTTACATATAAAACTTGCTTAAATTTAAAAAGGGTTTGAAAGTTAACCCAAAAGCAAGGCAGTTTCATATGCTCAAAAATTAAAAAACAACAACATAAGGTAAAAAAGTAAATGAGTGGGAATGTGTTTATTAGTGATAATAATGTGCTGTGAGGAGCTGGGAGTGAATTATTTATCATAGTGTTGGTTAAAACGTTAAAAAGCTCTCTGTACTAATCCTCAAGTTAAAGTGTCAAGTGGCGCTCATAGTGTGTCACATTAATTTAGCCTTAATTCTGAGCCTTTGATTAGTTAAATCCAAAACCAATTGGGTGGCAAGTGGATAGAGTCAAACAAAGAAGGAGTCAAGTTTCCGTTTTTTATAAATTACATACAAAATCTCTAAATAAATTGGGCTTGATTTATGTGGCATCACTTAGTACACAACCCCAGTAATGACATAATGAAAAACAAGTGGGGTATTTGATTAATGTCTTTACCACTAAATCCAGTATAGTGGTGCTTGGGAGCCTAATTGACAAATATGGACACTAATAATAAAAATATAATACAGTAGTTTTAAAAGCTATGACAACAAGCAAAAATTCTTTAGATTTAAACAAAATGATTTCAGATTTAAACAAAATCCAACTCTAAAGTTAAAATATATACTCTGCTAACAGGGTTTATTGGCGTTAATGGGCAAAATGGGTCAACACAGCAACAAAAAGCTCACACGCAAAGCAAAACCATTCAAAATATAATCCAAAATACATTGATTCACAAACAAAATAGTGTGAGTTGACTTTTGGTGTACATATGCTTACTATGTGAATTGGTGAAAAAATACACCCAAGCAAGGTGTGCCAAAACTCAATCCAAAAACAAAACACAATAGCAACTCACAATGTAAATAAAATCACTCACACAATGTGTGCAATGGATTGTAATCATGAATGATACCAAGGTATCTAAAATAAGACACAAGATCTGAAACATAAATTTTAAAAATATTGTGTTGTATGTTTGAATTTGGCAGTAAAATCTGGGGAAAAGGGTGGATTTTTTTGAGTATTCTAAAATGGGTGTTGTAGACCAAAAACAACTAAGAAATAAAAAATCTATAATTGGGATATTGGGTGGGAAAAAATTAATTGAATATCCATAAACAGATAAAAGCAAAAAATAAAATTAAGGAGTAACTTAATTAAGTTTCATTTAATATTTTATTAAATTCTAAAAATGGAAGGAACACAACAACAGACTACCATTGCACCTGTTGTGCGCCACGTTTGCAGTTGTCCCCGCAGGTCAAAGAATAGACTTAGTACAACACAAGTGCCTACTCAGGAGGGAGGCGGGAGAGGAGTGTTCCATAGTGACGCTGCACTGACACAGCCAGTTCAAGGAGCACAAGCTGCAAGGGTGCAGAGCATCAACCCTTGGGTCCCAAAGCTGCCCCAGAAGCCCACCAAGGTCACCACTACAAAGAAAGTTAGAAACAAGGAGGTAGAACTTACTTTGTATGTGTTTGACGTTGTGTACCGACAAGAATCAGTCCCGTCAGCCATGCTGGAGAAGGTGAAGCCTGTACTTGATACTAGCTATGAGCCCTACATCAGTGATGGCAATCAGGAGGATGACAAGGAGCCCCATTTCTACCAAACCAATGAGGGACAGCTGGTGCTAAAGAAAGTTGCAGCCTTCTACAACAAGGTGCCCATGCATTGCAAGCCTGTCATCAATCAGGATCCTGGCTTGTCTGAACCCACAAAGCCTGCCCAGAAGCGCATCCCTGACATCAAACACATCATCCTGCTTAAGCTAATGCTGGAATCAGGTGACTACAAGGCAGCCGCGGCCCTTGTTGGGGTGGATCCCAAGTACGCCAGCAAGACCTTCAACAAGTTCATTGATACTGGCCAAGTCCTTGCTGTGGAGAAATCCTTGCGCGTTTCCACTATGCTCACCAAGGAGCACAAATGGGCAATCTGCCAGTGGATCATCTGGGACTGCCATCTTGAACTGGCAAATATTCAGGCTATGGTCAAGTCCGCTTTTGGGATTGAGGCCTTGATTTCCTTTTACTACCATCTGGTCAAGGGAATGCAATTTTCCTGGAAAAAACTTGGGGTATCCCCATACAATTGGAACAGCCCAGCCAATATTGAGACCCAGAAAAACTACACAGAGGCGCTATACTGCCCTCAAAGCCAAGGGGACAGTCAAATTTTACTATATTGACAAATCAGTATTTACCTCGTCAATGCACAATGAGTATGGGTATGTCCCCAGAGGCTCCAATGACGGGATGGTCCGGTGTGCTGCAGTCTGCCCCACAGCCTATTCAATGGTGGCTCTCCTCAGTCTAAAGGGGGTTGAGCTATACCAAATGTTACTGGGCTCCCACAATAGCTGGACCTTCCTGTCATTTCTCTGATAGGTCCAGGAGGACCTGAGGTGCACAAGCCCGGGCTTCACCAACGTAATTGTGTTGGACAATGTTGGTCTCCACAAGGTGGCTGATATTCTTGAAGAATTTCCATCAATCAACACGAGCATTGCAGTGGGCCCTCAGCAATTGGCCACGGCAAATATGCACCTTCTCTTCCCCCGCCTATTTGCCCTTCCTAAATCCCATTGAGGAAGTCTTTGGGTGGCTCAAGCAAGTTGTCAAGTGAGGAACCCCAACTGGGACTGAGGACCTGTTTGATTTGCTATAGGCTGGGATCCATACCCTCTCAGCTGAGTCCGTGGCTAAATTCTATGGCCACGCTGATCTATTTATCCTTGCATGTCTAGCCAAACAGCCAATCAATTAAAGACTTAGTGTGTCCAATTTTTTAGGTTCTCTAATTTATTATTCAATAGTTATTAATTATCATATTATATTTAGATGTTTCTACGCCTGCAATCACATTCAGAAGATCCATCAATAGATGTAAGTAATTTATTTATTTTATTGTATATTATTTTATTTTGCCATCTAAGAGTATCCCAAATGCTTGATACTGGATTGCACGAACACATTAATATCACATTTGGAAAATAAATATAATAATCAAAAAAAGTTAATGTAATGTGTCCAAATCAGAAGTAGATTTTATTGACATATATTACTATGCTTTTATTAAGACCTTCTCTGGGATATATTCTGCAGATCTCGTTTGCTAAAATAAAAATTAGAAAAATTTATTATACTAAAAATATTCTAAATTGCAATGGAATATTTTGGAAGAGAGAATTTATTAAGATTGCCTATAGTGAGTATGGAGGTATGTACCCACCCCACAATGGAGGTGGCACACAACCTGGTTAAAATATTCTCGCCTGCTGGTAAAAGGGAGGATGGTGAGGTGGGAATGGAGGAGAAGCTTTTCTGGCAGGGCTGCAAACCCAAAGATGCCAGCCAGGACCAAGGCGTCCTGGATGACGTGATCCACCAAGTTGTACCCGGGGGGGGACCTTCTTCCCATCCAGGGATAGCCTGGCCTTGTCAATCCCCAGAAGGACCCTGTTCAGGTCCTCAACCAACGCGCCCATCCTGAAGTAAAAGAGGAACCCGGGTAAACAACGAGGTAAAGCCTTTGCCCAGCAAAGGCTTCTGTAAACTTGCACAGTTTATTGTATACTTGCTTATTTTTTTCTCATGTTTAGTTTTGCTGAAGGTAAGATCCATAGCTTCTGGGACCCCCGTCTTGTTGGCACTCCAGGCCAGCCCAAAATCTGCCAGGAGGATTTTGGTCTTCTTCACGGCTGTTGCATCCGCAACAGCCAGTTTTTCTACCGCACGACCAAAGTTCTCCAGCAAGTAGGACAGGGTGTGCTCCACCAGGAAGCAGAAGCAAGCAGCCGCATGAGCCTGGCCCATCTCCAGTACATTCTTGAATGGGAGCGTCACCAGGACGTCCCAAACAAGCTCAATGGATTTTACACAGTAAACTTCACTGAGTGATACCGGGTCCAGGCAAACCAGTTAGGCATTCTTATAGGCAGTAACTGCCCACTTGGATGCCCCCTCTCCATGCGTAAGCCCAGCCAATGCCTCCCGCAACATTGGAAAAGACCCGTGGATACGGTCTTCAAGCTCCTGCAAGACAGGGGGTACAGGAAAAGCTGCTTGACCACATGAGTGGGGAGTTGGCGTAGAATGCGGCAGGGACAAAAGGGACCAGGACCTGGCGGAGTTCACCATTGACTTCTTTTAAAAAAAAAGGTAAGTATTTGGAAATTTTTATTAATTATTATTTTAGGTTACCTTTGGCAGTCTCCTCCTTTCCTGCAGCCTTGGCAGGCTTTGCTATTCTTGGTGTAACCAGTTGTGCTGGCTGCTCAGTGTCATCTCTTTGGGTATGTTTTGTGGGTCTTAGGTGGGCATACACTTCTGGGTCATCTGTCCAGACAGACGGCGCAGAGAGGGCAAAGGACTTGAATTGAAGGCCTTCCACAACGTGCTTCTGGACATTTAAAAGTCGCTCAATTGTTGTTTTGGGGGTGTCTGGCATCTTGGCCATGAGTGCCTTAGTGGACACATTTTCAATTTTGTCCCCTGTAAGGACGGCAGCCTTGAATTTTGCTTTGACCTTGCGGTCAATCTCTTTAATTTTGGCAATCACCAAGTTGAGGTCTTTTGGCAGCTTCTCCAATTCTCTCATTTTATTTTTTACTAACCTTTCCATATGTTTTTATAGCTTTTCCCCAATAAATTCTGTATTATTTTGATACTGTTGCCTCTTTGTTTATTCCTTTTTGTTTTCCCGTTTATCACATTATCTCATCTTTTTACCCATTGTGTATTTTTTACACTCATCTCAATATGTTTGTCGTTTGCTTTGTGTTGGTATTGTTTCCTTGATTACCATATTATTTTTAGCGCTTGACATAGCCCCTTGTGAAAATATTAACAACAATTTGGTGATCAGCTAAATTTGAATTAAAAAATTATAGGTTACCTTTTTTTAGATAAAGTTGTTACTGATCCAAATTCAAAACCTTAATGATAAACTTTAAGCCTATCAGGAGCCAAGTGATAAAGTGATTGTTATGACATAAAGGGTCATTCAATAATTCTTTGATGCATGTGCTCTAATTAATATGATTGGCTGGTTGTTTTGCTATTGTGCGCCATTGCTGCTGTGGCAAGTTGTTGATAGACTAGTGCTAACTCAGCAGCCAATTGGGCACTAGTCCATCAACAACTTGCCACAGCGGCAATGTCGTACAATGGCAAAACATCCAGCCAATCATATTAATTAACGCACATATACCAAAGAATTATTGATTGACCCTTTATGTCAGAACAATCACCTTATCAATCAGCTCCTGATTGGCTAAAAGTTTATCATTAAGGTTTTGAATTTGGATCAGTAGCAACTTTATCTAAAAAAAGTTAACCTAAAATTTTCTAATTCAAATTTAGCTGATCACCAAATTGTTATTGATTTTTTCACAAGGGGCTATGTCAAGCGCTAAAAATAACTGTGTTCAGGATCTAGATACACACCTTAGTAAATATATGATTTTATAGAAATAAGCTGAACATAAAGAATAAAACCAACTATAAACAAAAAGAACATGAACAATTGAAATTCAAAAAAAAAGATAATATAAATAGAAAATGTTTGGTGACAGGGGTTTATTGGGACAGGGAAGAGTGATGCCTAGTAGGCAGAATGGCGCAGGAAGGAGGAGATAGAGGCAGTGCTGGCCTGGGGAGTCTGGGATTGGATGTGTTGGGTTTGCGGGTGGGGGGTGGGGGTAGCGGGGGTAGAGGCAGGAGGATTGTGCGTGATGGTTGCCATATACTGCTCATTGTACTCCTCATCAGTCATTGTCTGGATGGGTTAGTAGGTGGCTGTGGCACAGGGTGGGAGGCGCTTATTCTTTGCGTGATTGGTTGCCCATGTTCACATGGAAAACCATTTGCGCAAACAAGTCAGCCAACATTTGGTGATCAAAGAGAAAATTGTGGTCAAGGACCCCAAGATAGAGGTTGTTGAAAGCCTGAGGGTGGCGCTCCTGTAATGTGGATCCAATGTTGAAGAAGACAACATCAGCCAGATGGACGTCTGCATGGCTGGTGGGGTAGACTGAGGCCTGGTGCCCACGTCCCTGGATGGCCTCAAGGACAGTGGAGCTTCCCTTCATCTGGTGGCTCAAGAAAACCTGGTATTTGGAATTTGAGCCATGCCAGGAGTTGAGCAATCCACCAAGGATGTGGCTGTATGAGTAGCCATCAATGAAATCAGGGTTTATCCAATAGTAGACAAAACCTTTGGCTGAAACAGCCAGAAATGCACTAATGAAAGTCCCCTTCTTGACCTTCTTCCTTCCATTCTTAGTGGCAGCTTTTCCTTGGGTGCCAAAATCATCAAAAGCTATGGATAGCTTATAGTAAGAGATGAACATGACATCATCTGACAGACTAGTCAGGCATCAGACCAGGGTGGATTCAATGGCAGGATCATATGGGGAATCCTCAGCGGCATCAGTTTGGTTACCGGCAAAATTGGTAAGAACCCATATGGATTCCCCTTCCCATACATCCAGACCTGTACCAATTGCTCAGAGACCCATATTTTATGGTGTGCAAGCTGCTTCCGGACCTGGGTCAAGGGAAGCTTGGGGTCCCGCTGGAGGAGGGCAAGCATTTTTGGGTCTGCCTCATTGATCTGGGACTCTGTGGCCTTCTTTGGCTTCTTGGCTGTCCCAATCAGATTTCCCTTATTCATCAGGTTGTTGAATTCCTGCATGACAGTAGCCCAGGTGAATTGTAATTGGCTGGCTATCTGATCCCAGGACAGACCCTGCAGGTTGAGTGCCACAATTTCCTGAAGAATTTGGGCGGTGATGATTTGTTGCTTAGGGCGCTGGGCCAGGGGAGCTGAATCCTGATTGGCTTAGGGGGAGCAGGTTGGCTGGTGGCAGAAATATGTTCCAAATCAGGGTTGCCATCCTGATTGGTTAGTTGACAGGCAGCTTGTGCAGGGATGGATGTGGGAGCAGGGGCAGAGCTAGACGCTAAGTGACTCTCAAACAAGTCAAAGCCATAGGGGTCAGTGGTAAGGTACAGGTCAGCTTCCTTGTTACCCGCCTCAAAGGCTTGGGTGAAATTGGGTGCCTCTACGTTCTGAGCCTTGCCTCCATTTAAGCTGGCTTGGCTGCTGGTGCCGTTGAAGATGTTGTTATTAAAAACCATTGTAAAAAGCCTAGGATAAAATCACTAAAAGTAGAAATTTTAAAATTTAATGAATTATTTTTATTGTAATCTCAGATCCATATTTGGAAGGTTCTCAAAACCTTTTCATACAAATCTGGAGCCATGAAAATGGATAAAATGCCTCTGGTCCTAAATTGGATAGCTGTTTATTGGCTGTTAAATTGATAGTTTTCTATTTTAGGCTGCTTATACTACACATCTTGTGTGAGTTCATTTTTTTGTGCTTGTGTAATCTCGCTTCTAGATTGCTCCAATTTTGTTTCATTTTGATCCTTCTGCTGGTGCCTCATATGAATCCTGCTTGGATTATAATATAATCTGGAACAGCATTCATCCATTTCAGTTATTGTGTCAGTTCATTTTGTTTGTGGTTTGAACTACACTGCTTGATGTTTGATATAATTTTGTTTAATGGGCTAGTGAAATTTTGATTTTTGGTTTGACAGTTTATTTATTAACCAAAAATATTTAAATTAATTGAATCCTGAATCTTGCGCGACTTGGATTTTGTTTAAATCTGAGATCATTTTGTTTAAATCTGAAGAATTTTTGCTTATTGCAATATCTTTTAAAAATACTGTAGTAAATAACAAATTTTATATAAGTGCATATGTATTTTATTAATAAAATTAAAATTTGGCTTAAAAAGTGTCAAACTGGTCACTTTTTGTTTTAGAGTGTCAAAAACAGGTTTTTTTCTATTAGTAAATTTACTTATAAATTGCCCCTTAAATTGGTATTTTAGATAACTGAATTATTAAACAGAGTCAAGTTCAAGTAGATTTAACCTTAGTTTTTGGTTTCAACCCCCTAAATTACTAGTAAAAATTAGATTAAAATCAGTTAAGCCAAAAATACTAATAGATTCACATATGCAGCACCAACTCCCGGGTACTCGACAAAGTGTCAAGTATCAGGGAATCAAACTTACCACAGTTGCCAATCCATATGTACCCCTTTACGGCTTGGAGAAAATCAAGAAAAGTCCTGCTATTGTGGGAACCCCTGATCATTTGATATTGGTCCAACCTGCAAGGACCAAGAAGCGCTACCATTGATATATGTTTGGGAACAGAAAGCTGCACAATGTGCTACACCATCCTTGGACAAATTCTCAACCCACCAATGCCTAGACCTGAGTGATGAGAAAAACAGAAATTTGTTGATGTAAAAGAACTGGACATTTATGGTCTATTTGAGAGCCACATAGATCTCAGCATAAATGTGTCAATCCTTGATTGTCTTGTTGCTGTTACTGTTATACGGCAAAACTCCCAGTACTTTCCAGGAGAAGCCCAACTCAACCATGGTTTTGTATACAAGGGTTTTGAGAAAGAAAGCCCAAACTCTGTGGCAAGCATTGATTGGACAGCAAGCTTGTCCAGGTGGCAATCCTTGGTAACCCACTGCTTGATTACATCAATATGAACGGGCTGAAGGAGCTTTAGCTGCCGCTTAGCCTTAGTGGATTTGCCAATTTCCCGGTGTTCCTTATTTGGTTTTGAGGCCGCCAAAATATCTTGCCGTGACACCAAATTGTGATGCAATATCCTGAACTGTCATTCCCTCATTCAAGCAGTTGAGGAGAGCTTCACGCTCACTATCTGTCAACTGACGCCAGCCCTTGGCAGGTACCACTGCATCCTGGCTGGTAGGCTCAACACAGGGGATGGGGACCTTTTTGTAGAAGGTGGGATCACTCTTACTTGTGGTGGAGCCGTCAATGGTGGAATACGTCACAGGCACAGATGGCTCCTCAGTTGTGGCTAATGGCTCATAGGAAGTGTCAAAAACGCAGGGGCAGGAAATGGCAACTCTTGGATCAGGAGTGTGGGGCTGGGTGACAACTGGGTACACAGTGGAGGTGTAAGTAACCTCAGTGTTCCTGGTGACCCTGGTATAAGAGACTTTTGTGGCAGGCCTTGAGAGCGGCTTCTATCTAGGATTTAAGCTGGCTGTTCTGGCTTGTGACACAAAGGGTGATTGGCTGGCGCTGACGCCTTGGGAGGCCTGTGTATTGCCATTACTCCCCTTGAGTTGGGTTCTGGGTTTATTTTGGACCCTCTGGGACGCCCTTGTGAACAGGCTGCCTTGCAGGCTGGTGCAGGAGCTGGTTGGGAATGCAATTATTAGTCCATAAAAATAAAATAAAAGATATATTTTAGAAAAGAAATGTACAGTAGTTTTAAAAGCTATGGCAACAACCAAAAATACTTCAGATTTAAACAAAAGATTTCAGAAATTTGAACAAAATCCAACTCTAAAGCTAAAATATATACTCTGTTAACAGGGTTTATTGGCATTAATGAATAAAATGAGTCAACACAGCAACAAAGGGCTCACTCAAAAGCAAAACCATTCAAAATATAATCCAAAATACATTGATTCACAAACAAAATGGTGTGAGTTGACTTTCAGTGTACATATGTTTATCATGTGAATTGGTGACAAAATACACCCAAGCACGGTGAGTCAAAACTCAATCCAAAGACAAAACACAATAGCAACTCACTATGTAAACAAAATCACTCACTCAGTGTGTGCAATAGGTTGTAATAATGAATGATACCAAGGTATCTAAAATAAGACACAATCCAAGACATAAACTTTAAAAATATTGTGTTGGGTGCTTAATTTGGCGTAAATCTGGGGAAATGGGTGGAAATTATTTCAGGTATTCTAAAATGGGCGTTGTAGACCAGAAACAACTAATTAAGTAATAAAAAATCTATAATTGGGATATTGGGTGGAAAAAAATATTAATTAAATATCCATATTCAGATAAAAGCAAAAAATTAGGGAGTAACTTAATTGAAATTTATTTAATATTTTATTAAATTCTCAAAATGGAAGGAACACAACAACAGACTACCATTGCACCTGTTGTGCGCTGCAGTTGTGGTCGCCCCGCGGGTCAAAGAATAGACTTAGTGCAACACAAGTGCCTACTCAGGAGGGAGGCTGGAGAGGAGAGTTCCATAGTGACAATGCGCTGAAACAGCCAGTTCAAGGAGCACAAGCTGCTAGGGTGCAGAGCATCAACTCTAAGGTCCCAAAGCTGACCCAGAAGCTCACCAAGGTCACCACTACAAAGAAAGTTAGAAACAAGGAGGTAGAACTTACTTTGTATGTGTTTGACGTTGTGTACCGGCAAGAGTCAGTCCCGTCAGCCATGCTGGAGAAGGTGAAGCCTGTACTTGATACTAGCTACAAGCACTACATCAGTGATGGCAATCAAGAGAATGACAAGAAGCCCAAGTTATATCAAACTGATGAGGGACAGCTGGTGTTAAAAAAGGTTATAGCCTTCTATACCAAGGTACCTATGCCCTGTGTTGTGCCCAATGCCAACAAGTCAATCCCCACCGCTAAAAAGCCCGCCCAGAAGCGCATCCCTGACATCAAATGCATCATCCTACTTAATCTAATGCAGGAATCTGGTGGCTACAAGGCGGCCACAGCCATTGTTGGAGTGGATCCCAAGTACGCCAGCAAGACCTTTCATAAATTCATTAATACTGGTTGTGTCCTTGCTGCGGAGAAATTCTTGCGCGTGTCAAACATGCTCACAAGGAGCACAAATGGACAATCTGCCAGTGGATCACCCGGGACTGCCATCTTGAACTGGCAAATATTCGGGCCATGGTTAAATCTACTTTTGGGGTTGAGGCTTCAATTTCCTTTTACTACCATCTGGTGAAGGGAATGTTATTTTCCTGGAAATAGCTCGGGGTATCTCCCTACAACAGAAACAGTCCAGCCAATGTCAAGACCCAGAAAAAATACACAGAGCCGTACACTGCCCTTAAAGCCAAGGGGACAATAAAATTCTATTACATTGACAAATCAGCATTTGCCTTGTCTATGCGCAATGCATATGGCTATGTCTCCAAAGGCTTAAATGGCGGGATGGCTTGGTGTGCTGCAGTCTGCGCCACAGCCTATTCAATGGTGTCTCTCCTTGGTCCAAAGGGAGTTGAGTTGTACCAAATGATACTAGGCTCCCACAATAACCAGATCTTCCTATAATTTTTCCAATTGGTCCAGGAGCACCTGAGGCGCACAAGCTCAGGCTTCACTAACATCATTGTGTTGGACAACATTGGTCTCCATAAGGTGGCTGATATTCTCAGGGAATTCCTGATGATTGACACTAGCATTGCAGTGGGCCCCCAGCAATTGGCCACAGCAAATTTGAGCCTTCTCTTTCTCCCTGCTTATTTGCCCTTCCTAAATCCCATCAAGGAAGTCTTTGGGTGGCTTAATCAAGTTGTCAAGTAAGGAACCCCAACTGGGACCAAGGGCATCTTTAATTTGGTGCAGGCCGGGATCCACACCCTTTCAGCTGAGACTGTGGCCAAATTCTATGGCCACACTGATTCATTTATCCTCGCATGCCTAGCCAAACAGCCAATCAATTAAAGGCTTAGTGTGTCCAATTTTTATATTCTCTAATTTGCTATTAAAGATTTATTAATTATCATTTTATATTTAGTTGTTTCCAAGCCCACAATCACATCAGCAGGACAATCAATGAAGGTTAGTAATTTATTTATCTATAATCATTTTTTATTGTATCATCTAAGGGTATCCCAAACACTTGATACTGGATTACACAAACACATTAATATCACTTTTGGCAAATAAATATAATAACCAAAAAAGTTAAATGTAATGTGTACAAATCAGAAGTAGATTTTATTGAAATATATTATTATGCTTTTATTAAGACCTTCTCTGGGATATATTCTGCAAATCTTGTTTGCTAAAATAAGAATTTGAAATTTTTATTATAATAAAAAAATTGTGATGGAATTATTTGGAAGAGAGAAATTATTAAGAGTGCCTGTAGTGAGTTCTTCTGTATGTACCCACCCTGCAATGGAGGTGGCGCACAACCTCTACCGCCACACCGTGAACAGTGGATACACCCTTATTAAAACATTCACAGCAACTAGTAAAAGGGAGTAGGGACAGGTGCAAATGGAGGAGCAGCTTCTCTGGTGGGGCTGCAAACCTGTGGACACCATCCAGGACCAGGGCGTCCTGGATGACATGATCCACCAAGTCATACCCGGGGGGACCTTCTTCCTGTCCAGGGAGAGCCTGGCCTTGTCAATTCCTAGGAGGACCCTGTCAAGATCCTCCACGCTGACACCCATTCCAAAGTAGAAGAGATACTTGAGGTAAACCACCAGATGAAGCCTTTGCCTA
This sequence comes from Entomophthora muscae, assembly GCA_014839935.2. Lineage (NCBI taxonomy): Eukaryota > Fungi > Entomophthoromycota > Entomophthoromycetes > Entomophthorales > Entomophthoraceae > Entomophthora > Entomophthora muscae. Next base: position 493,004 of record QTSX02002167.1, on the reverse strand, counting down.
GCAAGGGCTTCCGTAAAATCACATAATTTATTGAAGACTGCACTGATCTTCTTATCATGCTTGGTCTTTGCAAAGATAAGCTCCATGGCTGCAGGGACCCCCGTCTTGTTGGCACTCCAGGCCAACCCAAAGTTGGCAAGGAGGATTTTTGTCTTCTTGACAGCTGTTGCGTCTGCAACAGCCAATTTTCCCACTGTGCGCCCAAAGTTGTCCAGCAGGTAAAAAATTTGTGCTCCAAGGGGTAGCAGAAGCAAGCAGCCGCATGAGTCCGGCCCATCTCTGGTGCATTCTTGAATGGGAGCATCCCCAGGACATCCCAAACAAGCTCAATGAATTTTACATAGTAAACTCCACTGAGGGATACCGGGTCCAGGTGGACCAGTTGGGCATCCTTGTAGGCAGTAACTGCCCACTTGGATGCCCCCTTGCCATGCGTCAGCCCAGTCCAATGCCTCCTGCAACATTGGAAAGGACCGGTGGACCCTGTCTTTGAGCTCCTGCAAGACAGAGGGTGACAGAAACAGCTGCTTTGCCAAATGATTGGCGTAGTTTGCATAGAATGTGGCAGGGACAAAGGGGACCAGGACTTTGCAGAGTTCACTATCAATGTCCTCTAAAAAAGGTAAGTATTTCATAGTTGTTATTAATTTTTTTAGATTACCTTTGCAGGTTTCCTCCTTGCCAGCGGCTTCAGTAGGCTTGGCCATTCTTGGCGCAAGCAGTTGTGTGGACAATTCTTTATCCTCTGGTCTGGAACGCTTGGCAGGTTTGAGATGTCCATACATCCCTGGGTTTTCAACCCAGACAGACGGCACAGAAAGATTGTATACCTTAAATTGCAGGCCCTCAACCACCGTGTTCTGAATGTTGAGTAGGTGCTCAATTGTCTTCTCAAGGGTGTCTGGTATTTTGGTCATTAGGGCCTTTGCAGACACCTTGTCAATTTTATCCCCTGCAAGGACGCCAGCCTTAACTTTTGCCTTGACCTTGCAGTCAATGTCTTTGATTTTGGCAATTGCCAAGTTGAGATCCTTCAAAAGCTCCACCAATTCTCTCATTGATTTTTTACTAACCTTTTCATATGTTTTTATAGCTTTTGCCCCAATAAATTATGTATTATTTTGATACTGTTGCCTCTTTGTTTATTCATTTTTTCCCATTTACTACATTATCCCATCTTTTTACCCATTGTGTATATGTTTTACGCTCATCTCAATATGTGTGTTGTTTGCTTTGTGTTGGTATTGTTTCCTTGATTACCATATTATTTTTGGTGCTTGACATAGCCCCTTGTGAAAATATTAACAACAATTTGGTGATCAGATAAATTTGAATTATAAAATTATGTGTTAACTGCTTTTAGATAAAGTTGTTACTGATCCAAATTCAAAACCTTAATGATAAACTTTAAGCCAATCAGGAGCCAAGTGATAAAGTGATTGTTGTGACATAAAGGGTCATTCAATAATTCTTTGATGCATGTGCTCTATTTAATATGATTGGCTGATTGTTTTGCTATTGTGCGCCATTGCTGCTGTGGCAATGTTGTACAATGGCAAAACATCCAGCCAATCATATTAATTAGCGCACATATACCAAAGAATTATTGATTGTCCCTTTATGTCACAACAATCACCTTATCAATCAGCTCCTGATTGGCTTAAAGTTTATCATTAAGGTTTTGAATTTGGATCAGTAACAACTTTATCTAAAAACAGTTAACACATAATTTTATAATTCAAATTTATCTGATCACCAAATTGTTGTTAATATTTTCACAAGGGGCTATGTCAAGCGCCAAAAATAATATGGTAATCAAGGAAACAATACCAACACAAAGCAAACAACACACATATTGAGATGAGCGTAAAACATATACACAATGGGTAAAAAGATGAGATAATGTGATAAACGGGAAAGCAAAAAGGAATAAACAAAGAGGCAACAGTATCAAAATAATACAGAATTTGTTGGGGCAAAAGCTATAAAAACATATGGAAAGGTTAGTAAAAAAATCAAATGAGAGAACTCAAAAAGCTTCTAAAGGACCTCAACTTGGCAATTGCCAAAATCAAAGACATTGACTGCAAGGTCAAAGCAAAGGTGAAGTCCGCCGTCCTTGAAGGCAAGAAACTTGACAGGGTGACATCCAAGGCATTAATGACCAAAATGCCTGACACATCAGAAATAACAATTGAGCGCTTACTTAATATTCAGAAAACGGTGGTTGAGGGGCTCCAGTTCAAAGCTTACAATCTTTCTGTGCTGTCTGTCTGGGTTGATGACCCAAAGATGTATGCCCACCTCAAACCCGTCAAGCGTGCCAGGGCAGAGGACACCAAATTGCCAGAGCAATTGATTGCACCAAGAATGGCCAAGCTGGCTTAAGCCGCCAGCAAAGAAGAAACACAAGAAGGTAACTTAAAAAATAAAATTAATAAAACTTCAAAATACTTACCTTTTTTTCTTAGAAAACGTAGACAGTGAACTCTGCCGGGTCCTGGTCCCTTTTGTCCTGGCCACCTTTTATGCTAATTATGCCACTCACATGGCCAAGCAATTGTATCTGTCCCCCCTGTTGTGCAGGAGCTTGAAGACAGAATTCACGGGTCCTTCCCAAAGACAAGGGATGTGCTAGCTGGGCTGACGGATGCCAAGGGGGCATCCAAGTGGGCAGTTACTGCCTACAAGGATGCCCAACTGGTCCGCCTGGACCCGGTATCCCTCAGTGGAGTTTACTGTGTAAACTCCATTGAGCTTGTTTGGGACGTCCTGGTGATGCTCCCATTCAAGAATGTACCGGAGATGGGCTGGGCTCATGCAGCTGCTTGCTTCTGCTTCCCGGTGGAGCACACCCTGTCTTACCTGCTTGAGAACTTTGGGCGCGCGGTGGGCAAATTGGCTGTTGCAGACGCAACAGCCGTAAAGAAGACCAAGATCCTCCTGGAGGACTTTGGGCTGGCCTGGAGTGCAGATGAGACAGGGCTCCCCTTGGCAATGGATCTTACCTTTGCAAAGACCAGGCACAACAAGAAGATCAGTGTGGTCTATAATAAATTGTGTGAGTTCACGGAAGCCTTTGCAGGGCAAAGGATTCATCTGGTTTTTTACCTGGGGTTCTTATTCTTTTTTGGGATGGGCGCGTCTGTTAAGGACCTGGACAGGGTCCTTCTGGGGATTGACAAGGCCTGGCTCGCACTCAACAAGAAGAAGGTCCCCCCTGGATACAACTCAATTGATCATGTGATCCAGGACGCTCTGGTCCTGGCATGCATCTTCAGGTTTGCAGCCCCGCCTAAAAGCTGCTGCTTCACTCTCACCTGACCCTACTGCCTTTCACCAGCATGAGGGAGTATTTTAATACTGTAAATTCAGAACCTGAACGTAAAAATGCGGGATTGTTAAATCCTTGGTCCAAATTTTGAATCACTTTTGCGGGATAGTCTTTTTTAATTAAATTGATTTTCTTGGATATTTATTTGAATATTTGAAAATGCGGGAACTCATAGACACTTTGAAAAGTTCAAGTCAAGCTGCATATTTCCTATGGATAAAATGAATTAACTGGAATCAGATTTGAAGCATTCAAATTCATCAACCATTTTCATTAAGTTTACTATGTTTTTTGAAATTGCGGGATTGTCAAATCCAAGAACCAAATTTCAAATCACTTTTGAATGCCACTAGTAAACTCAGATATTAATTGCAGGAACTGGAAATTAAATTGAATGTACATTAAGCACACTAGGAAACACCAACCCAAATCAAGAAGCTCCACCACAACTAAAATCAAATGAAAAATTCAATCTCATTAACCATAATTAGACATAAAAAGTTATTAAACTTTAAAATCATCCAAACCCAGAAAGTATACAATATTATTCACTTCAAATCATGGATATAGAAACTCTGCTACTATTCAAGGCTAAATCAAGAGAAAACAACTACCCACAACTAAACCAATAACTCCAAATAAATACATATTTAATCTAAAATATATTTTTTATTTTATTTTTATGGACCGTCAATCACATTCCTAACCCGCTCCTGCACCAGCCCGCGGGGCAGCCTGTCCACGAGGGCGTCCCAGAGGGTCCAAGAACAGACCCAGAACCCAACTTGAAGGGAGTCATGCCAATACACAGGCCTCCCAAGGTGTCATTGCCAGCCAACCACCTCCCGCGTCCCAGGCCCAATCAACCAGCTTGAATCCCAGGCAGAAGCCACTCTCAAGGCCTGCCACAAAAGTCTCCTACACCAGGGTCACCGGGAACACTGAGGTTACTTACACCTCCACCGTGTACCCAGTTGTCACCCAGCCCTGCACTCTTGACCCAAGAGTTGCCACTTCCTGCCCCCGCGTCTTTGATACCTCCTATGAGCCATTGGCCACAACCAAGGAGCCATCTGCACCTGTGTCTCATGCCACTATTGACGGCGCCAGTGCAACCAAGCGTGATCCCACCTTCTACACAAAGGTCCCCATCCCCTGTGTTGAGCCTACCAGCCAGGATGCTGTGGTACCTGCCAAGGGCTGGCGTCAGTTGACAGATAGTGAGCGTGAAGCTCTCCTCAACTGCTTAAACAGGGGAATGGCGGTTCAGGATATTGCGTCCCAATTTGGTGTCACAGCCAGGTACATTGCCAACATCAACACCAAGTATGAAAACACTGGGCAAATTGCCAAATCCACCAAGGCAAAAAGACAGCCAAAACTCCTCAAGCCCGTACACATTGACACAATTAAGCAATGGGTAGCCAGGGATTGCCACCTGGACACACTTGCTGTCCAATCAATGCTCACCACAGAGTTCAGGCTTTCTGTTTCTAAAACCCTTGTATACAAAACAATGGTTGATTTGGGCTTCTTGTGGAAGGTGCTTGGAGTTTCTCCATACAATAGGAACAGAGAAAAGACCATCAAGGATTGACACATTTATGCCAAGATATATCTGGCACTAAAGGAGACTGGGAATGTCCAGTTCTTCTATATCAACAAATTGTTGTTTTCCTCCTTACTCAGGTCTAGGCATGGGTGGGTTGAGAAGGGGTCCAAGGACGGCGTAGCCCATTGTGCAGCTGTCTGTTCCCAGACCTATTCAATGGTTGCGCTTCTTGGTCCTTGCAAGTTGGACCAGTATCAGATGATTAAAGGCTCCCATAACAGTGGGACCTTTCTCAATTTTCTCTGAGCCGTCAAGGAGTACCTTTGGATAAATTACAGCGGCACAACCAACGTTGTTGTGCTTGATAATGTTGGGCTCCACAAAGTGGATCTGGTTGTGTCCAAGTTCCCGCCAATTGATAAAAATAGCCATTCTTCCGAGCCACCGCCTTGCAGACTGCCCAATGAGACTCCTCTTCCTCCCCCCATATTCCCCATTTCTTAACCCAATTGAGGAGGTCTTTGGGTGGATCAAGAATAAGGTGAAACAAGGCCTTCCTCAGGACACTGAGGACCTATTCAATATTCTTGAGGTCAGCCAATTTGCGATGCCACCCAATGTGGTTGCAGCTTTTTACAAGCACTTGGAATTTTTCCTCCCCAAAGCCCTGGCCTCCAAGCCAATCAGATAAATGGGCACCCCGGTTTTATTTGTTTTTATTTTTATTTATTTTGTTTTTATTAGGACTCAAATTATTGTTTATATATAATAATGCGACATTTGATTGTATTATAGACATTTAAGAATACTAGAAAAGGTAAGTAAAATTAATTATACTAGATTAGAGGGATTTATTTTCATATGATGCACTGAATATTATTGGCGTTTGCAGTAAAAAATAAATAAATAATAAAAAAAGATAGAAAAAAATAGTTTATTTAAATAATTGTGAATCATTTTGGTACTTTGACTTTTCTAAGCCACAAATTGGACCTTGCATGTCATTGTCTGCTCCTTGGTATTTCAGTGCCACTGTAGCTACATGACACGGCAACCAATGATTTTTATGTATTCCTTACTAATTTGTACTTAGGACGCAGTTCAAGTATATCAAATATGTTTATCAAATCATATTACAAGGGAAAGGTAATTTGAGTTCTTAACAATCATGTGTTTGGAACATAAGTGGAGCGGGCCGCATGATGCGGATAAATTCAATTTTCCATGTTTATCTTTGTGATAAATGGACCCAACCTTGACAAGATAATAAATAATAAATAAAAACATTTTTAACTTATTTTTAAATATTTGACGTGGTCGCAACTTTAACTATTATCTTGTAATATATTTATATATATTAATACTATAATTTACCTACTAAAAATTAAAATAAAAAATAAAATTTTAAAATAAAATTAAAATTAAAAATCTTAAAAGTTTAATAGTAAAGGTTAAATATTCAAGATACACCAATTTTTTATTTAATCGTGATTTATTCAATATTAAAATATTCCATATTAAAATATTAAAAAAATTTAATAATAAAATATATAATATTAAAATATTTTACTATTACATATTTTAATATTATATAATATTAATATTAAATGTTTACTATTACATATTTTAATATTATATAATATTAATATTAAATGTTTACTATTACATATTTTAATATTATATAATATTAATATTAAATGTTTACTATTAAATATTTTGATATTATATAATATTAATATTAAATGTTTACTATTATAATTTTATCAGTAATTATTTTTATATTAAATTTTTTACTATTAAAATTTTAAAAGTAAAATTTTAAAATAGTGAAGTATTTAGTATTAAAATATTAATATTTAAATTTTAATATTTAAAAATAAATAAAAAATAAAAAAGTTTTTTTGCAAGGGAAAATGATTTATTAGGGGAATGCAAACTGCAAGGGGAATGTGATTATTCTGGGGAATTATACCCCAAAATCAAATTTTCTGCTAGTGCGTCCAATTGGGACCACATGCTCTTCTGTATGTAGTGGATGACTCTGGCGCCAATTGCTAGGGGAGTGGCGCTCAGCACCCCGGTGGTGGTCAAACGTCTTATAAAAGGCAGACGGGTGAGGGAATCAATTAGCAGGTTTTTTGGGGGGCACGTAGTACCCATATAGTGTTGCCAATGCAAATGAATCATAGAGGACATGCTCGACTGTCCTGTATCCCTGTGGTGTTTTCTGTCTGTTGAGGGCTACGTGGCATATGTCAATCTGTATAGGTACATCCTCTAATTTTTTCATGTTGGCTTTCAGTATGCAATGGAGCAGGAATCCCAGTTACACTGCAACGTGGATCCTTTGCGAGGTATATTTCTCCAAGAACATGCACAGTTTTTTGAACGTTTGTATTAACCTATTGATATAGGACGTTTGATTGAACTTGAAGAGGATACTGGGGGCGCCCGACTTGAATCTGCCCCCCAGGCCTCAGCAAACAATATCATTAAAGGTTTAAAACTATTCACGAGGACTGCATCCTCAACTTTATTTGATAGAGCCTTAAAAATTTCATTAAAAATTGCTGATTTCAGATATTCATTTCCTATTTGAAAATCATTTTTTATTAAAAAAATTTCATATTTGTTGATATTTGAGAATGGGAACCTTTGAACGCTTTCATATATGTATTCATCAAAGTTCAGTTTCAAATCCCCACAAATTTCATTCATTTCTTTTATTTTGATTGTTGATCCTAATTTGTAGGCTTCTCTTATCCATGGCAAGCACCCCGCAGGTGGTTGATATTCCCTGATTTGAGCTTCACTATTAAAAAACATATTCATATTCTGCTGAACTATTTTATTTATTTGATTTTTATTTATTTGTTTTATAGGGGCCACCAGTGACTGGTAGCCCCCATAAAACCAACTTGGCGTAAAAGCCACCACTTCTGCGGCCTCATCCCCATTCCTGGTGATGACTAAAAATAAATATAAGTAAAACATAAAAAGACTTACTGAGTGTTTCCCCTGTGGCCCCTTCAGCCACAGGCACCATATTGGCAAACTTCATGAGTGTTGGATGCTCTTCAGTGCTATTCTTGGGCTTGATCTTCCTTATCCTGCTTGCAAATTGTGTTTCTTCTTGTGTTTCATTTGAAAAATCTTCTGTATTTATTAAAGCGCTTCTGCTTCTTGATTGTGTTTTGTTTTAATCTGTTTCCATTTGATTGTTTTCCTCTTCATTGGTGTTGATTTCCTTTTGAATTTCTATTCCTTCTATTAGTCTGATCTTCTCATTGTTTTCTTTGGCCCCCTGCCAGAACTCCCACAAATTGTATCCCACATTGTTGAACTTTAGACTTGATAAAATAGTTCCCTGTAGATTGAGTAATTTTTCTTTATTTCTTTCATCTATAATATTTCTTAATTTGTTCAGAGCATCTTCTTTTGGCTGTATCAGTGGCTGGCCCTCATTACCCAGCTTCCCTGTCACTATTTCTCTGATGTTTTTCTCAATTTCAACAACCTTTTGCAGGCAAGCTTCAAATTTGTTGATTAAGTTATAGATTGATGACATTCTGTTTGAATTCCATCAAAAAACTGGCTTTTATAGTACTATATTTGATGCATACATATTTTTGTCATCATCATTAATAAATTGAAGACAATAAACAAAAATATTGCATTAGAATATTGCAATTAGACGTCAACTATTGATATTTTGATATTATGTGCATAGCTCAATGCATTTTATTTAATAAAATTCATTGTAAACAAGGCCTTTTCATTTTAATTTATTCAAATTGACTGTGTTTGTATTACAGAGCCATTAAGGCTTAGTACAAATATTAATAATTAGTGCATTTTACAGCCTGTATATTTACCTATTGTTAATAATTCTGTAAACTTTTCAGTTGGATTTTGCAAGGTAATAATAATGTAATGTGTTAATAGAATACTGTTTATTGTCATTAATTGGCTGATTTTCTTTGATGTGGCAATTGTGCATTTTCTGATGTTTATGCACTAGTATCCAATTGGTTGTTTTCATATCCAATCGCACAGGCAATAGGAAAACAAGCCGCCACCCCGAGACTGGATGTGGTCAGGGTGGCGGCTTGTTTTCCTATTGCCTGTGCAATTGGATATGAAGCCAACCAATTGAATACTAGTGTGTAAATATCAAAAAATGCACAATCACCACATCAAAGAAAATCAGCCAATTAATGACAATAAACAGTATTCTATTAACACATTATATTAGAGCCATTAACACTTAGTACAAATATTAATAATTAGTGCATTTTACAGCCTTTATATTTACCTATTGTTAATAATTCTGTAAACTTTTCAGTCGGATTTTGCGAGGTAATAATAATGTAATGTGTTAATAGAATACTGTTTATTGTCATTAATTGGCTGATTTTCTTTGATGTGGTGATTGTGCATTTTTTGATATTTAAACACTAGTATCCAATTGGTTGTTTTCCTATTGCCTGTGCAATTGGATATGAAGCCAACCAATTGGATACTAGTGTGTAAATATCAAAAAATGCACAATCACCACATCAAAGAAAATCAGCCAATTAATGACAATAAACAGTATTCTATTAACACATTACATTATTATTACCTTGCAAAATCTGACTGAAAAGTTTACAGAATTATTACCAATAGGTAAATATACAGGCTGTAAAATGCACTAATTATTAATATTTGTACTAAGCGTTAATGGCTCTCTAATATAAACACAATCCATTTTGATAAATTACAATGAAAAAAGGCCAATTTTACAATGTATTTTATTAAACTAAATACATTGAGTTATGCACATAATATCAAAATATCAATAGTTGACGTCTGATTGCAATATTCTAATGCAATATTTACGTTTATTGTCTTCAATTTATTAATGATGATGATGAAAATATCCTCAGAAATAAGTATATGCTACCACATCAAATGTACCATTCTTTATACACAGAAACTTATAAAAATGTAAAAAATATATTATTAATTATGAACTGAAAGAAAAAATCAATTTTAATAGTAGCCACTTAGAAAAGATTTATTTACTAATCAAAGGACGGGAAAGGAGGGAAGGGGCGGAATGAACATCGCCTTCATCTGCGCCTATGAAAGGGACAGCATCAGAGATAGTGGTGAGGGAATAGGTGGTTGCTTGGGAGTCAGGGTTGGAAGGCGGTTGGCTTGATCTTGATGGGGGGTTGGTGAGGCAGGGTTTGTTGACTGGGAAGGGGCAGCAAGAGCGGTTTGCTTCAATTGCTCAAATTCATCTTCTGTCACATATGCGGGCTTGACAAAACAGATGGAGTGGCATGGGGGAGGCAGGGGTCCTTTCTAGACTTATCACTATCACTTGCATAGAAGATGATGAGATCAAATAAGTCCTGGACGGACGCAGAAGGGAAAAGCTCATAACCCATATCAATTTGGGTGCATAGTTCATTGTAGGTGGCAGGCTTTAAGCGCCTGAGAGCAGAACTAAAATTGTAGAGACATACATCTGCAAGGTGCATGTTGGCGTAGTTGATGGGGTAGGACCAGCAGGTATGCCCTGCAGCCCTGATTTCTTGGGTAGCCCATTCCTGCTGCTCCATCTCCGCACTCATTACAACTGTGTGCACAGCGTTTTAGGCGGCCCACTCCTCCAGCATGTCCTTGAGCTCCGTCTGGTAGGCATACCCATCTGCGGTGTTTGATATTGCCAAGTAATAATTGATGCCCAATGGGGAAACTGCCAATAAAACACCAACAAACCAATACAAGATTGGGCCGTGCTTGTACACGTCAGATTGGATGCGCTTCTCTCCAAAGTCTTGGATACTGGCTGAGATCTTAGCATACGACAGGAATATTATGTCATTACAGGCCCTCATTGCCCTTCCTTTGATAAAATTAATAATTGTTGAATTTTAGGGGTTGATATCCACCAAAATGGGGCCACTGAAAACTTGATTGAACAAGATTCTAGCAGCAACCACAACTCTGTGCATCCATGAATTCACTGTTCTTTTGTTGGTGAAGATGCTGTGGAGTCCCAGCTGGAGACATACCTGGACCAGGGGCATCCGCGGGTCACGTTCCATAATGGCCATCATGAGAGGGCGGGCTTTTTCACCTTTGGTTGAGGTACAAGCACCAGTTGGGGTCTTCTTGGCAGGGAGGCACAGTTGGCGTGGGCTCGCAGGGTTGCAGCCACAGTGGACTTTGCAAAACCCATTGTGGCCGTAATTTCCCCCTGGGACATAAGCTTCCCTCGCTTTTCAATCATTTTGAGAAGAATGTCCGGAGTGATCAATTTTCTTCTGTGTCTTGCAGGCTGATTGGCTTGGGGAGGGACGTGTCCATCTTGGGAACTGGTTGATGCCATCTGATTGGCTGTTTTGGGGTTCTGGGCTCTCTGGGTGACCCCATGGCTCAAATGGCTGGTTTTGGATGCCATCACTGATAAGGGATTTTGGTTAGCAGCTGCCTGTGCATGATGGGCAAACAGGGCCATGCTTGAGGAGGCAGGAGAAAGAACACACTCCTGGGTAGTGCTTGTGGAGGGGCCTGCAGGTTGGGAGTGGCCATAGACAGAGGCTTCAACGTTAAGAGACCCAGTGTAGCCCTGCATGATTTTGTCAAGGCCAGGGAAAAGCTTGTTGATTTAGTTGGTGTTGGAAGAAGACATAATAAAAATTTATTAAAATTTTTAACTTGAGAAGAGGAATGTATATTTTAGTCAATTTTATTGTTAAATATGTCAATTTTGTGAATATTACGCTCTAAATTTTAGCCATCCTAAAATGGAATAGGGTGAATTTTGAGAATGCCTGTGCTTCCTAAAAGAATCAGCACAAATCCACTCTAGATCCTTTAACATCCTTTTTGAGACACCCAAAAATTATATTTATTTCAAATTCATTGCAATTTTGATTTGAAACTTGGTTCTTGGATTTGACAATCCCGCATTTTCAGATTCGTTAATTTTCACATGATGTCTATGATTTGTTTGAAATACAGGAAATCACAAATTGTACATTAGAATCCTGCATTCCTGATTCATATATCCCACATTTGTTTGCTGAGTTTTGTCTTTTGTTAGTTGAGTTATCTGCTCAAGAGATTTGAAATTTGCCAATTTAAATAAACCAAAAAAAATCAAAATAAATGGTTGCTTTTATTAAATATTTTATTTTTCACTCAGCTGAGTTGCCCGCAAAAGTGATTCAAAATTTGGACCAAGGATTTGACAATCCCGCATTTTTACGTTCAGGTTCTTAATTTACAGTACAGGTGTATCCACTGTCCATGGTGTGGCGGTGGAGGTTGTGCGCCACCTCCATTGTGGGGTGGGTACATACCGCCAAACTTACTACAGGCATTTGTAATAAATTCTCTCTTCTAATAAACATCTTTATACTCTACAATATTTTTATATTAATTAATTTTTCAAGTAATATTTTAGCAAATAAGATTTGCAAAATATATTACAGAAATGGGTTTCATAAAAGTATAAAATTATACGTTAATAAAGTAAATTCTAACTTGTACATTTTATGTTTAATTTTTTTAAATTGATTTTTACATTTATTTGACCAAAGTGATTTAAATATTTTTGCGTAATTCAATACTAAGTGTTTGGGATTACCTCAGATGGATAATAAAATAATATACAATAAAATAAATAAATTACTTACATCTATTGATGGATCTTCTGAATGTGATTGCGGGCGTGGAAACATCTAAATATAAAATGATAACTAATAAATATTGAATAATAAATTAGAGAATATAAAAAAGTTGGACACGCTAAGCCTTTAATTAATTGGCTGTTTAGCTAGGCACATGGGGATAAAAAAATCAGCGTGGCCATAGAATTTGGCCACGGTCTTAGCTGGGAGGGTAGGGATTCCGGCCTGCAGCAAATCAAACAGGTCCTCAGTCTCAGTTGGGGTTCCTCGCTTGACGACTTGCTTGAGCCACCCAAAGACTTCCTCAATGGGATTTAGAAAGGGCAAATAGGCAAGGAGGAAGAGAAGGCGCATATTTGCTGTGGCCAATTGCTGGGGGCCCACTGCAATGCTTGTGTCAATCATTGGGAATTCCTCAAGAATGTCAGCTTTCTTGTGGAGACCAATGTTGTCCAACACAATTACGTTAGTGAAGCCCAGGCTCATGCGCCTCAGGTGCTCCTGGACCAATTGGAGAAATGATAGTAAGGTCCGGCTATTGTGGGAGCCTAGTATCATTTGGTAGAGCTCAACCCCCTTTGGACCAAGGAGAGACACCATTGAGTAGGCTGTGGCGCAGACTGCAGCACGCCAAGCCACCCTGTCATTAGAGCCTTTTGGGACATAGCCATACTCATTGCGCATCAACAAGGCAAATGCTGATTCATCAATATAGTAAAATTTGACTGTCTTTTTGGCTTTGAGGGCAGTGTACGCCTCAGCGTAATTTTCCAGGTCTTGATATTGGCTGGGCTGTTCAAATTGTAGGATGATCCCCAGAGATTTTTCCAAATAAATTGCATTCCCTTCACCAGATGGTAATAAAAGGAAATTGAGGCCTCAATCTCAAAAGCGGACTTGGCCATGGCCTGTATATTTGCCAGTTCAAGATGGCAGTCCCGGGTGATCCACTGGTGGATTGTCCATTTGTGCTCCTTGGTGAGCATGGTAGAAACACGCAAGGATTTCTCTGCGGCAAAGACTCGGCCAGTATTAATGAATTTATGAAAGGTCTTGCTGGCGTACTTGGGATCCACTCCAACAATGGCTGCAACTACCTTGTAGTCACCCAATTCCCGCATTAGCTTAAGCAGGATGATGTGTTTGATGTTGGGGATGCGCTTCTGGGCGGGCTTTTTGGCAGTAGGGGTCAACTCATTGGGATTGGGCACAACACAGGGCATGGGCACCTTGTTGTAAAAGGCTGCAACCTTTTTGAGCACTAGCTGTCCCTCATTGGTTTGGTAGAACTGGGGCTCCTTGTCATCCTCCTGATTGCCATCACTGACATAGGGCTCATAGCTAGTATCAAGTACAGGCTTCACCTTCTCCAGCATGGCTGACGGGACCCACTCTTGCCAGTACACAACGTCAAACACATACAAAGTAAGTTCTACCTCCTTGTTTCTAACCATTTTGGTAGTGGTGACCTTGGTTGGCTTCCAGGTCAGCTTGGGGACCCAAGGGTTGATGCTCTGCACCCTAGCAGCTTGTGCTCCTTGAACTGGCTGTGTCAGTGCAGCGTCACTATGGAACACTCCTCTCCCGCCTCCCTCCTGAGTAGGCACTTGTGTTGTACTAAGTCTATTCTTTGACCCGCAGGGGCAACTGCAACCGCGGCACACAACAGGTGTATTAGTACTCTGTTGTTGTGTTCCTTCTATTTTTAGAATTTAATAAAATATTAAATAAATTTCAATTAAGTTACTCTCTAATTTTAGGCTTTTATCTGAATATGGATATTTAATTAATATTTTTTCCCGCCCAATACCCCAATTATAGATTTTTTATTACTTAATTAGTTGTTTCTGGTTTACAACGCCCATTTTAGAATACTCAAAAAAATCCACCCATTTTCATAGATTTTACTGCCAAATTCAAACACCCAACACAATATTTTTAAAATTTATGTTTCAGATCTTGTGTCTTATTTTAGATACCTTGGTATCATTCATGATTAAAATACATTGCACACATTGTGTGAGTGATTTTGTTTACGTTGTGAGTTGCTATTGTGTTTTGTTTTTGGATTGAGTTTTGATACTCCTTGCTTGGGTGTATTTCTTCACCAATTCACATAGTAAACATATGTACATCAAAAGTCAACTCACACCATTTTGTTTGTGAATCAATGTATTTTGGATTATATTTTGAATGGTTTCACTTTGCGTGTGAGCCTTTTGTTGCTGTGTTGACCCATTTTGCCCATTAACGCCAATAAACCCTGTTAACAGAGTATATATTTTAACCTGAGAGTTGGATTTTGTTTAAATCTGAAATCATTTTGTTTAAATCTGAAGAATTTTTGCTTGTTGCCATAGCTTTTAAAACTACTGTAATATATTCACATTTATACTTATATGAACTATATCAAAATAATATTAATATTTCTTCATATTTTGAATAACTTCTATTGTTTAGCTTATGTTTATTCTTTTTTCATTGTAATTTTTTTTATGGTAATCAAAAATATTTTTATAATAAAGAGTGTAAATTACATAGTAAAATGAGAAACAGTTACTTATTTCTTCTTATTCTCATTAGTTTAGATACACTTTTAATTGCATTTTTGAGTTTTCTGGGACCACTTTAGTATACCATAGCTGTATAAATTAATTTTTTATATTAAAATTTTTCAGTACATCAAGATCTGTTAATTAAAAAAGTGTCAATTTCCAGTTGTTGATCAGGGAAAAAGCTGAATTCTCACTTTACTATAGTGTCAAGCACCAGGGAGTCAAACTTACCACAGCTGCCTGATGTACCAGAGATAGTTATAAAAGCAGTGAAAAAGATCCCCATAGCACCTTGTGATTAATTATAGGTGTGTCCTATATTATTTGATCATCATGTGGTAAAATTAATGTAAAGAAAAGTTGTGAAAAATTCCAGGAATAAAGCAGGCAGAGGTAAGACCGTTTTGTGCCAGCACAAGAGAAGTCTTATGCACCTGGTCAATTATAAGATTCCCAAACAAGATGGGTGTCAAATGAGGCTCTGGATTATGCCAATGACAGTTTTAATTGCATGTGAGTCATAGGTATACTCTTTGAGTAGAGAACTATTAATAGTTGGTGAGGTACTGTTGGCAGAGGGGGGAAGACAAAACCAATAAAGACTGTGACATAATGGTGTAATCAAGGAGCTTAATCATCATGTAGTTAGTATCACTTTATCAAATTGCTCTCTTTTATTAATCATAACAGAAGATCTAAATAGAGGTTCATTATACAAAAGACTTGAGGTTTAAGATAAACAAATATTAGGCAACTAGGATTATGGCTAGGCTTATGAATTATCTTTATGAGTTCATGTCACAGCCCATATCAGAGTCTGGATGGACTCCCACAGGGGAGGTAATCCAGGTCTGAAAGGCCATGTACAGAATTGGTGCTATTCTGACAAGGTAATTCATAGCTGTGGCCAGAGGACGCCAACTTCCAGTATGGGACATAACCTGATTGGCCAGCCCCAATACTGTGATGTAAACAAACCCCAACTTGCTGAAGTCCTGGGAAGGAGGCAAATCGGGCAGGGGGAGTGAGAGAAATCTCCTTCATGTCAGGCAGAATGGTCACTCTAGGGTGGCCAGGAGGGAGATCCAGGTGATGAGGATGATAGAACTCTAAGTCAAAGGCGTGAGGTGGCTTAACCAAAGTGACAGGAGAAAACCCAGGAGGAAACAGGTAGACGTTGTTGTATTGTGTAGTGGATTCAATAAAATAGGTGCAAACAGAATGATTATATTGGTGCAAAAATAGATAATTCCTGCAAGAAAATAATGGGTCCTAGACATAAAGAGGTTTTTTTTAAGATTTAAACAGTGAGGGGGGCCTCCTCCTCACTATTTATACTTACTGGGTGAAAATTAACCTTTTGTGTCACCAGAGGCCTGGTGGCATTATCTTCAGTGATACTTGCAATTTGGCTCAGAAATTGCGCAATTAGACCTGGGGGTGGAAGGGCATTGGCTTCTATAACATTAACCTTGTTTTGGCTGCAGCATGCCAAGGTGCCACAGCTATAATTAGAACCTGCAAGCAATTAAGCGCCCAATTGTGCAATTGAACAATCACCCTCCCAATGTACCATTTTCTGATAGTAAATGGGCCTGAATTTGTGTTTAGATTTGATGTCAGAGATTCACGGCTTGTGGGCCTCACAAATCCCAGGCTATTTGTGATCAGAAAGTGGGTTTTCTCTCAGGAAGGCAGTTGGCAATGTTTCCCATGCTGTTGGTAGCTTTGTCTCTAGGAAGGCTAGCTGAATATCCAAGGCATTCTGGGGCCTGACAGTTAAGGTGATTGGCTATACAAGTTAAAGCTTTCTGTAATTGAAAGATTGGGTGTTGAAGCTCCAATATAAAAATCAATCAACTGAGATAGAAAGCTTTTATTGTAATAAGAAAATTTTCAGGAATATTCCTGACAACAACCTTTTACAAGACAAAATTTTGGTCATGATGGCTCCTATAGGTCAAGACAAAAAATGGCAGCAGTTCCCCCTAATTGAGGAAACTTCCACAAAACAAAAAGGGATTGAAAAATAATTTGAAAATCCAAAAAATTTGAAATTTGGGTTTTATACGCCAGCCGCACACCCAGCCTGGTGGCTTGTCCGCCAGCTGGCAGGAGGCAGTGCACCCCCACCAAATGGGGGAAACCAAAAAGGCAATTTCCCCAAACCCAAATTTATGAGAAAGTGCTGCTCAAATTTGGAATCTACCAAATTTGGATGGGGCTGACAGGCTGCCCTTCAAATCAACCAATGCAGTAATTGCAGAAGTAGAATTTGGGTGCATGAAAGTGCCTGAAGAAGCACTAAACCAATGCAAGTCAGAGATTAAAAATTCATTGTTTGCAAATCCCCTCCAATCCCACTCATAAAAGGAAATTCCAGACAGCACCAAGTGTTTGGGGTTCCCTGTTCAATTTTTTTCAATATTCATGCCCCACCAAGACTGATAGTATATAATAAAGCTCAATCACTTGATGATAGTTTGTTCTATCATTGAGAAAATTATCCCTCAATTGTATCACAAATCAATCAAGACTTTTACACTTCAGAAATTTAACGACACTAAGCTTTTTCTGCCCATCCCCAGGACTAGAGGATGAACTACCTTATCTTCTTGGCTGTCCTTACAGCCTGCCTTGGGATTGGGGGCCACCAACACTATCAACTGCATGGGCCATTCAATAATCCAAATGGCAAGTAATTTTACAAGGAGCCAGCACAGCTAAACTCCTCCAATCAGTATTCCTAGTCCACACTGGTTTTGCCCCACTCCACTCAGTCCATAGCATATACACCCTAGTATACTACATACTCATGTATTTTGCTGGTAATTTTGTATGTTATAACATACACACAAAGGTCTTTAAATGGACAATGACAGTCTATGTCAGGGATCCAATCTGTGGGGGTTCCAGAGAACTTGCAGGCGGACGGCCCACGGCCCAGCAGGGAGAGCCTACCACAAGATTGGGGCTAACTTTACAATATAAGATAACAATTTCTCAAGGACTGCCCAGGGTCCGCTTACAGGCACCATAGAATGAATCAATCCTGTGAGGGTGATATACATCACCCCAAATACCTGGGTGGAAGTGGATTCATCAGTGGCAACAGATTCTTGTGGGTGGTTGGGCTGCGGGGTGAGGGGCGGTGTCATTGGGACCAAATAGGCGGGCAGGAAATTATACTTGTCTTGGAATAGCAGAGGAGGTATGGTGATTTTGGTGCCTTCTCTGTAAACGGTCTCTGTCTCTCTAGTTCTAGCTTCAGGGTTGTGAATTAAGATCTCCTCCGTAGTAAACTCTGAATATGCTGGGTTGGGTGGGTACTCAATGAAATGTACTGGGCCAAAGGGAGCTCCTGGTGGACGGTAAAGGTCAGGTGGCTGGTCCGCGGTTTCTTGGGATGGGCAAGTGTGGGGTGCGGACCGCGAGATGTAGGCTGTAAATGAAGTAGAACTAATAACAAGTATGGTATGATCTGGTTGAACCAAAGGTTCATGTCACTTTATTGCAAGAATGACAATGGGCATCTTCCTGGCAGTCCAGGGTATAAGTATGCCCATCTGTCATGGTAAAACTTTCACAAATTTCCTTGGCCCAGGGTTTTCTGTTCACCAGGTCTTCTCAGTCTTTGGTGGCATCAATTGCGGGAGTTATTCCATTGGCTGGCTCAAACTGAGAATACTCAACTTTCCTAGTCAGGTTGTGGGATTGGTTGTCTCTGGGTGGCCTCTGTTCTATGGGAATGTTCTCGGTTTTCCCTTTTGCGTGGGCCCAAGTTATCCCGGAATCTGTGGCTGGACCCGCCCGCTGATTGGTCAAGTCATCTGGAGTCTTTGGCGTGGGGGCATTGCTGTAGGTGAATTTGATTTTCCAAGCTTCAAAGGATTCTCTGAAGTCAAATCCTGCTCTGGTTTGAGCCCAAAAAACTGCAGGCGGCCAGGCAGCTGGCCCTGCGGGCTGGCAGCCTGCGGAGAGCCAGGGTTTGAGTCTTGTAGTTGAGGCCTTTCAATGAGCATAGTTGATAACAGTTTGTCACATGTGACAGTCTATTCCATTTTGACCAAGCTCCCCAGGTTCCAAGTGGCCAACTTGGTACCCTACTTAGGTAAAATACTCCCCCAATTGTTGGGTCTTTACAAAATAAGATTGTATAATAGTTAGAACAATTCTAGTATACTTAGTGGGTCAAGCACAATTGACAAGGGGAAGGAAAGGATCCAGAAGTATTGGTAAAGGGCTTTAACTCATTTAATGCAATATGAAATGCAGTGGGTAAAAAGCAAAAGGGTGAATATTTGAATTTACCCATTAGTTTGCTATCAGATGAAGGTTCAATAAAACTTGGATATACAAGTTCACAACACTCCAGTACAACTATATTCTTTTTCACTGCTGCTAGCTCATTAGATATCTTCTTGGGTGATTTCAGAAACCAATCCATGAGTTTTAATGGCTTTTGCTATCACAAGTGACAAATTCCTGCTATCAATTAGCAAGAAGCCCCCCCCCAACTATGAGATTCAAATCCCAGGACCCTGCGGGCCTCCAGTCTGCAGGCCCAGCCACCCACATTTTTTGGGCTCAAATCAGAAATAGATTTGACTTCAGAGAAACCTCTTAAACCCACCAGCTTAGCAAATTCTATGATCAAACCCTGTCCTCTGAAGGATCCTCATAGCCTAGCCAATAGGAGCGCTGATTCAAGTATTATCCCTATAATAACTTGGGCTACTGCCAATGAAGTACTGCAGAAAATTTTCCCAAGAACAAGGGCCTCCAAATGATGACAAATCCCATGCCTCACAGAAGGAAATTGAGATTCCCCGTCCCAGTCCAGCCAATGATGAATTGTCTACGTTGAATGCCACCAAGGATTTGCAACCCCTGTTAAATGCTACTATCTGGACCACAAGAATTTGAAAAAGTTTTCATAGTTTTAATGAGCATACTTGTATCAAGAAAATGACAGGAAGATGCTCATCATCATTCTTACAATAAAGTGTTATAAGCCTTTGGTTCACGCAGGTCTTACCCTATATCTTTTTAGAACTTTACCTTTTTCAATTTAATCTTCTTGGGTCTGTCCCTGCTTCCCACCAAGCCCAAGAAAACGCGGACCAACTTCCCGAGTTATAATGTCCCCCAGGAGCACCATACAGCCTGATACATTTTACATAGTATCCTCCAAACCCAGATTATTTGGAGTTTACCTTGGAGGAGATCCTAATTTACAACCCAGAAGCTCATAACAGAGAAAAAGAGCTTATTGGTTGTGAAGGGACTTGGATCACTGTGCCACCTTTGCTATTTTGTGACAAATACAACTACCTGCCTGTGTATTTGGTACCAATGACCCCCTCCCCATACCCTGTGGCCCAACTGCCCGCAAAAATCTGCTGCAACTAGTGAGTCCACTTCTACGCAGATATTTGGAGTCATTTACATCACCTTCACTGGCTTAATTGATTCTATGGTGCCCACCAGCAGACCCTGAGACATCCTTGGAAAATCACTATCCTACATTGTGAAGTTAGCCCCCATCCTGTGATGGGCCCTTCCTTCTGGGCCTGTGGGCTGTTTTCCCACAAGTTCTCAGAAACCTACTACAGAATGGATCCCTGGAATTTGCTCTGATATTTATGTCTTTTTCTGTAAGAGAAAGTAGGTTGATTAAGAGGGACAGCTATTGCTGGCTAAAAAACCTTCTCAATTCACCTTGACTATTGTCCATTAGTTTTTACCACTGTATGGTTCACATTTTTATTGTGATATACTGAGTGAACCAAGAATCAATCTATGTTGCATTTACTACAGTGTTTTTTATAGCATAGGTAGATGGTCTTGATCCACACGGAAGTTATAACCCCTTTATTTCCCCCTACTGTGTGTGTTATGTACTGGGTCTTCTAGTCCTTGAGGTAGTGGCAGCAGGACGGTACTTGCTTGGGTAATGGCTTGCTAAACAGTAGAGTATGTTGAGGAGCTGATCCACAATCAGTTACTGATGTTAAGGCTGTAAGTCTTTATCTTCTTCTCTGGAGGTAACAACTAAAAGTAGCCAATGTAATCAAGTGATGTATGTAAATCTATCTGTTTATTGTTTGGATAAAGTAAAGTGTTATATAGAAGTTGGGATGTAAGGTGGGAATTATTGTGCATTCAGTACAGGCACTTTGGAGTCAGAACTGTCAGAATAGAATGCAGAAGCAAGAACATTCATTCATATCCACTGCACAGTCATTTGGGTGAAGGTATAAAGCACCTTTCATTTTGGTCAGGAAGTGCATGTTTATGTAATTATCTTAGGCATAATATAGGCACATCACAATTGATGATTATGCACTTCTATACAGCCTAATTTATTGGCAAAGTCAATATAACTAATTAACTCTGTGTGCAAGCAAAAGAATGCATGGACTGGAATGGTTTACATCATGATGTAAATACAAATACACACCTACACATAAAATCATTACATAGTGATGTCATGTTTTAAGCTACAACATTCTGTTGCAACCGAGTTTCCAGCCTTGCCTGCTAAGGTATCTTACGATACACAGGGGGAGCTTGATGAGTTGCCCCTTGACGTATCTAACGTTATGAATTAATCTGATGGCAATGTCAAATGGCGGGTACTTCATCCTAATTAGGAGCGCTGCCAATTTGACCTGCTGATCCCGCACAAGTTATTCCTCGGCCCCAAACCATACATGGAACTTCCCACTATGCCACCCCCTTGTGGCCTTGTGGCTTACCCCATATAGTATATTAATCACAATACCCTACAATAAATGAGAACTTATTCTTATTATTCTGTCCTTTCCCTATTAGACTTTTGTCTTCCCCAACTCCAAGTACTGAACTCTCATTGGTTCAGTTGCAACACTGGTAGCACAGGTAGGTTTATAACCTATCTTAAAAACAAAAATTCCCCCAAGAAAGGACGGAGTACGGGCCGCATGGCTACTCCACAACAAGAGATGTTCCTTCCAATCCCCAAGGGGGACATTCCTGAAGGATATGTCATCTATCAAGATCAGCTAGTCCTCACCAGTGTATACAATTGGCTCCGCCTCGGGCAGGGTGACGCCAGCGTCACCCTGCCACAGTTGGACCTATCCCAATGTATGCTCAACCTCCAACTAGAGTCCTTCACTGGCGGTGTTGAAGGAGCTGACATTGTCAGTTGGCTCCAGTCCACCAAAACGCGCCTTTGTATCTGTCAGGTTCCTGAGTCTATGTGGGTTTCCACTGCATCTGGCCGTCTTACAGGGCCCACTGCTGTGTGGTTCACCAACTGGGCCAGCCAGGAGTTTGATGTCACCTGGGCAACATTTCAAGACGCCGCCAAGTCCCGATATAGTGAAAACTTCTCTTCCATCATCTTGGGAACTCCCCTCTTAGCCATCAAGCAGACTGGTTCCATCCCCAAGTATCTTGTCGTGTGGCAACAAGCCCTGGCTGCCGCACCCAAAGCAGTGACTGATGGGAACGCCATGTTGCTCACTCTCATTATTAATGGTTGAAACCCCATATCTGCAAGTGGGTTCCCGTTGGCCGCTGCACCTCTATTGACAACTGCTATAAAGCCATTGTAGAGGCCAATAACCAGGCTTCAATGGGCTTCTGCTGCATCAACAATGCTCCGCCAAACCACGTTCTGCAGCTAACAATGGCCAAGGTCAGGTAGGCCGTTGCCAGCCTTGCCAACAAGAAAGTGCAAATAAACGCCCCCGCGAGGGGGAGCTCCAGCTAGCACTAATTGAGGACCAGGGAAAAGCCTGGGGGTTGTAGCAACAAGAGGCCTTACAACCCCGACTGACCTGTCCTCTCAGCCCTTGCCTGCAAAGAACTCCTGCAACTACAATCTTCACGAGGTCAAAACTCTGGACATCTTTCAGGTCCATAGTGATGATACCGTGTTGCAAGCCACCCACTCCTCAAATAAAGCAACACACTTGTCCTATCCCTTCCGTTTCTGTGGGAACACCCACAACCTACTGGTAGATACTGGGGCCAATCACACCATGGTAGATCAAGTGTTTGCTGACTCTCAGCAATTAGATCAAATACCCAGAAGATTCAAAGCAGTACATGTAGCTGATTCCCGCAGAATTGCCATCACCCACAAAATGGTGCCCTTCTCTGTAAGGATGGGAAACGTCCAGGTTAAGCTCTCTGGACTGATCATGGCAGACCTCAGCCACGATGCAATTGCTGGCCTCAACTGGCTCCAGCATAACCACCCCTACATTGACTGGGATACCTCTGTCATCACCCTCAATAGAAACGGGGTGGGGTTCCAGATCTACCCCATGGAAATGAACAAACTACTACACGACACTGTGTTTGTCAGAATGACAGAAACAGGCTCATATGATTTCAAGGGGGGAAACTAGACTTTAATCAATGCTCAGTCAAAGTTATCCTTGCAGAACCATCTGTAGTCCCTCCCTTGTCAACATCACCACCACCAGTGCTAGCTGCACTCCTCGAGGAGTACAAGGACGTATTCAGTGAAACACTCAAACAACTACCTCCACCCCGGGAGATCCAGCACGCTGTACAACTTCAAGGATTGTTACCTAGAGCACAACCATTATACCATCTCACACCAAAGGAAGATGAGACCCTCCACCAGCACCTTGTGGATGCGCTTGATAAGGGCTTCATTTGCCCCTCGCTCTCTCCATACGGGGCGGCGGTCTTCTTTGTAGCCAAGAAGGACGGGTCCCTTTGCCTGGTCACAGACTACCATGCCCTAAATGAGGTGACAGTTAAAAATAAATACCTCCTGCCGCTGATTGACAACCTGTTTGATACACTCGCAGGCGCGAAGGTCTTTAGCAAGATTGATCTCACTGCGGGGTACAACCAGGTCTGCATTGCACCAGGGGATGAGGCAAAAACTGCCTTCCGCACACGCTAAGGGTTGTTCAAGTGTCGTGTCATGAACTTCAAAATGACCAACGCTCCATCCACCTTTGCCATGTTGATGAACAAAGCCTTTGAGGAATTGATTGGAAATTGTGTGATGGTGTAACTTGACAACATTATTGTGTTCAGTCAAGATCAAACCACACACCTCCAACACCTCTGTGCTGTCCTCAACACCCTTCGGGAAAACCAGCTAAAAGCTAAACCCTCCAAATGTAAGTTTCTCAAGTCAGAGTTGTTATTCCTTGGGCACATCATCTCTGCCCAAGGGATAAAGCCCAATCCTGCCAAAATCAAGGCAATCACTAGCATGCTGCCCCCACTGATGTGGGCCAAGTGTGAACATTCTTGGGCATGGTTGCCTATGTACACAAGTTCATCCCCAATTGTGGGGAACTAATTGCACCTCTCACTGAGCTCCTCAATACTAAACAGCGCTTCCATTGGACCCCTGCCAGAGATCAAGCCTTCAAGACGTTTAAGCAAAGGCTCACAACAGCACCAGTACTGCAGTTCCCCAACTAAAACTGACAGTACAAACTCGAGACTGACACCTCTGACAGGGCCATAGGGGGCGTGCTAAGGGTAGAAACTGACGATGGCGTCTTCCTTCCCGTAGCATATGAATCCAGGAAGCTCACTGACTCAGAAAAATGTTATCCCATCTATGATAAAGAGCTGGCAGCCATTGTACACTGTGTTGAGAAGTGGTGTTGCTACTTGGAAGGTGCAACCTTCCCACCCCGTGTTCTGACGGACCATAAGTCACTTCAGTACTTCAACACACAGTCTCATTTGACACGCCGCCAGGCAGGATGGGTTGAGTGTCTATCCCCTATCAATTACGCATCAAATACAAGCCTGGAAAGGAACTCGTCACAGCCGACGCTCTTTCACGACTCTACGTAGTGTCCATCACTGGGGACGACGGTTTGGACCCAGACTGGCCCATGCTCTACCTACGCCCTGAGGCAACCCGCTACAAGGGCTTTAACTCGGTCACCATCTCCAAGCTGAAGGACAATGAGAGCCAGTTCACCACCAATGCTGGTAATGTCTGCCGCCAGGCAGAGACAGGTGAGAAGATGCCGTACATTCCCACCACACAACAAGGGGACACCATCTTGCACTACCACCAAACCTTGGGTCACATCAGAGGGCGTAACCTCTTCAAGATTATGAAACATAAGGTCTGGTGGCCGCGCATGCGCCAAGACATCTTGGACCTCCTCGAGACGTGTGTGTTGTGTGAAAAGAATACATCCAAACCTGCACCTCCCAAGTCTGTCCTACCCATCAAGGCCATGGAACCCTTTGAGCAGTGGGCCCTCAACATTGTGGGACCGCTTCCCAAAGACAAACTGGGTAAGAAGTATATTATCACTGCTACCAACTACTTCACTTGTTGGCCAGTGGCCTGGGCCACAACCAACCACACCGCCACCACTGTTACCTGCTTTATTGGCAGGGAGATTGTGGCTCGCTTTGGGCGACCCAAACGTCTCATCACAGATGGCGGGCCAGAACTTGTTAGACATGTCCTGAAGGCTTACTGCGTCAAGAACACACTCCAACATATAGTCACAACCCCCTACCATCTGCAAGCCAATGGACATGTGGAATGGTTAAATGGCTCCCTGGTCCAACTGATTGCCAAGCTCTCACAAGAGCACCCTAACACTGCGTGGACTGAACACCTCCCCACCGCCCTACTGATCCTGCGAGCAAGAATCAACAGGAGCACTGGGTTCAGCCCTAACACCCTGGCCTTTGGAACACCTGACGGTCTGACAGGGGTTGAACAGGGGAAACTACAGTCCAAGGTTCCTGACAAGCCCCCCTAGTGCCAACTCCCTCCCTAGACCAATGGTGTGCCAAGGCCCGGGAGAACAAACACAAGTGGATTGCAGGAGGGACAAAACACCTCAAAGCTAGATACACCGTAGGTGACCCCGTCTACACCCTCAATCCCAATTCTGCCAAATTAGAACCCAACCACCTAGGGCCCTTCAAGGTAGCTGCTGTCTATGACAACCACACCTACCAACTTGAGGATGCCCAGGAAAACACCAAGAAACTTCACCACAATTGCTTGTGCCCCTGCCGTGCCATCCCCACACAAAGGTTGTTTGTGCGGACCTTCCCAGACCTTCCGCAGACTCCAGTCCTGGTGTTTGACGACAAGCAGGGGGCAAGGGGGTGTTGCAACCGAGTTTCCAGCCTCGCCTGCTAACGTATCTTACAATACACAGGGGGCGCTCGATGAGTCGCCCCTTGACGTATCTAACATTATGAATTAATCTGATGGCAATGTTGAATGGCGGGTACTTCATCCTAATTAGGAGCGCTTCCAATTTGACCTGCTGATCCCCACACAAGTTATTCCTCAGCCCCAAACCCTACATGGAACTTCCCACTATGCCACCCCCTTGTGGCCTTGTGGCTTTTCCCATATAGTATATTAATCACAATACCCTACAATAAACGAGACCTTATTCTTATTATTATGTCCTTTCCCTATTGGATTGTTGTCTTTCCCAACTCCAAGTACTGAACTCTCATTGGTTCAGTTGCAACAATTCCTGTTGTCCTTTCAAATTCAAATTTGTCTCACAACAGTGTGCCTCACAAGCATGTTAAACGACCTCATGTGGATGTAGAGTTACTTCACATGATTGTTTGTTTTTGTGGCATCTTGTGGTACATGCTGTTAATTGATACTATATAAGTTATCTGATGGTTAAATGAAGATGAACTCCATAGATATACTTTTAATGATCCCTAATTCATAAAGTTCAGGGCTTCTTACAGCTATAGAACAATTTCTGAAAGGCTCACCACAATATGTATTGATCTTTTTTGTCTATATAACTTATATTTTTATATTTTTTACTTGGATATACAACTTTATTTAAGTAATAAAAGTTGAATTGATGTCAGAAATCCGCGCACCACAGTATTTCATCATCCACCAGAGGACCCCCTGAGTCTTCTAATATTAGAAAAGTACAGATTCTGTGGCTTTGGAGTAACCTGTGGTCCATAATATTTGTTATTATCAGAAGTAGCAAGTCTGACTGGGCCCAAAGCCTGGAGGATTTGGGACAGTTCTTCCTACTTCTGGATACGGTTCATGGGTTGTCTCTATATTTTACTATATGGATTAATACTGTATGGAGACAGTATGATATTTTGCTCTCCATTTAATGAGAATCAAATTGGGGAAAGGATTCAGAATATCAACTCTTTATTAGATAAAGGATATTGAGGTCAGCCTGGCTGCCTGTGTTTATCTCAGCTAGCTCACAACACTAATAAGATGCTGAAGTAGCTTTAGGGTGTCACAGCAGAGGGCCCAACCTTGGGTGTGTGCAGTTTGTGAAGGAAGCTTGCTTGACGGCTTCCACAGCTCAGTATCCTTTCTGATGCTGTACAACTATCCCTCAACCTGAGCGGAGTAGCTGTCTACCTGGGCCACATTCCAGGGCTAGCTAGCCAGTGGTTGGCTATTAGTTGGTGGAGGTGATTGTTACAATATACTGTATCTGATCAGAGCTACTCTAATAAAATAGTCTCAGAGCCTTTTATCTTAGAGGGTTTGGCCTGGTGGCCCAGTCCATAGTGGACTTTTCTAGACGTAATGCAGATGACAGTCTATATGACAGCCCTCTTTTTGATTTTAACTGTGCTGTGGGTTGATAGTTACAACAGAAGCTTACCCACCTTATCTGAGTATAGGCTAATTGCTGAAAGCTCTTGGCTACAGATCTAGATACAGTTTACATCTAAAATCTGTGTATCTGATCCGAATTGAATTTGCTCAAGCATGAACCCTAAAAGACAAAGATTTACATCAATATAATTCCTACCCATAGAGTTGCACAAACTACTGTGGCAACAAAGGGGAAATCTCAGTGGTATTGGCCATTAAAGACAAAATGATACTTAAATGGTGACCTTTTTAAATAAAGATTCGTTTTAGAAGGTCTCGGAGTGGATGAGCAATGGTAAGCTTTAGAATCGGGTTGCTACACTTTTCCCCAGCAAGCTTCATTCCAGAATCTGCCCGCTTGAACCCCACCCCAATCAACCAGATTCAAGGATGGATATTGCTTAGGAACCGTATGAATGAACATCGCTGGGGTTTATATTAAAGACGAACAAGCTTTACTTAGAATTAACTATATAGAGCCTTTCAGGAGCCAGATGCAAGGGTGCAATGTTTAATAAATACGAAAGTCTGTGTAGAACGCTTAGCAAATTTGGTTGTTTTGAAAAGTTTGTTACACGATAGGTTGAGCGACTAGCATGGTATCTGATTAAGTTTAACCCTGGATGGAGCGGATATTGTTAGATACTCTAAAATGTTGGAAATGATTGTTATCATTCACCAAATTAAAAGAACCTAGATGGAAGTCTCGTAACAAGGGGTATAGACATTAGAGCAAAAGCTAATATTTCATAAATTACTTTTGAGTGATAGAGATGTGTTTAAGTCAAAATTGTAAAGCAAGAGTTCAATTCACAGACAGCCATGGTCTTTCATTTTTACCGACCGGGTTTGATATGTACATACGAAATTTGTAATTTAAAGAAGCGTATAACGAGATCCAGCGTTGCACAAAAGACTAAATATGATCGTATTTAGCCACTCAGGGAAAGTCTCCTTAACGTGTTTTCGAGTTTGCCAGATACTGTTGAGCGTCGACGCTTGGGGACAATTAGGCTTGGCTTGGAGTTAGAGATCTGCCACCAGTGCTTTGAAATATCTTCGGGTAGCTCCTCCTCATCGACTATGGGGATCCTGAAGCCCATGGTATGTTTAAAGCCGATTTGGTACACTGATTCTTCCGTAACTTCAAGAGTCATTCTGCTAAAAGTGGAATTATCAGTTGCGAGAAAAGAGACTAAAGAAGAGATTTGTTGAGAGCCTAGAGCCGAAGGGTCCGTCCCAATAATCGTTGTAAAGCCAATGTCATCCTTTTGGAAAGTTTTGGTCAACCCCCTCAAAGACATGCTGATAATATTCGCGCCAGCTTGGTTTGAATCGGAGACAACATTGATTATGTGGCCTCGATTTCTCTCTGACATCCCGGGTATGACTTCTTTTGAAAGATTATAGACGGAGTTGACACTTTGTTTAAGCATAAGTTCCCAGTTCTTAGGGTTGATGGTTTTGCTGGGTGATTCATCAAAAGCAGTGCAGCAGTTGACAAGGATATCGACTCCTCCCTTTTCCGCTATAGCCAAAGAAAGAGCTATCTCGGGTTTTAAATTAGCAATGATTCGAATATCGTCGGCTAAGTTTTTGGGTTCCTTGAGAATGCCTTTCACTTTGTGCAAAACGTTTACTGAAGAGCGCCTAAAGCGGTTAAAGCCAGCTGAAGGAACCGCCGATGCAATTGAGAACTTCGAATCATGGGTCTTCAGTGGGATACCTTTAAAAGCCATAACTGAAGCACCACTTTCCTTGAGTTGTTCAGCAATGCTTAGGCCAAGGCTGGACTCGGCACCTGTAACAAAGGCTACTAGCCCTTCAAGAGGGCGCGGTCTAGCGGTCATTTCACTAGGCTTATTTGGGTTGGTAGCCAGCAAATATGAGGGAGTTTCGAGTGTGACTAGATCCTTTTCTATTTTTAAATAGTTCCTGGGGCCGATTTCAAAAAGCGAGCCTGTTTCAGAGCATCGTTCGGCAGTGAGGAAAAAAATAAAAGGTGCAAGTTGAGCGAACATATCTGGTCCATTGTCCGGGTAGGAGGGAAAAATCCTTCCTTGTCAAAAGCATAGATGGCCCAGTAAGGTACGCATTACAAAGAATGTTGTCGGCACGTCCTTGTTTGGCCAGATCTTGAGAAAGTCCGACTATTCCCATCTTCGAAGCGACATATGAAGGTTTTATCAGAGGCCCCACTACACCGTCCCCTGTTGTAGCTAAAACGATGCGCCCATACCGCTGCTGTTTAAAATATGGCCAACAACTCAATACTAAGCGCTGTACTTGATAGTAACCCGTTTCACACGTCTCTTCCCAGTTTTCACTGGCATATGCGATACGGTCAGACGATCCATAATCACATACTAAAACATCGATGCCACCAAAATTGCTTATAGCGCTTTCTATGATCTTTTCAGGAGAGTTCATCGAGATCGTAGCTGGGAACAGCACTTCCCCCGTCACTCAAAATCTCATCGACAACCTGATCAACGGCTTTCATTTTTTGTGGTAGATCATTACAACCTGCATTGACCACTACATTAGCTCCACGCAAACCATAAAGTATAGCTAGGGCTTTTCCCATTCCTGAGTCGCCATCGATAATGATTACAACTTGGTCATCAAAACGTATCTCGCTTGATAAAGGCATCCTGGAGTCGTCAATAGTCCTTGCTTCTTAAGTACCCAGTTTTAAGTTTAGATGTTATATAAATTTATGGTGTTGGCAATCTTATTATAAAAATGGTATGTAACAGCGATAGTGGCAATCCTTTTATTAAGCTTGTAAATTAAACTGGTTTTAATAAACCAATATTAAGCGGCTTATATTTGAAACTGATTAACTACGCCATCTGACTAGAGATGCTTCGGCTCAGCCCCGACTGGCTTTCGGCTCTAGGCCGCTACATCTAAAGCGGAGGTATTATATATTTTAACAATATTAAATAAATATTTTTTCCTGTGGCTAGGAGCCAGAAACTGACCGCGGCTGCCTGGGGCTTGGCCGAAGCAGCCCTACATCTGACAGCATATCAAGCTGATTTCGGTTTTGAAGATGGCTGCTAAACCATGTCAAACCTCAACTAAAATCCACTAATCTCATCTGCTCTACAAGTAAATTTTCATTTTCAGAGCATCCACCAGTCCATAGCAAGCCTAATTACTAAAATTATGGACCCATCAACTACCTCCTGGTAGTAGGCGCTACAATCTCACCTGCTCTCGCAGCAGAATTTGATATTGTTTGGCTATAATTAGCACATCCAAATGTTTGTAGGAGAAATGCGTTGCTTGTGATTGGTGTATTTCCTTTTGTAGAAAATTTTACTAGTTGAGAAACGAGTGTATCCTTCTATTACAGACGGTTTCAGGTTTGTTTGAACTGAGTAGACTGTTCTCTCGTGGCCAAAGATAGCAGCCGATAAAATAAAACTGTAAAACGAAGGTCAGCCAAGATGAGCACCTCTAATGACTGGAAAATGTCATCTGGATTTGAACTTTTCAATTTGCAAATTGAAATGAAAAGTCCACTCTGAAACAACCCCAAACCAAGTTACAAATGCCTTTTTATAGAGATCCTGTCCTTGTTAAGTTGATCTTATTCCTCCAGATCGCCAGCAAAATCCTGCTTGAGCGTATTTCACTGTAGATTAAGTTGCAATATGCTACATAAGGCAAGCCTCCATAAAGTGGCCGATTTTGGGTCGATACCACAGCATTTTGGGCGAGAGTGTGATTATGAAACAATCGCCCCGCCCGTAACCGATCTCCCAATCGGGTGGCATGTGTGGTCTCCACCCAATAATCGCAACAAGCAGCACGCCAATGCTGTAAGCACTCAAGTAGATGATAAAAATGGAAACCATACAACAATAACTATCAAACAACCTTTTATTCCAGGAAAACAGAAGAAGATACAGTGAAACTTCATAATTTCAAGCATTTACAACAGTTTATAAGGCTTGGTCTGGGCAAAGAAAATAGCCAAAGCCGATAAACACATTCTACCGAAAAAAAGTAGCATGCAACTGCCCATGTGAGAAAGTATACATTCTAGCTCCCTCAGCATAACAAGTATTCACCCCTGAACTAGATTAATACCATCAAAGAAGTTCAAACATACCAAAGATCAATTTTATAATTATATAACTAAACCATTTGCCTGAAGTTAGCTATATGAGGAAAGATAAATTATTGCTGCTTGGTGCTTCTAAACTACAGATTTTGATTAGGGGTATCAATCCGCATAAACCTGTATCCCTGTCATAAAACAGCTATAAACTAGGTTTGCTCAATTTCTGGATTCATGTGTACTAATGTTGCCAACATATCTTACAATACCCAGGGGTGCTTGAAAAGACACCCCATGATGGGTCTAACAGCATAGCTATCTCAATTCTCTCACCATAGCCAAATACCATATTTCTCATAAGGAAATAATCCAATTCCAATGAAAGTCCCTCACATTACTGTATCCAACACAGGTTTTCACTTTAGCTAGCACATCCCACCTGTGCCATCACCTTTAGTGACCCAATGGATCACTGTACCAGTGTAAAGACTCATATAGCTTTCAATAAAGATCATTTTATTCCTAATCTCTTTTTCTGTCTTTTTTCTGGACTTTTGTCTTCCCTCAACCCAAATACTGAACTAGTTATAGTTCATTTGAAAGAGCGGTAGGTTCAATTAACATCCTACCTTTAAAAAATTACCCCCATAAAGAACAGAGCAAACAGCTGTGGTGCACTTGCTCTCCAGAGACTACCAAGTTGTGTCCTGTGTCAAAGCCAGGGTCCAGCTGGGTTGTACCATGGTGAAGTAGAGAGATAGCTTGGTATAGCCAACCAAATTGGGAATATTCACCCAAATAAGGATGAAATTATAAATCTAGAGGTGATGGTGCATATTTTCTCAAAAACTATGACCTTATCCCCCCCTTCTTACTGAGGCACACTGTCAAAACTACGGGGTCAGCCCCTGGAAAGGTTTTGCATAAGAGATGCTGTGGCCCCCAAACCAACTTTTTCATGACCCATAGCCAAATAAAAAAGTCAACTCAAATGACTAAATCCAGCAACAAGAACCAGTGCCAATCCCAGCCCAGTTTTCAGGAAGCCAGTCATAGCTAGAGGCATTGGGCGGCTCGGGGTGAGGTGCAGCCGAGCCAGCAGGTAAGGCCCACCATAGAATGGGTGCTAACTTGATAATATAAGATACAGAACGCCCGAGTAAGGACCAGGGTCCGGAGTTGAGGACCGCGGAATCTACCAAACCTGTCAAAGTATTGTAGAGTACTCCAAACAGTTGGGTAGAGGTGGTCTCGGCTGCGGTGGTAGGTTCCAGCGGGCGGTCTGGTTGTGGGGTTAAGGGCGGAGTCATAGGAGCAAAGTAGGCTGGCAGATAATTGTACTTGTCTTTGAACAATCTTGGCGGCCTTTTGTACCACTTTCCTTCACGTCCTATGTACTTGGTACTTCTAATCCTTGCCAAAGGGTTGGCAATGAGGATGATTTCTAAGCCGTACTCTGAATAGGCCGGGTTGGGGGGGGGGGTATTCAGTAAAATGCACAGGTCCAAAGGGGGCTCCCGGGGGATGGTATAATGCCTGGGACAATTTGGTAGGTTGGTCTTGGGGAAGGGCGGCGGCCTGGCGGTCTACTTGACTGGAATTAAGATGGAAGATCACTAAGACTAGATAGGGTAAGATTTGTTCAAACCAAAGGTTCATAAAACTTTATTATAAAAAATGACAATGGGGGGTTTTGCCGTACCGCCAGGGTTTTTATACCCTGGGACTTTGCTTCTTCAATTTTTGCAGGGTTCAGGTTTGCAGATGAGGCACTGGCGGGGCGTGGGTCTTGGCTTGGGGTCTCGAGGGCGGCAGATTCAGGTTGTGCTTGTTCTGGCAAATTGGAAAGGCAACACTTTGTTTTGCCGGCACTGTTTGCTATGTCACCTGAGTAGTCCAATTGCACTATCCCTTCTGGGCGGGAGACTGGCAGTTGCTGGTGGCCATTGGCAAGGTTAAAAATAGGTTTTGTCTTAACCTCCTTAAGGAAAGTTGCAACCTCTGCATAGGTTCAGGTCTTTGGTGGCCCAAGGTTGGCATCAATCTGATGACTATTTGGGGAATTGTCTCTGGGGGCTGGCGGGTCTTGGAGTAACTTGTTAACTCGGGTTTGCAATTTAATGAGCAGGCAGTCCCCCGTCCACTTTGTGTGACTCAAGTGATCTTTGGAGGGTCCTCTGTAGTAGTCCGGCGGAACACGGAGTAATTTACCAATTTGAGCCCGTCTTTTAACGGATTGGCGGGTCCTGGACTGGTCTCCTGGGAACTGGGGTTTAACTCTTGGGTTTTCAATACAAGTATTGAAATGTCATTCATGACACCAGTGGACAGCTCAATTTGGTGCTTCACTCATTACAAGGATTACACCACCCCCTGTCCAATCCAACTGATTGATTGTCCCAATCTTGTTTCTCTTATAATGATTCATCCCAACTGTATAGTTCCCATATCTAAATAAAGATAATTAACTAGTTTTCAATCATTTTTCCTGTATAACTCTGCTAATAAAGCACAGTTACAACATTGGTAGCACAGGTAAGTTTCCCATCCTATCTTTTTTTCAAAATCCTACCTGTTACCTGTACCTGCTGTGATCAACAAATATATTAAATAATCATGTCCAGGCTTCCCTTGGATTGAATGCTCTACTCTCCAGGAACTGAAATACCTGAAGGACACTCCCTGTACCAGAACATGAAAATTCCAGTTCCCACCTTCAATGCCTTGTCAGCCCAGGGGTTCTTTCAGGCCCCATCCTCAATACCTTGAGCTAATGACAAGAGCATCCTGTCTGCCCACATAGCCCAGCAACTTTGCAGTGCCAGCTTAGATTTTTTTGCAGAAGCCAATAACAACTCCACAGTGTGAATCCAGTCCACCCAGAACAGATTAACATAGATAGAGTTCCCAACTTGCTTTTGGATCACAGAGATATACATCTGCCTGACCCACAACGCAGGCACTTGATGCAACAAGTGACATAAGGATTGTGCAGAGAAAGACTGGGGGACCTTCAAGTAAGACTTCCTGGCCAGACTTGTAATGGAAAATACTGCTCTCATGATCATCTTCTAGGTAAAGAACTTGGTAAAAACTGGTACAGTGAAAGAGTTGACAAGGGCCTACAAAGAGCTGCGTCTATGTGTGCCCTTGGAGATGAATTTTTATAACACAGCAACACACCTTATTTACTACAACACCCTCAAACCTCACATAATGAGACACGTTAACTTAGATCAATTAAATAACCTAAAATTCTGTACTAAATGGTGAAGAAATCAGAGAAACCTCTGATGCTCTTCACAAGGCGCAGACTGGGAAAAGAGAGAGGCCCAAAGACTCTCACCCCCAGGACGCTTCAACTGCCTCCTCCTGGAAACAGCAGCAACAATAAACCCCTGACGTCTAATGGCCATAGAAACAGGAACAATGGTCAGTTCAATTATAGCCATTTTAGAGTTACTACCAACCAGGGCAAGCAGAATGAGATAAAAGCCCAAGGAGAGCAATAAGCAAGCCAAGCTCTCACCAACAACCATCAGCCTTGTCCCATGATAAGTATTGACCTGAAGACATAGACAAATGCCCAATGATTCAGGTCCCTTAAGAAGATCCAGTACTCTTCACAATTGCCAGACATCCCAATATTTGATGACTTACCCTTTCTGCTTTCAAATTTACACAGGTTCAGCACTTTTGGACTTGGGCGCAGATTGTACAGTAGTTTTAAAAGCTATGGGACAACCAAAAATACCTCAGATTGCAACAAAAATGATTTCAGATTTGAACGGAATCCAAGTCACGCGAGATTAAGGATTCAATTAATTTAAAAAATAGTTAATAAATGAACTGTTAAACAAAAAAACAAAATTTCACTAGCCCATTGTACAAAATCATATCAAACACCAAGCAATGTAGTTTAAACCACAAACAAAATGAACTGACACAACAAGTGAGATGGATGGATGGATGCTATTCTGGAGTAAATTATAATCCAATCAGGATTCATATAAGGCACCAAAAGAAGGACTAAAATGAAACAAAATTTGAGCAAAATAGAAGCGAGATTCCACAAGCACAAAACAAAATGAAGTCACACAAGATGTGTAGTATGAGCAACCTAGAATAGAAATATAACAGTTTAACAGCTGTCAAAACCACAGACTTGACCCGCCAGCAGGGTTACAACCAAGCGGGTTTGTGACCCGCAATCCGAGTATATGGTCACCCAAAGCCAGACTAGGAAGTCAACTCAAATTACCAAATCCATCAACATGAACAGATGATGATCCTTCATGGTGGATACCTCAATTTGGCTCTTGACTCATTATCAGGATCAAGCCACCCCCTCTTCCATCCAGCTGTGTGATCACCAATCATGTTCCTGCTATCCATTAATTTACAATAGCTATATAATCACTATCTCACAATAAAGATTATTATCTATCTTCTAAATATTTTCCCCGTGTAACTCTGCTAAAACAGCACAGTTACGACATTGTTAGCACAGGTAGGTTCTCCATCCTACCTTATCTTGAAAAAATTACGCCTGTTGCCTGCACACGCCGCGGCCAACAAATCCTTGGCAGAATCATGTCTGGCCTCCTGCCTGACTGGACTCCGTATACCCCTGGTACCGAGATACCTGATGGTTTTGTCCTCTACCAAAACACGGTGATCCTGCTACCTTCCTTCAACGCCCTGTCTGCCCAAGGGTTCTTTCAGGCACCTTCCTTGATACCACAACCAGCTGACGCAACCACCATGCCTGCCCATGTTGCACAAAGACTTTTCAGCGCCGCCTTGGAGCCCTTTTCAGGGGCCAACAACAACAATGCTGCCGCATGGATTCAGTCCGCCCAAAGCAAGCTGGCTCAGATGGAATGTCCATAGCAATTTTGGATTGCGGAGATTTCCATTTGCCTGACCCATGACACTGGCACCTGGTGTGACAAGTGGCACAAAGAGCACACTGACAAGAACTGGGACACCTTCAAAAAGGACTTCTTGGCAAGATTCATGCTTAAGGATACGGCGCTCATGATCATATGCCAAGTAAAGAACCTGACCCAGACAGGCACCGTTAAAGAACTCACCCGTGCCTACAAGGAACTCCGTCTCCGTGCCCCATCCAACATGGCCTTTGACACCCCAGCAACACACCTCATGTACTACAATGCTCTCAAGTTGCACGTGATGAGACATGTGAACCTGGACCAGGCTACCAACCTGCAAAGCCTGTACCGTGAAGCGGAAAAAGCGGAACAAACATCCAACACTCTACACAAGGCACAGACTGGGAAACAAGAAAGGCCCAAGGACTCCCATCCAAGCGGGCGCTCCTCTCAACCACCTCCTGGAGGCAACAGCAACAGCAACAACAACAACAACAACCACAAACCCACGGGTTTGAATGGGAATGGGAATGGAAATAACGGCCAGTCAAATTGTACCCATTTCTGTGTCACCACCACCCAAGGCAACCAAGATGAGGGAAAAGCCTGGGGAGAGCACTAAGCAAGCCAAGCTCTCCCCACGCAACTCCTGACTTGCCCAACAATGGATACTGACCCAAGGACGTGGACCAATGCCCAATGATCCAAGTGCCCTCGGAAGAGCCGGTACTATATACCATTGCCAGACATCCCAATAAATTGATGTCTTACCCTTCCTGCTTTTGCAGTTACACATGCTCAGCACTCCTGGACTTGGGCGCAGACCGAACTTTAGTCAACAGCAGCTTTGTGGATAAATTCAAGCTGGCCAATAATCCTTTGCGGTTTAAAAACGTGGTCCTGGCTGATGAACACCACATTGCTGTGACAAAGGAAACTGTTCCCTTCTCTGTCATGCTTGAGAACCTCCACTCCACCATCCAAGGTCCTGTCATTGACTTCCCTAAGTTTGACATTGTACTGGGGCTAGACTGGTTACAGAAAAACAACCCCCACGTGGACTGGGCAACCTCAGTATTGACCATCAAGCGTGAAGGTGACAACCACCAAATCTACCCAGACTCTGTAGACCAACTCCTACGAGACCACGTCTTTGTATGCATCACAGAGACTTTGGACGAGAAGGAAAACCTGAAAGCAATTGACTGGGACTCCTGCCAGTATGAAATCATACGCTTCAAGGACCACCAGGACACCTCCACGCCGCAAGATTGCAACATTGTGGCCCGTCACCCAGAAATCTTTAAAGAAGCGTTACCTGGGTTACCCCCTGGGAAGCACATCCAACACTCTATCTAACTCAAGGGGGCTGTACCCAAGGCACGCCCCATTTACAGGCTGACCCCAAACGAGGACAACACCCTGCACGCCTATCTCAAGGAGGCACTGGAAAAAGGACTTATCTGCCCCTCACAGTCTCCCTTTGTGGCTGCAGTATTCTTTGTGGCCAAAAAGGACGGTACCTTACGCCTGGTCACAGACTACCGCGCCCTAAACAAAGTCATCATTAAGAATTGTTACTCATTACCACTAATTGACAATCTCTTTGACGCCTTGGGAGGAGCCTCCATCTTCTCCAAGATTGATCTAACTGCAGGCTACAACCAGATTTGCATCAAGGAGGAAGACATCCCCAAGACAGCCTTCTGCACCAAGTATGGTTCCTACAAATGTGTGGTACTCAACTTTGGCATGACCAATGCCCCATCCACCTTTTTAACCTTCATGAACAAAGTGTTTGCGCCACACATAGGCAAACACGCACTAGTATACCTGGACAATATTATTGTCTACAGCCCCTCGGTGGAACAGCCCCACAAAGACCTGGAGGAAGTCTTTGCGACCCTGGCATGGCACAAACTGTTGGCCAAGCCCTCCAAATGCCAGCTCTTCTGGGAGCAACTACCCTTCTTGGGACACATAGTCTCAAAAGACGGCATCAAACCCGACAGTCAAAAGATACAGGCCATCTGCAAGATGCCACCCCCAAGGACAAATCAGAACTCCGCACCTTCTTGGGAATGGTGGCCTATGTACAACACTTCATACTCAACTGCGGCGTCTTGACCGCCCCCTTGTCCGCCATAACTGTGACGGAAATCACTGGATAATATGAAGACATTTCTAAATGATGGGGAATTACCACCCAAATCCACATAGAATTGATGATTAACCACCAACGTGGCTTTAAATATCTTTTTGTGAAATTTCCAATTGAAACTCCAGCATTAAGTAGAACAATCAATCCTAACCAGAGTAAACCAAGATAAATGACCTGGGAAAGCATCAATGCATCTTCAGTGTAGAATTCTGGGCATTGAGAAGTGACACAATTTTCATTTTCCAGAATGGGGGGAGGAGCTACAAAATTGGCTGGCATGAAATTAACATTTTGCGGCGCTGACCACAAAGTTCCAGATACTGGGCCCCATCTTCCTGAAATGATTCTGTTAAGAATCAGATTGTACGGGATATACCGCAACAACCTGAGCACAGGATGCATTTTTAAAATTTAAAATTATAACTTGGGATAATTGATTTTTATTGAGTAAATTTAGAAGGACTCAACTCTTAGAGTTGAAACAGGGAAAATTATTCAATATATATCAGAAAAATTGACTAAGCATAACCACCTGAGTCTTGATCTCCTATTCCTTTGGCATCTTCAAGTAAGTATCTAGTCCAGGTTGCAAAGAACCCTTGTGTGACCAGTTTCTGACAACCATGCTGATTAATGAGCTTATATTGGGTGACCCTCATATTACGTCAATTTATCAACATCAGTTTACAAGGGGGAGCTGGTTTCAGCTGGCATACTGGAGCAGCCGTGACCCATTTTCAATCAACCGTTTGGTTTAAATACGTTAACTTGGTCAATTTTGATACAGGTTTTCCAGCCTTCTGTGCCTTCTTACTTGGACGGACAATACCCGGCATTATGGAACTTACCGTGATAATAACAGGCGCCAAGTCCAATTTCATATGGACCCCCCAATGTGACCTCTGTTTTAGACGTCTCAAGGAAAAGCTCACAGCAGCTCCCATCTTACAATACCCCAAACAAGACAGAGAGTACCAGATGGAAACCAACGCTTCAGATGCATCCATTGGGGGAGTACTACAAATTAAGAATAGTGACAGTGACTTTCTGCCCGTAGTCTACAAGTCACGCAAACTGACAGATAGCAAGTGTCAATACCCAATCCACGACAAAGAACTGCTGGCCATTGTACACTGCCTAGTCAAATGGCGCTGTTACCTGGAACAGCAGGAAGAATTCACAGCACTAACTGATCATAAGTTTCTCATCTACTTCAAGACACAAGCAAACCTGTCACGCCGCCAAGCGCAGTGGATGGAAATCTTAGAAAGGTTTAACATGCTCATCCAGTATAAGCCCGGGGCCGAGCTTGCCATGGCAGACGCCCTGTCCTGCCTGTATGTCTGCGCTTCTAGGGGAGAGAATGGGCTCAACCTGGACTGGCCTCTCCTAGTGCTACATACAAAAGACAAAGGGTTCCCTGCAGGCACAACCAATATCACCAAAAAAACGGTCATCAAGAATGAACACCTCTTTGCTGATGTATACGGGACTCTTCACAGAAAGATGTCAGATGGCACAACCATCCCTACATTCCCACACATCAACAAGTCAACACCATTCTTTGCTATCACAGGGATCTTGGACATACTAAGAGCCAAAATCTATACAAACTCCTGAAACATAAAGCCTGGTGGCCAACCTTATACCGCAATGTCCAGCAAGTGCTAGAACAGTGCAAGGTCTGCAAAAAGTTTGCCAAAAGCAAAACCCTTCCTAAGTCTGCACTCCCCATTCAAACCCAACTACTGTTCAAGGTATGGGCTCTTGACATAGTGGGCCCCATGCCAGGAAAGCACAACAACAAAAAATACATCATCACAGCCATCAATTTTGCGACAAGGTGGCCAGTAGCCCAAGCGGTGAAAATACACACCAGTAAGGATGTCCAACAATTCATTGGCAAGGAAATAATCAGCAGGTTTGGAAAGCCAGAACTCCTGATAACCAAGGGAGGCAAAGAATTGACCTCCAAAGACACCAACATGTACCTCACCAAAAATGGGGTCAAACACACCGTCATAACACCATACCATCCACAGGCCAATGGACGTGTAGAGTGACTTAATGGTAGCCTTGTGCAAGCCCTAGCCAAACTCACTGCCAGGAGACCTGAAGACTGGTATAAACAGCTACCAACTGCATTACTTGTGTGCCAAACCCAAGTGAACAGATCCACCGGGAAAAGCCCATTTGAACTGGTATACAGCACACAGCCAAATATCATTCAAGCATTGACAGGACCCAAACAGGAAATTCCAAGTCAAGTCTCCCCTTGCTCAGACCCTCAAGTAATAGAGGCCAACATTGAACAAGCAACCAAAGAAAAGAAACACTTACAAATGACCTTTGTTCTCATCTGCTAGAAACATGAAGTTGGGGACAAAGTCTGGGTCATGAACGTTGACAAAAGCAAACTACAACCCAAAAAAGTAGGGCCAACAATCATTCTAGAGTAAACAAAAATAACACTTACCTCGTGCAAGGGCTTGGGAAACGCAAGCAAGACAGGACCTTATACCACAATTGCCTACGACCCTGCAAAGCAAGACAAAAACAACAAGAGACCGCCCTCCCTGCCACCAAACAACAACTGATTCAATACAGCGCCCGGGCTCCCAACAACCTCCCTGACAACCTGCCCCCAGAGGGGGCCAACCTTCAGCCGGGGGGGTGTCAAAACCGCAGGCTTGACCTGCCAGCAGGGTTCCAACCAAGCGGGTTTGTGACCCACAATCCGAGTATATGGTCACCCAAAGCCAGACTAGGAAGTCAACTCAAATTACCAAATCCATCAACATGAACAGATGATGATCCTTCACGGTGGATACCTCAATTTGGCGCTTGACTCATTATAAGGATTAAGCCACCCCCTCTTCCATCCAGCTGTGTGATCACCAATCATGTTCCTGCTATCCATTGATTCATAATAGCTATATAATCACTATCTTGCAATAAAGATTATTATCTATCTTCTAAATATTTTTCCCTGTGTAACTCTACTTAAACAGCACAGTTACAACACAGCCAATCAACAGCTATCTAATTTAGGAACAGAGGCATTTTACCCATTTTCATGGCTCCTGATTTGTATGAAATGGTTTTGAGAACCTTTCAAATATGGACTCGTGATTACAATAAAAATAAATCATAAAATTTTAAACTTTTAGTTTTAGTGATTTTATCCTAGGTTTTTTTAAAGATGGTTTTCAATAGCAACAACATTTTCAACAGTGCCAGTGACCAAGCCAGCAGCAGCCAAGCCAGCTTCAATGGAGGCAAGGCTCAGAACATGGAGGCACCCGTTTACACCCAAGCCTTTGAGGCGGGTAACAAGGAAGCTGACCTGTACCTGACCCCTGACCCAGTAAGACACAACATTTCAAAAACAGCATCTCAAAATACACCATCTCAATTTTATAGCAAAAACACCATTTCAATTTACAGCATTGCGACTAAGAAAAACAAGTTTTAAATTTTTGGATTTTTTGAGCTCCAAGAATAACCCAAAAATTCTCAAAAAAATAAAATTTAAAAAAGATTTCTAGGCTTAAAAAGACCTCAGAATTCCAAATCTGCAATAAAACATGGGG
Organism: Entomophthora muscae; assembly: GCA_014839935.2. Classification (NCBI taxonomy): domain Eukaryota; kingdom Fungi; phylum Entomophthoromycota; class Entomophthoromycetes; order Entomophthorales; family Entomophthoraceae; genus Entomophthora; species Entomophthora muscae. Next base: position 450,493 of record QTSX02002167.1, on the reverse strand, counting down.
TCAATTAGTAGCAACAAGGTTGCGTAAAGCCCAAAAGTTAAATTATACCCAGAAACAACTATTTTCATCTATTATAACTATAAACTATACTTTAAAATAAGCATAGAATTGTACCAAATACTAAAAAAAGTCAAAGAATGATAAAACTGAAAAAATAAGAAGTGCAATAGTTTATTGAGGAAGGCTCATACATTGGTTGACAGTGCTACTGAGATGGCATGAAGAGGTTCAAGCTTTCTATCCTTGGGATAGTAGGCAAGGACCACCTTGCTGATTTCAGTATATTTTTTTCTGCCTTAGTTGGCTTGGGGGGTCGTCCTTGGTCTTCATGCCAGTCTTGAAGAGCCAGGAAGAGATGGCCTGCTGGGTTTTGAGGTGGATAAGAATCTTGTTAAATTTAGGCTTCTTGACCCTGACACTGGTTGCAAACTGGCTATGTCACCCTTCAAGGGAAGAGGTGGTATTGATGAGATTGTCTTTGACCTGCTTAAAGCAGTTCCATGTGATTGAATCACCACCTTTTCTGATGTGGCTTGCTCCTTGGAAGATGCCAACCCATTTAGTCTCAAAATACTCAATGAAAGGAGCAAAGGCTGCCTGGTTGGCTATGATATAGGGGCGGCAGAGGAGGGTGTTGTAGAAGGCATTGGTTTCCTCCTTTCTTACTAGAGCAAGGGAAGCAAAGCAGTTGAACACGTCCTTGGCCTCTTTTGTGCCTTCAGAGTTGACCAACCCATGGAGATCTGTGCACTTTTGGAGGCGGTGGCAGAGTGCCTGGCAGAAGTGAAAATAGCGTCCCTGGGGGGAGCTCTTGAAGACTTTGATGAAGGCATTTGCCTGAGCCTGCTCAAAATCCACTACCAGAAATTCATGGTATGGTAGGGTTTCTGGCTGCTTCTTGGGGGTGGTAGTATCTTTATCCTGGAAGGGGGTCTTCTTCTTTCTCCCTCTAGTCTCCTTTGGCTCCTCTTTGATAGTTAGGAGGATTTCATCAAGTTTGGCCTTTAAAATTGTGAGTGCCTGGGCATATTTTTCCTGCTTCTTGTTGGGAAGGGAAAAAAAGACAAGGGGAAGAACTAGATTACTGACCTGCCCATGGATATTCCAAAGCTGGCTGAAGAGCTTTGGGCAGGTTGAGAATGTTCCATCTGCAAGCCAGGTCTTGCATTTTAAAAGGTTGCACAGATCCTGGCTTGTTGCAAAGCAGATGATACACTCTGGGGTATGTTGACCATTATCATGCAGAAGAAATTGCTATTCATGGCAGGATAGCTTCTGCTCTTCAGTTAAGATTAACTGGTCAATGGATGTTGCACTGAAGCCTTCAGTGCTTAGAGCATACCTCTGATCAGTGAGATATATCTGGTTTTTAGAAGCGCCACCAACAGAGGCAAGTTGGAAATCATTCAGGTTGAGCAGGGCAAGTTCATCATCTCAGTTGAGGTTTGGTCCCTGGTGGTGGGGATCACTTGCTGAAGAAATCAGCAGATGAGTTGGTAGAGGGGGTCAAAAGGCTCAGTGTAGTCATGGCTGATTATTAAGGCTTTAAACTTTGTGAAATCATATGTTGTAGCCTTGCTGGGCACCCAAGGTTATCAAATTTAAAGTGATGTTGATGAATGGCTTTTTTATCATCATTACAGCTGAAGCTGTAGCCCTTGTAGACAAAGCCAGCGCCCCCCTTCTTGGACATGATAGTGTAGCTAGGAGGAAAGGTAGCAGCCACAGCAAAGGCACCATTTCTGTTGCAAATGTTATAGACTGTTTTGATATCCCACAGATCAATTTGATCATCAACAGAAGCACCAGACTCCTGCTCCTCCTCAGGCTCTGATATGGGTTCATATTGGCAATTGAACTCAAATAGCTTCTCTTGGGGGTCTGAGGGGGAGTACACAAATGGAGAGTGGGGAGGGGTAGTACTGTTTACCTCTGGATCAGGGGAAGGCGTGGGTGTCTTTGGAGGTGATTTAGCCTTAGCAGGCTGATTTTTAGGAGTAGTTTTGGCCTTCTTGGCCTTGGAAGGAGTGACCTTGGACTTGGAGACCTTGTATGCCTTGGGCGCAGCTTTATTGATAGGCTTGAGAGGCATCTAAAAGTGAATTAGTATCAAAATATGGGCATTTTAGGGGAAGTTTTCAAAGGAAAAAATGGTAATGTTTTTAATACAAAAAAGTAGTAATTGTTTTTACATAGAATTTTAGAGAAAGTCTTAAAATATATAATATCAAAGTTTAATATTTTTTATTTTGTAAAAAAATATTTTATTTATTAGTAACACAAGTAGGCAAAACTTTGAGTTTTGACTGAAAACTTGCAGTCAAAATGGCATTTTTGAGATGAAATAATTGAGATGCTGTAGCTCAAAAACATAGTGATTTTGATCTTTTTTATATTAAATTAAGAAATTTACAGTGGAGCTACCTCAACCAGGACAAATAGTAAAGCTTGAATTTTGCAAAAACTAGCTTATACAACTGGGGTTAAAAAGTACACAGTTGTTTAGAGAAGGCAAAAAAATATTTGCAAATTTTATATGTTTTCTTACATTTTTTAATACTATAGTTTTTAACGTGAAAATGTACTTTTTAAAAGTAGAAAGCAAGAATTGCAACTGGGGAATCAATATAGTGTAGCATGGAATCATATACAATTCCCCCTTATTTTTCCCTATCCATTGTGTGCATCAAATCAATTGGGTGATATGAAACTCAGTGGAATTTGAAGTGACGTAAATTAAAATGGCGTAATCACCTTCTTTTATATTGAAATCACTATTAAAATATTTTATTAAGAGAAATCCTATCAATGTATCCATGTATAAGTAAGCTATAAATTACATATAACAAAACTGTTTTTTTACCCAGAAATGTCAATCACTAGTAGGACTACCATTGTAGTGCTCAAGGATTTGGTGCAATACATCAATTCAAAAACGCCAGATCAAAAGACGCCATCTCAAAACATTTTGAGATGGGGTCGGGATTTACATCAGTAAAATTTAAAAAAAACTTAATAAAAATTATTAAATAGTTATTTTTTACATATTATTTTCTAATATAGCATCTCAAAAAATTGCATCACAGAAACACTATCTTGAATCAAAATATAAAAGAGTGTTATCCAAATAAAAAATTTTAATTATAAAAAACACTTAATAAATACCCTAAAATACGCCATCACAAAAAACTGCACCACAAAAACGCTATCTCAAATCAAAATAAAAAGTCTGTTATCAAAATAGGGTTACCAAAACTTTGCAAATTCAACTGCAAAACTACCCAGCTTTAAGCGCTGCCGCGCTGCCTTGCAAACATCTTTTATGCCGTGGTGGCGTCTTAATTTTAAATTTAGTGCCACAACAGCGGAAGATTTCAATCCCCAACATAAAAACTCCGCTAATCAATAATATTTCTATAAGAACTAAATTTAGAAGATAACTACAATAATTAAAAACTTAATATAATAAAAAAATAAGAACAAAAAAATAATAGAAACAATAAAAAAGAGGATACACAAAAGCAAGTTTATTGCAAGAAAAGAAAAAGGCAGGCTCATTGGGATTGATCCCTTGTGTTGGGGGCACCTCTACACTGATGAGCAGAAGACATAGCAGGAGGAGAGGCCTGACGGTTGGCGGGGCAGGGATGCCTGGCGGGGCGCTGGATAGTAATCACTGGGCGCTCATGGGTGGGGATTCTATAACAGTTGTTGTTCAGGCGCTGGCGCATGTGAGCCAGGATCACCAGCATTTGGGCCCAGGCCAACTAGGAGTTGTGGGACATTGACAACCAGTTGCAAAGGGGAAGGCAGATTTGACTGACTGGCATCAACCAACCCCAGCCACCACAAGCAGAGAACGCAGCACCTATGGTGAAGCAGTCCATCAACGCATCTTCCATGTAGGAATAGGATAGGGGTAGGGGGACACAGAGTTGGTAAGCCAGGGAGAGGTAAAGCTCCAAGTAATAACCAGCGTACCTGGGCTGGCAACTTTTGGGAGGATACCACATAAAGTGGCAAGTTGCGGCAGCCAAAGGAAGGTAAAGGGAAGCATTGCCAGTGGTAATGTCTTGGAGATACGCCTTGAATGTGGTGGAGAAGTGACAGTTGGTGTTGGCTTGGACGGGCAAGTCCAAGGTCTGATGGAAGCTGGGATCTGCCGCAAGCTCAAGAGTCCAAACCCAAGCTACCTTGTCAATATACTCATTGCTGATGACAATGGTATGAGTGTGTTGGGCAGAGATCTCACTGGGAAGCAAGGTAACTGACTGAAGCCCTAGACACACCTTGGCAGCCAAACAGGAGGCATCATATTGGTTGTGGTTTAACTCCCCTGCCCAAATAGGGGTCATTTCATCCTCATAAGAATGCAGTGCCTGTACAAAGCTGTACATTGTCTCCTTGTGATGGCAGATCCTAAACTTGCTAAGAAGGTTGGGGTAGTCCATCACCACATTGTCAGAGTTGCAGCGGGCGCAGAGCATAGCAGATGGGATAGGAGGAGGCACGCCAGTAGAGGGAAGGCATTGAGGAAAGGGGTGCTGAGCACCAGAAGGATTGCCACTGGGAGGCACAGGCTAATAGAAAGAGGCTCCTCAAACATGGAGTCCTCATCAGGGAAATCTCCAGCGCTGGAGTTTGGCGCAGTACTACGCTCAGAGCCAGCCACAGTGGTTGTGCAGTCCTGTTTGCAAAACTTTGAGTCACTAGCCCAAAGTCAATTTAAGAAATCAATATAAACTGAGCGCATCATTTTTCAAAAAGCCCTACACTCTGCTTTGTCCATTGAAGCCATCATTTTGTTGTAGCCTTGGCGTATGTTGGTGTTGCTGTTGCTGCTGGAGTTGGGATTCATTTGATGAAGAAAGGAAGTAGTGTTTGGTCAAGTGGGGGGATATGTTGGAAATTTTGACCAAGCAATGATGCCAATTATGATGGAGCTCACGTATTAGGATTACAGCAGCCAACTCCATAAATTAGCAGTATAAAATCAATGATGCCAATCATGACAGAGCTCACAGAATAGAATTAATGCAACCTCATTGTCATAAATTTATAATATAAAGTTTATATATATTCAATTAGCAGTAGATTTTGGATCATTACTGCAGAATACCCAATGACATGTGCTGCCGCGCCATCTCTATCATACTTAAAGCGCCACCACACCACCCAAAAAAAAGCTCCAGACGCCGTGGCGCCGCCTTGAAAATATTTTAGATGCCATGGCGCCGCTTTACTTTTACATCAAGCGGCGCCACAGCGCTATTTTTGAATCCCTAAAATGTTAATCTAATTATTAATCATATTTCTAAGCACTAGTCTCAATAGGATAATTGAAAAAGATATTTTGGATCAGTAGTAGATTTATAATTGTAAAGACAAAATCCAACCCACTGAAAAGCAGCGCCACGGTAACTAAAATATTTGCAAAGCAGCGCCTAAGCTTTAATTAAAATGGTGCGTCTGTGTGTTCTTTGATTTTTTTGTCTATACAATCATACTTTTATGTGATAAATCCAAGCTTTCCCCTTTTTAATTGGGAATAAAGTGTGGTATTAATTTAAGACTCCATATAATAAATCAACCTAAATTAGAGCCACTTTTATAGTACTACCCCCTATAATACAGACATTCAAAAAACCACATTTAATATACTAGCCTTATTCCTTATCATAGTATTAACTTTGCTATTTGGGTTTCAATAATACAATGTTTTACTAGTGATTTTTATTTAGTAATGAGGGTATTTTTGTTGTGCAAAATTTACCCATTACAAATTCCACTGGGTTTCATATCACCCAATAGATTTGATGCACACAATGGATAGGAGGAAATAAGGGGTAATTACATATGACGCAAGGCTAGCCTATATTAATTCCCCCACTGTGATTCATGCTTTTCACTTTTAAAAAATATAGTTTCACGTTAAATCTCAATTAAATAAAAAATTAAGAAACCGTCTAAAACTTTGCATATATGTATTTTTTATTTCCTCTAAACAACTGGGTACTTTTTAACCCCAGTTGTATAAGCTAGTTTTAAAAATATTCAAGTTTCACTCTTTGGCCCAGTTGAGGTAACTCCACCAGAAATTTGTTAATTTAATATAAAAATGGTCAAAATCACTAAATTTTTGAGCTACAGCATCTCAATTACATCATCTTGAAAACACCATTTTACTTGCAAGTTTTCAGTCAAAACTTACAGTTTTACATACTTGCGCTACTAATAAATAAAATATTTTTACATGATACAAAACATAATAATTTTGATGGTATATAATTTGAGAGTTTCTCTACAATTACATGTAAAAATATTGACTACTTTTAAATTAAACACATTCTCATTTTTCTCTTTAAAACTTGTCCCCAAATTTGACTTTTTCTGACGCAAATTCACTCTTAGATGCCTCCCAAGCCTTCCACCAACGCTACCCTCAAGGCTCCCAAGAGCACAGCCGCTCCTGCTCAGACAAGAAAGACCAAGGCTGTCTTCTTCAAGCAGACTCCTAAAGAAAAATGCCTGCCAAGACCCCCACACCTTCCCCTGAGCCCAAGGCTGATAGCCCCACCCCTCCCCACTTTCCCTTTGTCTACTCCCCCTCTGATCTCCAGGAGGAGCACATCCACTCCAATGATGAAGATGAGAATGAAAGAGCCTCCAAAAACAACTCTGGTGACCATGGTTTTGCAGCCTCAGAGGAGAAGCCTATCCTAGAGTGAGTCCTACATGCAGTTGCCAATATCTGCAACGTCAACAGGCAATTTATAGTTCCAGCTGTTTTCCCTGACTTGTTTCCCATTATGACCAAGAAGGGGGTGCTGGCTTTGTCAAGGACAGCTTTTTTTCATATGCAATGACCAGAGAAAAAATATGGCAAACCATCACTACAAATGTGATAGTCCAGGCTGCCCTGCACAATTAACTACAATTGGGTTTACCCAAGTCAAGGAACTCACCATTGAGCATGACTGTTTGGGCTCTGATATGATTCTCTACTATCTTATGCGCTGGTACCTTTGCCAAGCCATTCCTTTCAACAAGGACTTGAATTCAACTGAGCTGGTAACTCATGCTCTCCTTTACCTGAATAAGGATCAGAGAGTAGAGGTTGGAGAAAAGACCAGACTCTAACAGTATGTGACTGATCAACAGTCAATTGATGCCAATATTGGCGTCAGCGCTAGAAGTATTGATGAGCTTGTACTTTTAGAAGTCCATAAGACTACCATGCTTGGAAAGCCCTTTCTGCTACACGACAATGGGCAAGGTTCACCAAACCGTATTTTGTGCTTTTCAACACAAGAGGATCTTGTACGCCTTTTAAAGTGTGATACCTGGTTTGCCAATGGGACTTTTACCTCTTGTCCAAAGCTATTTTATCAGCTTTGGGCCATCCATGGTCAGGTCAATGAACATATCATCCCTTTTGTCTTCTTCTTTCTCCCTAATAAAAGGGAAGAGACTTACACCCCTGCCTTGAATATACTCAAGCAAAAACTGGATGCCATCTTGCCTACACTTGAAGAAGAGCCAACCGAGAAAAGGGGCCGCAAGAAGAAGAAGGTCAGCCCAGAGGCTACCCAATAGCAACAGGCCATAACCAAAAAAATGCCTGAGTCCCTTCCTTATCATACCACGTTAATGGTTGACTTTGAGGCTGCACAGGCCAACACTTTTATCAAGGTATTTAGGAGCAGGCCCCAAGGCTGCTTCTTTCACTAATGCCAGGCTCTGTGCAAGAACCTTATGAAAAACCCAGCCCTCAATAAGCTGGTATACAAAGATGGTACAAAGGAGGCCAGAAAGATGTTCAATTGCTTTGCTGCTCTGGCCATAGTCAGAAAGTAAGAGGTTAACATTTTTTATGGCAAGCTTCTCAACAACAATTACATTCTTGGGAACCAAGAAGCATTTGCTCCTTTCATACAGTATTTTGAGCACCAGTGGGTGGGTGTATTCCAGGGACATTGCCACATCTGCAAGGGTAGTGACTCAATTAATTAGAACTGCTATAAGCAGGTCAAAGCTGGCGTAACTAAGACCACCTCCTCACTTGAAGGTTGGCATAATCAATTTTCCCGCCTGGTTAAGGCAAAAAAGCCTATGTTCAATGTGATAGTCAACAAGCTGAAGATTCAGCATGCCCACAGAGATCAGCTAGACTCCCAGGCTGTCAAAGGCAAAGCTTTTGTAGCCAAGCATACTGGCCAGCAGATCAAGTTTGCAAGTGTTACCAAAGCGGTCTTGGCCTATTACACTAGAGAGGGCTGCCTTACCCATCTCAAAGACATTGTCACAGCCCTTGGATCTAATTTATAATCCACTTTTTTAACAATAAACTTCTTTCTTTCAAATATTTGATTTTAAATTTATTACTAGTATATACATGTTTAATATAGTGTTAAGATTTAATACAAAAATAGCACTGTTTTAGGATGTGTTGACTTTGGAGCTTTGCGCACTATAGTTGGTATTAGCTGACCCCATATTTTATTGCAGATATGAAATTCTTGGATTATTTTGAATCTACCTGTATGATTTTTTTGAAACTTTTAATATGTATATATACTTAATATAGTGTTAAAATTTAATACAAAAATAGCACCTTTTAGGATGTGTTGACTTTGGAGCTTTGCGCACTATAGTTGGTATTAGCTGACCCCATATTTTATTGCAGATTTGAAATCCTTGGATGATTTTGAGTCTAGTCAAATTTTTTTTATAGTTTTTGAAATGTTTTTTGGGCTTTTATCAATATTTTAAGTTATCTGGCGCAGTTTAGCCAGAAATCCAAGATAGGGTACAAGATGGCGTTTTTGAGATGGCGTATTGCACCACATAAATGTGTCAATTATTGATTGTCTTGTTGCTGTTACTGTTATATGGCAAAACTCTCAGTACTTTGCAGGAGAAGCCCAACTCAATCATGGTTTTGTATACAAGAGTTTTGGAGACAGAAAGCTCAAACTCTATGGCAAGCATTGATTGGACAGCAAGCTTGTTCAGGTGGCAATCCTTGGTAACCCACTGCTTGATTGCATCAATATGAATGGGCTGAAGGAGTTTTAGCTGCCGCTTAGCCTTAGTGGATTTACCAATTTTTCTGGTGTTGCCATATTTGGTGTTGAGGTCGCCAATATATCTGGCTGTGACACCTAATTGGGATACAATATCCCAAACTGTCATTCCCATGTTCAAGCAGTTGAGGAGAGCTTCAAACTCACTATCTGTCAATTAAAGCCAGCCCTAGGCAGGTACCGCGGCATCCTGGCTAGCAGGCTCAACACAGGGGATGGGGACCTTTATGTAGAAGGTGGGATCACGCTTGGTTGCACTGGCGCCGTCAATGGTGGCATACATCACAGGTGCAGATGGCTCCTCAGTTGTGGCCAATGGCTCATATGATGTATCAAAAACACGGGGGCAGAAAGTGGTAACTCTAAGATCTGGAGTGCAGGCCAGGTGACTACTGGGTACACAGTGGAGGTGTAAGCAACCTCATTGTTCCCAAAAACCTTTGTATAGTGTTGTAACTGTTCTGTTTTAGCAGAGTTACAAGGGGAAAATATTTAGAAACTAGATAATATTCTTTATTAAGAGATAATAATTAAATAGTTAATGTGAGTCATGGATGACAGGAACATGATAGTGTTGATCACATGGTGGGATGATAAAGGGGGTGGTTCAATCCTGATAATGAGTCAAATGCCAAAACAAGGTATCCACCATAGAGGATCATCATTTGTTCATGTTGTTGAATTTGGAAATTCAAGTCAAATTCCTAGTCTGGCTTCAAGTGACTGGATAATTGGATTGCAGGTCACAAACCTGCTTACTTGGAACCTTGCTGGTAGGTTGAGCCTGCTGTTTTGACACCCCCCAGCTGAAGGTTGGCCTCCTCTGGGGGCAGGTTGTCAGGGAGGTTGTTGGGAGCCTGGGCGCCATACTGGATTAACTGTTGTTCTGTAGCAGGCAGGATGGTCTCACATTGTTTCTGTCTTGCTTTGCAGGGTCTTAGGCAATCATGGTGGAAGACCCTGTCTTGTTTATGTTTCCCAAGTCCTTGCACGAGGTAAGTGTTGTTATAATTTACCTTTAAGATGATTGCCTTTTCTACTTTCTCTGGTTTTAATTTACTTTTGTCAACATTCATGACCCAAACTTTGTTTCCGACCTCATTTCTGTTCTGAATGGGGACAAAGGTCTTTTGTAGACGCTTGTTTTCTCTCTCTGTTTGATCACCATTAGCCTCTACAAACTGGGGATCTGAGCAAGGGGGGAATTTGCTTGGAATTTCCAGCCTGGGTCCTGATAATGCTTGGATGATATTGGGCTGTGTGCCATATACTAACTCAAAACAGCTTTTCCCAATGTATCTGTTCATACAAGTTGGCATATAAGTAGCACAGTTGGTAGTTGCTTATACCAGTCCTCAGGTATCCTGGCAGTGAGCTTGGCCAAGGCTTGCACAAGACTGCCATTTAGCCATTACATGCAGATATTGGCCTGAGGGTGATAAAGTGTTGTCACTGTGTGCTGGACCCCATTCTTAGTGAGGTATACATTGGTATCTTCAGAGGTCAATTCCTTGCCCTCATTGGTTATCAGAAGTTCTGGCTTTCCAAACTTGCTACTTATTTCTTTTCCTATGAACTACCATATGTCATTGCCTGTGTATGTCTTTCCTGCCTGTGCCACTGACCATCTTGTAGCAAAGTCTATGGCAGTAATCATGTATTTCTTATAATTGTGTTTCCCTGGCATGGGGACAACAACATCAAGGGCCCATACCTTGAAGGGCAGTTGTGTGCAAATAGGTAGTACTGACTTAGGTGGGGTTTTGCTTTTTGCAAATTTTTCACATACTTTGCATTGTTCCAAACTTCCTGAACATCTCATTACAGAGTTGGCCACCATGCTTTGTGTTTAAGAAATTTGTAGAGGTTGCAGCTCTTTGTGTGCCCTAGGTCTCTATGGTAATTTAGGATGGTGTCAACTTGCTGATGTGTGGGAGAATAAGAGATGGTGGTTCTGTCAGACATTTTTTGATATAAGGTTCCATATACATCTGCAAATAGGTACTTGTTCTTAATGACTTTTTCTTTTGTTATGTCAGTAGTGCCAGGGGGAAGCCCTTGTCCTTTGTCTGAAGTACCAAGAGGGTCTATTCTGGGTCAAGCCCATTCTCTCCTCTTGTAGCTTGGACATACAGGTGTGAGAGTGTGTCTGTCATGGCAAGTTCTGGACCAGGCTTGTACTGTATGAGTATATTGAATCTCTCCAGGAGTTACATCCAGCGGGTCTGATGATGGGATAGATTTGCTTGGGTTTTGAAATAGATGAGCAACTTGTGGTTGGTCAACACTGTGAATTCTTCCTGTTGTTCTAGATAACAATGCCATTTGACTAGGCAGTGTACAATTACCAACAAATCTTAGTTGTGTCTAGGATATTGGCACTTGCTGTCTGGCAGTTTATGTGATTTGTGGCTATGGGCAGGAAGTCACCATTATTGTTTTTGATTTTTAGTAATCCCCCAATGGATGCATCTGAGGTGTATGTTTCCATTTGGTACTCCCCATTGTGCTTGGAATACTGTAGGATAGGCACTGTTATGAGTTTCTCCTTGAGGCGCCTAAAGCAGAGGTCTCTTTGGGGGTCATAAAAACTTGGACTTGTCACCAGTTATGGTAGATAGAGATGCAGTCAGGACGCCACAGTCAGATATAAAACAACTCAAATAGGCAACCATTCCTAAGAATGTATGAAGTTCTTACTTGCCTTTGGGTGGTGGCATTTGCAGATGGCCTGGGCCTTCTGGCTGTCAGTTTTGATGCCGTCTTTTGAGACTATATGTTTGAGGAAGGGTAACTGTTCACAGAAGCACTGGCATTTGGAGGGCTTGGCCAACAGTTTGTGCTATGCCAAGGTTGCAAAGACTTCATCCAGGTTTTTGTGGTGCTGTTTCACCAAGGGGCTGTAGACAATAATATTGTACAAGTATACTAGGGCGTATTTGCCTATGTGGGGCGCAAATACTTTGTTCATGAAGGTCACAAAGGTGAACGGGGCATTGGTCATGCCAAAGTTGAGCACCACACATTTTCAGGAGCTGTATTTAGTGCAGAAGGCTGTTTGGGGATGTCTTCCTCCTTGATACAAATCTGATTCTAGCCTGCAGTTAGATCAATCTTGGAGAAGACAGTGGCTCCTCCCAAGGCGTTGAAGAGGTTATCAATCAGTGGCAGTGGGTAACAATTTTTGATGGTGACTTCATTTAGGGCTCAATAATCTGTGACTAGGTGCAGGGTACCATCCTTCTTGGCCACAAAGAATATGGCGGCCCCAAAAGGAGATTGTGAGGGGTGGCTAAGCCCTTTCTCCAAGGCCTCCTTGAGTTAGGCATATAGAGTTTTGTCTTTGTTTGGGGTCAGACAATAGATGAGTTGCGCCTTAGGTACAGCTCCCTTGAGTTAAATGGAATGCTTGATATGCTTTTCCAGAGGCAACCCAGGTAGAGCCTCTTTGAAGATTTATGGATAGTGGGTTACAATTTTGCAATCTTGAGGGGTAGTGGTGTCCTGGTGACCTTTGAAATGTATGATCTCATACTGGCAGGAGTCCCAGTCTATTTCCTTTAGGCTCTCCTTTTTGTTCATGGTCTCTGTGATGTGTACAAAGATGTGGTTGCATAGGAGTTGGTCCACTGAGTTAGGGTAGATCTGGTGGTTGAGGCCTTTGCATTTGATGGTCAATACCAAGGCTTCCCAGTTTATGTGAGGGTTGTTCTTTTGCAGCCAGTTCAGACCCAGTACAATGTCAAACTTTAGAAAGTCAATGACAGGACCTTGGATGAAGGAGTGCAGGTTCTCAAGCATGTAAGAGAAGGGGGTGGTTTCCCTTGTCACGGCAATGTGGTGTTTGTTGGCTAGAACCATGTTTTTAATCCGCAAAGGACTAGTGACCAACTTGAACTTGTCCACAAAGTTGCTGTTGAGTTGGGTTTAGTCTGCGCCTGAGTCCAGGAGTGCTAAGCCTGTATAACTGCAAAAGCAGAAAGGATAAGACATCAATTTATTGGGATTTTTGGCAATGGTATAGAGTACTGGGTCCTCTGAGGGTACTTGAATCATTGGGCACTGGTCCACGTCCTTGGGTTGGTATTTGTTTTTGGGCAAGTTGGGGATTGTGCAGGGAGATCTTGGCTTGCTTAGTGCTCTTCCCGGGCTTTTCCCTTGTCTTGGTTGTCTTGTGTGGTAGTGACACAGAAGTGCATACGGTTGGATTGGCTGTTGGCCTTGTTTCCATGTCCATTGGAGCCTGTAGGTTTATGGTTTGAGTTATTGTTACTATTCCTGGGGGGTGGTCAATTGGAATGCCCAGCTGGGTGAGAGTCCTTGGGTCTTTCTTGTTTTCCAGTTTGCGCCTTGTGGAGGGCAGTAGATGTTTGTTCTGATTTCTCTGCTTTGCAATATAGACTTTTCAAGTTGGTTACTTGATCCAGTTTCACGTGTCTCATTATGTGCAACTTGAGGGCGTTGTAGTACATGAGGTGTGTGGCTGGGGTGTCAAAGGCCATGTCAGATGAAGCACAAAGACGGAGTTCCTCGTAGGCGCGGGTGAGCTCCTTTATAGTGCCAGTCTGAGTTAGGTTCTTTACTTGGCTTATGATCATAAGTGTGGTTTCTTTTAGCACAAATCTTTCCAAAAAGTCCTGCTTAAAGATGTCCCAATCCTTCTCAGTGTGTTCTTCATGCCACTTGTTGCACCAGGTGCCAGCATCATGAGTCAGTTAGATGGAGATATCTGCAATCCAGAAGCACTGCAGGCATTTCATCTGGGCCAGCTTGCTCTGGGCAGATTGGATCCATGCAGTGGTGTTGTTGTTGTTGGCACCAGCAAAGAATTCCAGGGCAGCGCTCTAAAGTCTTTGGGCTATATAGGCTGGCATGGTGTTTTTGTCAGTTGTACAAGGTAAAGTGGAGGGAGCCTGGAAGAACCCTTGTGCTGAAAGGGTATTAAACGCAGGGAGTGGAATCACCATGTTCTGGTAGAGGACAAAACCATCAGGTATATTTGTACCAGGTGTGTACAGTATCCAGTCTGCTGGGAGACCAGACATGATTCTATCAAGGATTTGTTGACCGCAGCAAGTACAGGCAACAGGCAGAATTTTGGGGAATAAAGTAGGATGTGGAACCTAATTCTGCTACCAATGTTGTAACTGTGCTGTTTTAGCAGAGTTACAAGGAGAAAATATTTAGAAACTAGATAATATTATTTATTGAGAGATAATGATTATATAGTTAATGTGAGTCATGGATAATAGGAACATGATAGTGTTGATCACACAGTGGGATGGTGAAGGGGATGGCTTGATCCTGATAATGATTCAAGCGCCAAAACAAGGTATTCACCATAGAGGATCATTATTTGTTCATGTTGATGGATTTGGTAATTTGAGTTGACTTCCTAGCTTGGCTACAGGTCACTGGGAAATCAGTTTGTGGGTCACAAATCTTCTTAGTTGGAACCTTGCTGGCGAGACAAGCCTGCTGTTTTGACATTGCTGTTGCTATGGTTGGTGTTTTGGCGCTTGTTGCCATTATAGTTGTCTCTGTCATTTCTGTTGGAGGAGCAGTTGCCGTTACATGCAGAATATTCCATATTTGTGTGTTTTTCTGTGTGTTTGGCTTCTGCAATGAGCACAGGCATGGAGGTGTTGGCCTCTGGAAAGATGAGGGCAGCAACAGAGGGTTTCATTCTGTTGATGAATGATGTTCTAGTGTGTACATTGTTGGCTTGTGCTGGGTTTTGGATCTTAAGGTGTATCTCTTCAAATTCATTGGCGTAAGCTGTGATAGTGGTCTTCTGAGCAAGATTGCTGAGCTGTATTGCAATGTCTTGGAGGGATTCAGTGACACAGAAATTTTGGATGATGTATGCTTTGAACTCTTCCCAGTTATCAAGCTGTTTGTAAGTTTGTGAGCCAATCCAAGTGACAAACCAGTTAGCTGCGGCCTTGTACAGACACTTGCTGGCTTCCTAGATCATTTTTCATGGGGGTGTGGCTGGTGCAGAGTTTAGCAGCTGAGTGGTCTAACCAGTTGATGATGTTTTCTTTGTTTTTACCAAAGAACTTGTCAAAATCAATGTACTTGGTGTTGATGACTTTGTCTGTGGTAGGAAGTTGTGTGTTTGTTTGTGGATGGAGAGAGAAACTGTGGGGTTCCTGTCCACCAGTCCCCAAAGTGTGTCCTAGATCATAGCCAGGGACCAGCTTGGAGGAGTCATCATTCCCCAGCAGTGGTGAGTGGTTGGCCAGAAGCTTGTACTTGCCCTGCATAAGTGCAAACTCTTCCAGCACCTTCCCAATGACTAGGTGGGCTTCCCCACCATGCACCTGTACTTCAGCAGGTGCCAACCCTTCTGTGGGCCTTTACCAGTCCTGCAACAACCTAGTAAATTCATTCCCTACAAACTTCCTTCCCCTATCTGTCATCTCAAGATGCCTAGTCACTTTTTCCCACTCCTCCTGGGAATACTTACTGGAGGCAAATATTCTACAACCTTGACAATAGATATCTTCCTCCCCCTGGCTAGGGTAAAATATACAAGTGTGGTGTGGCGGGCAGAATGTCAAAAGAACAATGCTGAGCTACGCCTGCTTTGATCTTTTATGGCATCTCACCTAGGTACACATCCAGGTATCCTAATTGAGTCACATTTTTTGTTTATTTAAATAAGTGTCCTTTTAAACCTATTTTCTTAAACTCTAGTTGGTAAAAGGAAAGATGTGTCTGGCAGCCCGCTGGTATGTGTTTCCAGTTATAGCTGATAAAAACTATGATCAAAGAGGCTTTGAAGTTATATTTTTAGGAGTTCAAATTTTTTGGCTTTTTATTAGATCTTTATCATAAATCTTTTTAGTGAAACCCCAGGGGTGATGGAAGCCTGCTGGTATGCGTTCCTGGTCTCATACCTAGTAAAAAGCTGTTAAAATATGCAGCCTCCTTATGATTTCTAGGTAAAAATTATTTAGATTTGTTAATGAAAAAACATCAGAAATCAATGAGTGTATAAAGTTGAGTGGTGAGCAGGCTACCAAAAGAAAAAATCTATGCTAACTCAGCTCTATTATTCACAGCTTCACACTGTTATTCTTTCTTTTTCTCTAGCAGAAATATCTTTTTGGTAGTTCAGTATGTCTTTTTTAAATTTATCTACTATTCTGGTTTTTAAAAGATGATTTAATGATATCTAAAGCAATTTTTTAATATAAAAATGATAGCTTTATTATGATTGCTACTTTTAATTAAAAAAGTATGGGTGTATGCTTTGTAAATCTCTATTATAATATTATCAAGGCTTTATTAGAGGTCTATAACTTTTATTATGCTTATTTTTTGACATTTAAGATAAAGGAGATTAATTAAAGTACTTTTAAGAGATTTTGAGATACACAGACAAACCCAAACATATAACACCAAGTTTTCTCACATAAAAAAACAACAATTTATACATGTTAACAATAAAATTAGCCCACTTAAAATTTGTTTTGTGCATAACTTCTGTGTGTTCAGCACTTGGTATTGGTTATCTATCTCAACTGCTCTGAAAAGTACTGAATTTTTATCCACATAATGAAACTGCAGCCCTTTTAGATTCTTTATTTTAAGTATATATTTTGAACTCCAACGGAAATTATAATTCCCAAAATTAATAAAGATCAAGTACATGTTATTAAAACATCTTTGGTTCCTGAACTTTATTTTTTATTTTATAGGCTTAATATATTCTTTTTACAGCACACTTTTTTACTAAGATTTAGTCTTTATTTGTTGGTGAATGCATATTTTATTAATAACATATTGATCTTAATTTACTTTTTAAATATAAGTTAAATTCTATGTGGTACTCTGATTCTCAATATCCTTATTTCCTATTTTTGATAAGATAGTGTCTGATTTTGTAGATCTTTTTAGTTACCTAATATGATGTTATTTCAGCTTCATAACATTTGATTTGATTGCATTTTATTTTATTTTATTTATGTGGGTTCAGTACCCTCTGGTAAGTTATATTGCTTTTGATTTTAGTAAAATCATAAAATAAAACTACTATAATATGGTCTAAACTTGATTATTTATGAATTTCTAATAGATTTTTGTTATCTCAGAAAATTAATTATTTATAGTGGTCTTTTAAAAGAAGAACCCTCTAATTTTATGAGCAGAAGAAATTTAAACGGTCTATAGTAGCTATAATATATGACATATTAATTAGTTTATGTGGTGCTGGAGTTTTGAAGATGAGGGTAAGTAAAATTATTAAAAATGTTCTATTTGGATGAAAAAGGTTTTAAGGAGAGACAGGACTTTTTTTCACATTTAACCAAAACTTGACTATAATCATTAAAATATGAAGATTAATTAAAAGTTTAATAAGCAAATTATAATTGCTTGGTTGAGAACTTAAAACTAAGTAACTTTAAAATATACTTTTTAATATTTATTGATCATATAAAATAAGACATACCTTGATATTCAAAGATATAGATAATAAAAGTTAAAAGGAAGTCAAAGAGATTACCTTAATAGTAAAAATTTGAATTTGGGTAAAAAAGAGCTAGTTGGATCAAAAAACTAAATTGGAGAAACAGTTTTTTGTTAAAATATCTGTTTACTCTAAAAAAACTTACCCAACCCTGGATCTGCTGTAGGCAGAAATCTGGGGCTTGAAATTAAGGTTAATAAAAATTAGTGAAAAATGACTTACCAACCCCAAAATCAGCTGCATGGGGAAAGTTTGTGGATTTTTTAAAAAAAGGTTAGTAATTTATCATAAAGCTTACCTGGCCCAAGATTGGCTTTGGGATAAAAATCTGGGAGTCCCTAATCAAGTTTTGTAAATTTATAAAAAATGGCTTACCTAAATCAAGATCTGCTTGTGGGCAAAAGTCTGGTTTTTTAATCTAGGCTGGTAATTTAGTGAAAAAAAACTTACCACCCTAAGATCTACTGTAGACTAAGTCTATCTAAAAGGATTGAAGGTTAGTAGTTAATTAGGAAATGGTTAACTGATGATATGCAGCTTTAATTTAAAAAGATTTGAGAAACAAAACATTACTTACCAAGCCTTAATCTACTTCAGGGCAAAAATCTGGTTCTAAAATCTAGGTTAGTAAAATTGATTTGCTAAAAATGAATTACCCACCCCAAGATCTGCTATGGACCAAGCTAATCTAAAAGTGTTTTGAAGAAGGTTAGTAAATTTAATGTAAAGCCTACCTGAAATGCAGAATCAACTTGAATTTTAAATGAATTGGTTTTTTTTAAAAAAAATTACCTTTATAAAACAAAGTTAGTTTTGAACTTTAAAAACATTCTTACCTTTAAAATCCCTGATCTACTATGCTTAAAACAGTTAATACTATATGTATATTTCAAATCTTATCTTTATTTTGAAGTAAATTTACAGTGTTAAAATTGAAAAGTTAGTACTGTGTTTAGTGATGGCTTACCCTGGCTTAGTAAATATAATCTTATCTGTTTGGCAGAGAAATAGATTGGATTAATCAATAATAGTTGATGAAAGCATTCTAAGCTCCAATCATTAATAGTAAAGTTTTATATCATTTTTGACTCTCTTACCTTTTAGGCAAACATGATTAAATTAAGTCCAGTTTTATATATTTTTACTTTTATCAACACTGCCACAGGAAGGGATGCTGTGAGACACTGCAAAGTGTCCAACAACCCCTTTGAGCAACAGCATTGGCCATTAAACCAAACTAATTTATAAGCATAAATTATGTGTTGTCAGCCACCTTTGGACTTAAAATAAGGTAAGTCCTTCCAATTAAAACATATGTAAATAATTTCTCCTACAACTCAAGCAGTTATATATGATGGGGTAGCTCACTTATAGGGCTTGTATTTTTATCACAGGAAAATTTGGACAAGTGTCATAATAGACTTTTATTCACAGTCAGAAGGAAGATCCCCTTAGAAACCTTCTGATATAACACCTGGGTTGAGGAAACAATATGGGTTTTCCAATACTTGGAGTCCTTCAACTATCTCTTGGACTCCTTGTACTTGGTCTTGGGCTCCTGCCTTTGGTCTTGTGCTCCTGCACCTTTATTTTGGGCTCCTGCAGTCTGTTCCAGCTCAGGCTTATTATTCTTAGCCCTGGCTGCTGTATATTGGGCTTCTGCACCTTTATCTTGGTCTTCAGCTCCTTCTGTAGTCCTGATGGCCTTTGTAATCCACTTGATTCAGTCCCTGTTAAGCCTCAGATAGCTCCCCCTTTTATAGTTCCTTGTTTCAGTCCAAAATCTCTCTCAGAACTCTTCTTTTCCAAAGCTTAAACTATCCAGTTTTTCTCTCTCTACAATATATTAAACTTAATAACTTACTTCAGCCAATGAAAGCCCTGAATTTTTTGCTTCTGCTCCTCATTTTTTAGCTTTAAATCTTAAGTTAAAGCCCTTAAAACACTGATCAAATAAACTTCAGCTTGCAGCCAATCATATGCCTTGATTCAAATGTTTTGCCAAACAGTTTACCTGAATGACCCGCTCTTGACTATGGTTCAAACTAGAAGCTGTCTCTCTCCAGGTAAACAACTGCTCTGCGCTTCAAGCGGTTTTGCTGTGATTCCTGTCACGTTTCTCCGGCAAATCTCAAGCACTTTTGCCTATGTTTCACATAGGGGATTTTTGAACCCTCAATTCTTCCACGTTTCTCTGTATTTCCCCACATTTTCTTCAGTGTTTTTCACCTTTGAACTTGTCTGTTACTCACCTTTCATCTCTCCTAGTCATTCTTGGCAAAATTTGCATATTTGCCTCACAGTTTCTCCATCCTGTTTCCAGCCTCTTTCTGGCTTCTTCCCATTCAATCAACTTCTTTCTTTCTATTCATATTATGTTTAATTCTTTTATATCATATCTTTAGGCAGTATTAAATCATTATTAAACTCTTTCTTTTCTTAATATTTCCTCTTCTGAAACCAAAACCAGCATTTTAGCCCCTGAATCCAGTTTGGCTAGTCCTTTCAAGTCATCTTCTAGCTCCATAGCTAATCCTGCACTATCATCTTCTAGTCCTTCTGCCAGTTCTTCAACCACATCTTTTAGCTATTCAGCTCCTCCTCACTATGAACCACCTTGGTTCCAACTGCACAATGAACCATCTTGGTTTCAAACTTCAACATGAACCAACAGTCCCTCAACTAGTCTTCATTGTGATCATACAGTACTTCTTACTAGTCTTCTCTGCTGATCCCCTACCATGAAACACCTTGGCTCTTTATCTCAGTCCCTGTTGCCAGAACTTGTAGACCCAGGCATGAGTCTATATTGAACTGGTATTTGACTGGGCCCTTGCAAGTGGCAATCCACTTAGGCCATCAAACCATAGATCAATTAAGTCTATGCTGTTGTTTTTACTTACCCAGGTGATTAAGTCTGGGCTTTCAGTTGCAAAGTAATCAGCTTTACTTCCCAGAGGCCTGATCACACCAAGTTCTGCAACTTCTTCCCCAAGCAACTGCCTTGATGATACTCCTGAGCATATCTATGCCCTTCAATTCTCACTTTGGGTTCTTCCCAAAGCTCTCATAGTGACATAAATGAGGACATTCTGCCAGTCTGTTAGGTAGGATGCTTGCTCACAGACCTCCTGTAAGTGTATCAGGGTATGTAGAGCCCTCAGAGCTCTTCCCCTCACTGAAAGCCTGCGCTACCTACCAGGGGTCCAAAACTCACAGCCCTGGTAGGCAAGTCCCCTACCATGCTGGCATACACTTCTACCCTGGCAGTCCGCGTTACCCACCAGGGTCTAAACATATTCCAGCCTGAGAAGCACACACTACTCATCAGGCTGGACCACTCTCCACCCCAAGCAGCTAAAGTTCCCTGCTGAGCTATCTCATCCATTACCCCAAGCAGCCACAGTTCCCTGCTGGGTGAGGACATCTAGCCCACAGCATTCAATATCTTCTGCTGGGTGGAGACAACATCTACCCCTAGTAGTCTTTACACCAACTAGCTAGGCCTTACCTTCCCTAGTAGCCATCATTCTCTACTAGACCTCTACCTGCAACAAACCATACAACACATGGACTATCTTTAGCATAGCGTCTTTATTTGAAGCCAAATCAACCCTTGCCTGCAAAACCTGTTTACATGCAGATCACCACAGCAACTGTATTAAATTATCTTGGTGCATGCTTTGGGCATGATCAGTTCTCCAAATATGGTGCATCCACTAGGTATATCCTTGTCAATATTGTGAGTGCAGAAGTACGTCTTCCAGGTATCCTGGGATGTGGCCTGGTTGAGTATGTGAGCAAATGTGGGCAGGTTCTGTTCAGTCATTCTTTTTTTCATGGGTGTGATCAAAAACTGTAGCTGCTACCAGTGATAAGGAGCAACTTTAGGGGAAACTTCAAATATGGAATTAAGAAGAAGAGAAGTATATTTTATCAGATAATACTTTAGACTTATATAGCTTTTGCTGTTGCAGGGGTTTAGTTGGATCCAACCTAGGGGTTGGTCATGTGCAGGATGGGTTCAAGTTGCTGGATACTTGGATGAGTCATGTGATATTGGTTTGTTGCCTTTCTTGGTATTTAGAACAGTATATTGGATTGGCACCAAATTGGGCAATGACTGGATAAAAAGTGTGTTGGCAGTGGCCAGAATAACCTTACATCCAGCTCCATGACACATTCTAGAGAACTGTCTTAATCCTAAGCCAAAGAGGGCAATGGTCCTAATTTTAGAGCCTAAAATTGATAAATCTGTACAATAAAACTGACATAAATGAAACATCTAGAGCATGTCATGAGGCACCCTATTTCCTCATAAACCTGCCTGTCATGACAGGTCTCTAAGAGTCTAGAAGAATTTCAAAATGTCTATAAGAGGATGCCATGTACCTCTTATCTATAAATCATTATTGTGATTATTCTGAGGGATTTCCTTCAACAAAAAGGCTGTAATCATGTCTCAGTTAAGTTTCCTTAATAGATTGCCAGAGATAGACTCAGCAGTGATGGTAAATTTGACAAGAAATCTACCTGGAATTTTCAGTAGAGATGCTAGTTGCTTGCTTGGGTGTAATTAGGGCTGTGGCGGATTAAAAATGTGACAATTGCAGTCTTTACCATAATTGTTGCATCCAAGCTGTGTCAGGAATATTCCTGACACCAACCAAATTTCTATCATTGTGCCAATTTGGGGCAAGAAATTTTAGTTTCAAATATCATTTAATATGAGAAGTATTTCCCCCTCCCAAATGAGAAAAATAAATTAAAAGTAAACTCGGAACTTGATGAAGCCTGGAATAATTTATCATCCGGGCAAGCGCCCACCACTCAGC
This sequence comes from Entomophthora muscae, assembly GCA_014839935.2. Taxonomy (NCBI): domain Eukaryota; kingdom Fungi; phylum Entomophthoromycota; class Entomophthoromycetes; order Entomophthorales; family Entomophthoraceae; genus Entomophthora; species Entomophthora muscae. Next base: position 428,093 of record QTSX02002167.1, on the reverse strand, counting down.
CAGACGCCAGCTTCTCACCCCCTCACTTGATCCCTGGGTTCCAGCCTGCTGTCAGCAACCCACCCAGGTCCCAGTCCCCACTCCTCTCTAGCTAATCAAAGGGCACCCTCACCTGGGGCTACTCAAGTAAGTCCCTGACCACAGGACCAAAAATAAAAAACAATCCCTGCCCTCCAGAACAAGGGCAAACCAAAGCTGCAAGTTTGATCACCAATTCTGACCCCAACCAATGAGAATCTGGGACCCAGACCATTGCCAAACCCAACCAACCAGTCTAAAATTTGACATTGGAGGAAACTTGGGCCCATTTCTCCTCCTGGTAGTATTCCAACCAGGATCCATTAGCCACACCCAAGAATTGGCAACCCAGCCACAGATAGTGGGGGAACAAAGGTTTGGCCATATTCCAATTGCTCAATTCCAACCCCCACTAACCAAACTTTTGGGTTTTCTCATCCCAGTATTTTCACTCCAAATTGAAAAACTTTGAAAGTGGGGGATACTATAAATAAAGGATCACCCCTTCAATGATAGCTTGTGCTACTTTGAGAGAAGTACCCCCTCCATAAATACCTTCTAAATCCTACTCTTAGCCAAAAAAACTTAGACTAGTTTAACCTCACCCTCAATCCCCAATCAGTGAAGATGAACCATCTTATCTTCACAGCTGTGCTTACATTGTGCCTTGGGATTGGAGGGCACCAGCAAGAACCTGCTGCCTTTGGGCCCTCACCAGAAGGGCTGGGCCAAAAGTATTATGAAGACCCAGGTCAACTCAATTCTTTGTACACTAGTTCTTAACCTCCTCTGGTGTCACCCCATTCCACTCTATCTTTTGCCATGTACACCTCTACCTACTATGTATTGACCTACTTTAAGGGTAGCTTTGGCAGATACAACACCCATGTCAAGGTGTTCTAATGGTTGATGACCATTTACCACATTGTCACTGATCTGACGGGTTCCCAGTTTGCCAATCTTCTTCTGTACATGCATATAGGTAGTACCTACCTTACTTGGGTATTACAGATGTCTTTTTTTGTTTTTAAGATACCATCATGTCAGAGGAATCCAAAATTTAAATAAAAAATGGCTGCAGAAAGCTTTCTTTTTTCTGGAAATCACAAATTATTCATATATATTTTTTAACAAATCTTTATTTTCAAATTGGGATTTAATTTGATCTCTTATATTTTATATTTTAAAATTTGAAAGAAAAAATTATTTTTAAAAAAATCCAAAAAAAACATCCTCCTGTATATGTGTACAGCTACAATTCCATAAACATTGAAGCTAAGACAATTTTCCAGAATTGTTTCTGGATCTTAAACGGTTGGCTGCTTTAGATCCGCTGCAGCCTTAGGTGCAATGCAGCAGCTGTTGACATGGGAATGAATTTATTTCTTAGGGAGTTTTGTACAGTAGTTTTAAAATCTATGGCAACAAACAAAATGAATTCAGATTTAATCAAAATTGAAATGAACCCAAATCTATTGTAAATCAATATAAATTCCTTTATTTTTAATTTTGTTTAAATCTGGATTGTTTTTACTTGTTGCCATAGCTTTTAAAACTACTGCATCAATTGCTTATATCATTTAAGGCCTATATACTTTAACCTTGGCTGTATGTTTTTAGAGACTTCAATGTAGTTTAAATGTGTTTCATTTTTATGAGTTGGTAAGTTTCCATCTTATCTTCATGAACTTTTCATTAAATCAGGCTACTGATTTCAGCCCCAGTTATCCAACCAACCTGATTTTCAAAGCCTATAGTAACTTTGGGGATTATTGTAACAGTCAGTGCTTGTCTTCAGTAAGCCAAAGTTCTGAACTTCATATGTAGGATACAGAAGAATATTGTCATGATCTGAGGCGTGGCAAAGAGTCACAATGGGAAATCATAACCTTAGGATTGGATCTGTACTAAGTCTCAGTTAGAATGGCAGGGAAGGCTATGTGATTACCTTGTGGCCCTGAATTAATAATATCTGCTAGACGTGGCTAGAGAGGCGCCAAAGTACGTGGAGACACAAAGACAAAAATGTGAATAGAACTTAATTTTATTGAAAAATAGCAAATGAATTATATAGTGGGTTGCAATACCACAAAACAGTACCAGGACAGTAGGATCACTTGCCACAAGCATGAGTGGGGCAAGTGAGTTGCACAGGATCAGGAAACTGAACAATTGTATTTCCTAATTCAGAGCTAGCCTCATTTTGAAGGGCAAAAGCAAAAGCGAGAGATTTGTCCTCAAAATGGCCCAACAAAGGCAAAATCAAAATACTGGTGAATAGCGGCATTCACGACATTGCCATCCTCTAGATTGGCCTTAGGGGGTAATACTTGTGGAGGAACTTGGCATGCACACAAGCAAAAGATTGATCATTAGAGAGGAGCTTTACTGTATACTCTGATCCTTGCTTAAATGATCACTTCTAAGGGCCCAATCCACAACAAGTCTAGCTTATGAGCTTGTCCTCCTACTCTGTGTTGATAATACAAAACATTGTCCCCAATGTTGAGCTCAGGCAGGAGAGATCTCCCAGCATTTTCAGGGGAGAGCTCTAGCAGCTTGGTCTTATAGGCAGACATGTAGGCAGAGACCTGGATATCAATGATTAAATTGACTAGATCCTTGATATGCTCATCAGGGTTCATAGCCTTATCAGAGAAGATCAGGGGGCCCTCAAGAGCAACAGAGTAGTGGCTTCACAACCATACAGCATAGCAAAGGGGGAATACCCAGTGACACAATGTTTGCTAAGGCAATAAGCAAAGAGAGCAGCAGGTAAGTGTAGCTCCCAGTTGGCGGCGTCAGAGTAAGTGAGCTTCCTCATGATAGAAACCAGAGTTGAGTTGGCATGCTCAACTTCCCCATTGGTGGAAGGATTATAGGGGGCAGAGAAAGGCTGATGAGACCCCAAGGCTTCAACCACAGAGGTCACTAACTTGATGTTGAAGTTAGTCCCATTGTCAGACAACAACACTTGAGGGTAACCATGGCGGAAGAATGCATCTTGCAGCAGAAAGGCAGAAGTTGTCTTGGCAGTGATGTCTTTAGTAGGACGAGCTTCTACCAACTTGCTAAAATGATCAACAGCAATTAGGATAAAGCAGCAACCAGAGCAGGAGCAAGGGAGAAGCCCTACAGCGTCAATACTGAAAGTGTGAAATGTGTGTTGAGGGGGGAACTAGCTTGAACTCATGAGTGGCGGCTTTAGGTCATTGGAGTTGGCAATCATGGCAACTAGCAATAACATCTGGGATCAGCAAGCAAAGATTTTCCCAGAAATAATTCTTCTGGAGCCAGGCATGGGTCTTGGCAACGCCCCCATGTCCCGTCTCCTTATAAACTAGAAGCACCAAAAAAGGCAAAGACTAGGCCTTACATAGGGCAAGTAGTGGTCTTGTACTTTATTGAAAAGTTGATTGTCACAAATGAGAGTGTCTTCAGATAGCTTAGAAAGGGTGACTCAAACTTACTCTGTCTTGTTCTCTCATGACAAAGGGTATTCAATTAGTTCATACAACCAGTCAGCTTCAGCAAGGTGTATGGCAAGGATGGGCATTCTGGACAGTCCATCAGCATTCTGATGTTGAATCCTGGGGCGTTGCAGTACAGTGAAGTCATACCCTTGCAGTTGGAGAGCCCATCTAGCTAGTTGTCCTTCTGGTTCCTTGAGTTGCTGTAGCCATTTGAGCAAAGCGTGGTCAGTTACCACAGTGAAATGTGTGCCATACACATAATAGCAGAACTTCTTGATGGCATGCAGCACAGCAAGGCACTCCTTCCTGGTCATACTGTAGTTCTTCTCATGCTTATTCAGTACACAAGAAGTATAAGCCACAGGGTGATCCACACCCTCATCATCCAGTTGAGCCAAGATAGCCCCAATAGCCAGGTCACTAGCATCAGTATATAAGATGAATTCCTTATCATAGTAAGGATATAATAAGATGGGAGCCTCTTTGAGTTTTTGTTTGAGGGCTGCAAAGGCTTGTTGTTGACTGGCAGTCCATTTAAAAGGGACGTTACACAGAAGCTGGACCAAGGGTTTGCTAGTGACCGCAAAATCAGGGATGAATTATCTATAGTATCTCACCATGCCCAGAAATACTTGGACTTCTTGCAGGTTGGTGGGTGGAAGCATTTTGTCAATGGCCTCAACTTTCTTAGTCATGGGGCAAATTCCTGTCTGAGTCACCTCATGCCCCAAGAACTCAAAGTGTTCCTTGAAGAAGGCACACTTAGATGGTTTTAACTTAAGTCCAGCCTCACAAATCTTTATGAACACCTCTTTAAGATGAGCCAGGTGGTCAGTGAAGGTGGCGCTGAAGAAAGTTATATCATCCAAGTACACTAAAACACACGAGAGCTTCAGATCACAAAGAATGGAATCCATGGCTCATTGGAAAGTAGCTGGAGCATTGCAGAGTCCTTGCAGCATTTGAGTAGGCTCAAACAATCCTTCAGAAGTGATGATTGCAGCCTTCTGTCTATCTTTGGGAGAGATATCAACTTTCCAGTATCCAGAAGCCAGATCCATAGCAGAGAAGAATTTAGAGCCCCTAAGGCAGCAGAGAGCATTGTCAATGTGTGGTAAGGGGTATGAATCCTTTTTGGTTAAGGAATTAAAGTGTTGGTAGTCCATCAAAATACAATGACCTCCCTCCTTCTTCTTCAGTATGAGCAGGTGGGAGGCCCATGGACTTTGGAAAGGAGTAAGAATTCCAGCGTCTAGAAATTGCTTAAGCTCTTTAGACAACTGAGCATCTTCTACTCGACTAAGCAGTAGGGTTTTGCGCAAAAGGGGGGAGCATCACCAGTATCAATCTGGTGAGTGACGCCTTTGGCTAACCCATAATCTGTGCTATCCTTAGCAAAGATATTCAAAAACTGATCCAGTAGGTCAAGCACCTCTTTCTGTTGAACCGGAGATAGCTGCAGGAAGTCTTGGGCAGTGAACAATGATAGGACTTGTGGCTCATTCTCAGGCAAGTTAAAGTCCTTAAACGTACCAAAGGGATGTAGTGATAGGATTTCAGGAGCATTCAACAACTTGCCATAGCCAACAACCTGCCCTCTAGACACTTGTATGAGGAGAGCAGTCAAGTTGGCAACCAGCAGTTGAACAGGGTCTTTATGAGAGACATCCAAGATTCCTGGGCAGAGATAGGGTTTGTTGCGTCCTAGCAAGGGAGGAGAGTAAAACTCTAGGAACATACACTCAGGTAACTCATAAAATATTTGGGAGTCTAGGATAACCTGAGACCCGGGAGGAATGGTCACAGCAGAAGTGGCCAGGAGAGGAATCCCTTCAGATGCAGGACAAGCCATGGGAGGGCACTTCATGTTGGAGGAATGGGTACTGTGGGGTTCCTATCCACCAGTCCCCAAAGTGTGTCCTGGATTGTAGCCAGGGACCGGCTGGAAGGGATTGTCATTCTCTAGTAAGGTAAAATGTATCTCAGAAATATGTATAGGGGTCAAAATGGGCTTTTATTCACTCTCAGAAGGAAGATTCCCTTAGAAACCTTCTGGTATATGGCCTGGGGGGTCAAGGAAACAATATGGATTTGCCAATACTTGGAGTCCTCCAACAATATATTGGGCTCCTTGTACTTGGTCTTGGACTCCTGCACCTTAGTCTTGGACGTCTGCTCCTTAGACTTGAATGCCTGCTCCTTAAACTTGGACTCCGGCATCATAATCTTGGACTCTGGTGACGCGCTTAGGATCCAGCCTCTTATTCTTGGACTCCTGCTCTGTTATCTTGGGTTGTATCTAGTACAACCAAGCTCCTGCTGGTGATCAAAAGGCTTTCAAAACCTCTTGGCATAAACTCAGAAGGCCTCAGAAAGATCCCGTCAAAGACCCAAAAAGACCTCCAAAAGACTTGGAGAAGACCTTGAAAAGACCCTGTAACTTTCCAGCCAGCCACCTTTTTATAGTGTCCTTTTCCCAACAGCCCTGCCTTTAAAATGGCTTTCTTCAGAAGCTTAAACCATTGCCTCTCACTTTTCCCTATAATAACTTAAGCTTACATACTTACTTTCTCAAAAGCTTAAAGTATTAATTCACTATTTCCTCACTTATACTTTAAGCTTTTGGCTTTCAACCAATCATTTTCATCAGGAAACCTGTAAGAACTCAACCAATAAATGCAGAGTGCAGAAAGAGATCATTTCTGAAGTTCCACCAGGATTCAACTAGGAAAATAATTTCCACAGCTCAAACCGCTCAAATTGACAACTCTTCATGCACCAAAGCGTTAACCGGTCCATTATTCTGGCACCAGTCTTCCCTGCATTCAACCTAAACTCATTTAAATAGTAGAATACTATTTAAACCGTTTTTTCTGGACCTCTTCAACGTTTTCCCCATATATTTAAAAATATTGTAAAATCCAAGGAAAATGTCCTACCAAAACAACTTTGTATCCAGTTCTCATAGCAACATACCTTCATCTATCCTAGGAACTTAATAAATAAATATCTTACCCACACTTCTATCCACATTCCTTCTTGATTTTAATACTAAACCAAGGCAAAAAGTTCCACATTTTACCACCTTGGCAAATCAATTTGGAAAAATCTTGGCTCACTTCTCTGGACCACCAGTTCTTCACCATCATCTTTGGGTTCTTCAGAAAGCTCTTCAACCACATCTTCCAGCTCTTCAGCTTAACCAGCAAACAGCCCATCTTAGTTCCCAGAAAAGCTCCTTTCAAGTCTTTAAACAGCCTATCAGTCTTCTGGCTACTCCTTTATCATGACCAGCTACTTCTGCATCATGATCTTTGAGCCCTTCCACTTATCCTCACTAGGAACCATCTTGGTTCCCATAATTCAATATGAATCAACAGTCTGTCAACTAGCCTTTACTGTGATCAAACAGTCCCTCTCACTAGTCTTTTCTGTTAATTCTGTAAACCACCTCAGTTCTTTATCTCAGTTCCTGTTACCAGAACTTGTAGACCCAGGCATGAGTCTACATTGAGCTGGCGTTTGACCGGGCCCTTGCAAGTGGCACTTCACTTAGGCCATTCAACCATAGATCAATGTCTATGTGTTGTCTTTACTCACCCAGGTGATTAAGTCTGAGCTTTCAGTTGCATAGTAATCAGCTCTACTTCCCAGAGGCCTGATCACACCAAGTTCTGCAGCTGCTTCCCCGAGCAAACCGCCTTGGTGACACCTCCAAGCAAATCTACACCCTCCAATGCTAACTTTGGGTTCTCCCCCAAAGCTTCCATGGGGACATAAACAAGGACATCCTACCAGTCTGTTAGGTAGGATTCTTGCTCACAGACATCCTGCAAGTGTATCAGGGTACATAGAGCCCTCAGAGCTCTTCCTCTTCCTGGAAGCCTGCGTTACCCGCCAGGGGTCCAAAACCTTCTCCCCCCAGACAGACAAAGTTCCCTGCTTGCTATCTCAGTCTTCACCCTTCCGCAGCCACAGTTCCCTGCTAGGTGAAGAACTATAGCCCAAAGCAGCCAATATCTTCTGCTGGGTGGAGGCAACATCTACCTCTGGTAGTTCTTTGTTACCTACCAGCCAGGCCTTACTTACCCTAGTAGTCCTATGTTACCTACTAGGCTCACCTTACTTACCCCTAGTCGTCCTATGTTACCTACTAGGCCTCTACCTGCAACAAACAACCAAACTTTTTCTTGGCCAACATTAGCCCCACCTGCAAACCACCAAACATGTGGTCTGTCACAGGTACGGTATTTTAAAGTGAAAACACCAGTGGGATATTTCAAGGCACAAGTCTTGAGGCATTTTCCAGGAACTTTAACTGGCTCTTCAAAGATCAGAGGGACTTTGTACCCCAGGATAGAGAGGTAGCTGTCCTTTAAGTTGATGATCCAGTTATATTCACTAAGGAATTGAGTACCAACTAGCAGGTCATATCTCTTGTTCTCCAGGACAACAGCAGGCGCGGCCAAGAGTAGCTTGCTAAACCGCATGGGAAGAGCAGAATAAGCTCGTATAGCATGAGTCATGGATAGCCCAGCTGTTTCATACAACTGATGATAGTTAAGGTCAGGGGCAAGTTTGAGCCTCTTGACAAGCTTCAAGGAGACAACATTCACAGAAGATCCAGCGTCCAGGATGGCTTTAATCTTCACCTTTTGGATGGGTATTTCCACATAAGTGATAGTACAACCAAAAGGAGGGAGGACAGCCAGAATTTTTTGGGCTTCTGCCAGTTCTTTGTCCCACTTTTCAATCATGCATATTAGGCTTGGGAATTTCTTATAGACTTTCTGGAGAGGGAGCAATACTGAGACATTTTTGAACACAGTGTCAGCAACCTCAGCAGCTTCCTAGGAGGATTTGACAAGCACAGGAGATATATTAGCTTGAGTGAAGTAGGGGCAAGAGACAACCTCTTTAGCTTCAGGAAGAGGCTTGGCGGTTGTTGTAGTTTTCCCAGAACATAGATTATAAGGGACTGTAATAGTTTCAGGGATGACCAGGACTGAATACCCATAGGTGTTGGGATCTTCCATATAAGAATTGTCCATGTCAGAGTCATCAGATATGTCGTGGAATAGCAGCAGAATAGTAGGAGCCTCAGTGTCAGCAGGCTCAGAGTCAGCAATGGAGGGGGGAATCAAAGAAGACTGGGAAGAATTGTCAACCAAGAGTGTCTCCGCCTCTAGGTTGACTGTTCTTTTCCTGCCTGCTCTTTGGGGTCAGCTCCTTCAACTTGAGGATTGGTGCGGACTTGGGAATGATGACCTATCTGTCCACAGTTATGACAACCCTGACGTCAAGAAGGATTCTGTGATTTCATGGTAAGGATACATGGGCCACATGAAGACAAATCAGAGGTAGAGGTGGCACAATTTTTGCTCATAACTATCCCAGAATAGGTAAGGTGCATATCCTGCAACAGTGTCTTTATGCTCTTCATAGAAGAAAGCATGGCTTTATGAGCCTTAAAGTAAAGACACAGAAGCTGATTAACCTTAAGGGCTTGAGCGCAAGCCATGTACGCTTCATGTGTGGTCAACTGGCGGCTTGTGATCAGTTGCTGTCCTTTCATGTAGAATATACCTGTAAATTCAGCTAGGGTCTCCTTTGGTTTGAAAGCAATGTGCATGAAAGCATCCTTCTTTACTTTCAGACTATGGCCACCACCAAATTTGTCAATCAGAAGCTGCTTCATATCTTCCCAGGTCTCAATGATGGGCAGCTCTGGCACTACTACCTCTTGACAGGTTGGGTGTAGACAGGTTAGAATGTGTTCTTTCTTAACCTTATCTGAGGCTTTTCTCATGGCAGTTTCATAGATAGTTAGGAAAGCTGCAATAGTCAAGGTTTTGGGGTCAAAGAATTTCTTAAAGGTAGGCTTGAAGTGTGCTTCTGGAGTTGGGCCATCATTGTTGCTATTGAGTAGATTTTGCGCAGGGAGAATTCTGCTTCAGATTTGGTGGGGGCTGCCTGGCCCACAGATGGTGAACACTATCTTCAAGGGTAGTCAAGGTGTCAGCAGTGCAGATGCTTGTATTATTAGCTAGGGTGGTCTACCGCTCAGTAACATCTAGGCGCTGGCCTTGTGCAGTTACTACCAAGGACAGTTCATCCAGTTGAGAGGTAAGAGACGGACCCACCAAAAGGCAAGGGGCAAACCTGTTGTTCACAGAATCAATTAGCTCACTCATTTTTTTGTATGTCTTTATCAAACTCATAGTGGTCTTATTTCAAATTATGCACCTCATTAGCTAGAGCTATCAACTCTCTAGCACAGTGAATGCAGGGGGCTCCCAACAAGCCAGGACAACAGCCATCTATATCAATAACCCCAGTTGAACTAACAGCAGAGACCATCACCTAACGCAAGGTAGCAACCTCTTGTTGCAATTCAGCAACTTGAGCCATCAGCGCAAGCACTTGAGGGTCAGGCTGAGGGGCTTTGGGGGGGTGATTCTGACTGCAGGTAGATGCTCTTAAATCTCAAATGGCATCCCAGAGCCTGTGTTCTCTATCTGCTAGCTTGTCAGATGAAGGAGAAGGCGGGGCATCTTCTTTGGAGGCAGACAGTTCATTTACTTAAGTCTGGAGTTTGGTGATGGTAGCGGCAGTAGCAGCCCTTTCTTGATCAAAGTCCTCGCCAAGTTTGCAGAGGCCCTTTGTAGCATGAACCGCTACTTGCTGTAATTGGTCAAAGGAATAAGCACTGAATTTGTTAAGTTGTTGCACAAGTTGTTCAAAGTCGGTGAGATAGGTGTTTAAAGTAGAGTCTACTTGGGCACGCCAGGGCTGTTCTAGTTGGTGAAACTCATGAAGGCACTCTCTGACATACTTGGGGATGGATTGGTGCATTTTTTCAATGAAAGTGACCAAATGAGACTGGGAGGTGACAGAGTCGCACTGATTGTCAGATACTATGGAAAACAGGGAATGAATCCACTGCTGGTAGGCCGCAAACTGATCCCAGTGATGGGTGACAGCAGCTTGCAACAACAAAATTTCCTGAACATGGAGCCCTAATACCAATTGATGATGGGCTAAGACAGATTGTACAAAGGATGACAATAAATGTTCAGTGGAGCCAGTCGCTGAGAGGAGATGCTGTGGAAATTGTGGCGCTACAATCAATTCATATTATTCTGCTCAATTGAACTGAAGCTGGAGGCAAGGGATGGCCCCATCACGGGCTATCCCAAGGGCTACCACCATGACTTGTTCCAGGTCAGGGGTACCCAAGGGGTAGGCCACTAGGCGGGGACCACTCCCAAGGTTTAGCACAGTAGGGACAATAGGCGGGTCAGTGATGTCTTCCTCAATAGAAGGACTGGTAATTTCAGGTAAAGTCAGCTCTTGTATAGGTGGAGGCAAAGGTCTTGAAAACGTAGTTGTAAAAGGGGTAACTGAGGAGCTTACAGCCCCTGTAGTGAGCACCATTTTTGTCGTGATCTGAGGCGCGGCACAGAGTCACAACGGAAAATCCTAACCTTAGGATTAGATTTGTACTAAGTCTCAGTTAGAATGGCAGGGAAGACTATGCAATTACCTTGTGGCCCTGAATGAATAATATCTGCTAGATGTGGCTAGAGAGGCGCCAAAGTACATGGAGACACAAAGACAAAAATGTGAATAGAACTTAATTTTTATTGGTGTATAATAAATGTAATATATGGTGGTTTGTGATACCACAAAACAATACCAGGACGGTAGGATCACTCGCCACAAGCATGAGTGGGGCAAGTGAGTTGCACAGGATCAGGAAACTGAACAATTGTATTTCCCAATTTGGAGCCAGCCTCATTTTGAAGGGCAAAAGCGAAAGAGTTATTTGTCCTCAAAATAACCCGACGAAGGTGAAATCAAAACATGGTGAATGGCGGCATTCATGACAAATATGGTACCGCTACGGGATAAAAGCTTCAGATGAGCAAACCAGCGGTACAAAGAATTCTGGTATACTAGGCTACCGGGAGCTAGAAAGAAACCAAATGACATTAGCACAATAATCACCTGACACAATAGTTATTGATGCCTTGGAGAAGAAAGTTACAAGTCAGCCAAAGTTTAAATCACCCCGTTGGAATATAAAAGTGTTCAGGATTTCTAAATAAGATATTTCCTCAACTAGGCACTTTAAAGTTATGTCTCATGTGAGCTTTATATAGTTAATTCAGCAAGATAGGAAGCCACCACCAGTCCATCTTCATAGCAATATTATTCGCGATGGAATTTCTCCCAAAGGATGGGTTTAGCAGGCAACCTCCAAAATTAACTCATACAGAATGGAACACCCTCCATGTTACAATTCCAGAAATTGTTTTTGCTTTATCTTTTATAATTTCAATTAAAAGCTCAAAATAAAAACCAAACATTGCTTCTATTATCAGTGTCAATGATTTAATCAAGAAAAAAACAATCTTTAATATTGAAAAGAAGAAAAATATTTTTGATAATTGTTGACATAGAGGATGTTCCATTCTGTATGAGTTAATTCTGGAGGTTGCCGTTTAGCATATTTAATTGTTGATTTTGAATCTGATGTAAGTATATTGGCTTGTTTAAAAGCGAAACATTGCATATTCTAGGGGTTACTGAGGAAGATACACTGCTTTAGGTTATCGAAAGGAGAGCTTCCTCCTCGTGTTTTGCAATGAAATATAGTTATTGGTCCATTAATATTGCTATTGAAAAATGTGAAGCTTAGAGTTCTAGAAAGATGACGTGTTGAAATAAACTTGCGAGTAACTTTGGCTAAATAGATAAAATGGTTTAATATTGAAAGCTTTAACAAACCGGGGGTTAAAATCTTCAATGGAGCTTTAGCTGATGTCTATAGTTGGATTTTGGGCCAATTTAAAGCTTAGGAAGCGAAAGAAAGAGTAGGATTAAATACAGTAGACTCAGCGATGAGCAGTTGAAAGCAATATGACAAGAACAAACCGTGGTCATTGAAAGAGTCAGAGAAAGAAACGGATCCAAGTTGGATTCGTGTTAAAGGAGTCATTAAAAGCCTCTATTGTGGGCTAATCAAACTCAATGTAGAAAAGCTTAAATATATTTAAGATACTTAGAAGCGAATATACTTACATATTTGCTTGTGTATGCATGCATATTGGAACACCCAGATGTTTAGACAAGTGTATGAACCTTCTGGTTTGTTTCATTAACGTGAAGAGTAGAAGTGTTAGATGAAGCTCTCCTCTTACCTTGCCTTGGTGAGAGACTTGTTTTGCAAAGAATAGACTATCAGAAAAATCAAGCAGCCACAATTTAAAATTTAATGTGGTTTATTTTCGGGATTGGACGAAAAAGTGGGGCTATTCAAGGGCTTCGGATGCAAAACTATTCGGTTCAAATTTAGAGGGAGACACAGTGGGGGTGGGTTTTAAATTAGAAGGCTAAGTAATATGGGGAAGGGACATCATTCTTGTTGTAAAGGGAGGCGGCTGAAGCGAAGATAAAAATACTCTACTTAGTGACAGCACACATCCAGATGCGCGTCTTGTACATTTTGAACAGGTCTTTGACTAGCTCACGGAAATCTACACGCTCATCTGCAATGAAGAAAAATGTCAGCTTGCGACGATCCCTAATTGGGTTAGTTCAGAAATATGTGCATCGCTTACCATTGGTATTCGGCATCAACAACCTCCATAGGAAGATTATGCTGGCGGATCTTGGCTTGGCACAGTTGGAGTGAGCGAGCTTCGTCCTGACATTTAGTGACCAGTAGGCTCACTTCATTGGGTTGAGCATGGCGGAATATCTTTTTGGGGTCAAGATTTCTTGGGGTGTCGCCTGCCTTTAAACGCTGCTCTTGCTGGATATCGGCAAGTTGCGTGGGACTAATATTCTCTTGGATTATTTTGCCAAGATCTTTTCCTCGGTCCGCCTCTACAATAACAAGGTCGCCAATTTTAACGTTGACAGGTGAGTCAATAGGGATATAATAGACATCGGTTCGGCCGCTTTTAAATTCTACAACGTAGTAGCGTTCAGAATATCTTTGGTGTGAAAATGAAGGGCGATTATCGTTTAACTCTAGCTTAAACTGTGAAGTTTCGTCATCCTCGGATTCGGCAAGGGTGTGGAGTGATTTGTTGTTGTTATCGAGTGAATCCACGGAATTAGGAGGCGAGGGACGACGAACGGGAAAGGCGGAAGCAGCAACGGAGTGGCGGCGATTCAAAAGAGCAGCATAATTTTCCATGGCTAGGGTTTCCATCTGAGAGGAAAGGTAGTCTTCATAGTCCCAATCAGAGCCAAATTGAGGCGCCATAGAATAACGGCGAGCAAACCTGGGTTCAAACCCAGCCAGCCCCTCAGGAATTCCTGGCTGGCCCGCTGGGGTTGAGGAACTATATGAACCTCTGCGGGATGGATTACCAAAAGAACGACCCAGCCCAGAGTCAGGGGAGGTGTTGGCGTTGTCTCCGTCAAAGGCAGAGAATACACTTCCACGGAAGGCGGACATGGGGCCAGCGACGCTCATGTTTCTGCCGCGAGGGGCGGGAAGCCCAAAACCAGGATTAAATGACATGCGGCGTTGAGGAAGAAATTGTTCATTGAGAGCATGAATATAATCCTGTTGGCTGGCAAAGCCGGCTTCGGGAAGACCTGCCCAAGAAGAGGTGCGAACACGTTCTTCAGCCCCCCAAAATTCAGGTCTCAATCGAGAGCCCATGCCGCTGCCCTGCAGTTGAGCAGTAGCAGCAGCCAAATGACGCAAGTAGTTCTCTTCACTTAAACCTTCGCCTTTTTGCATTTGAGGAATAAAAGAAACACTAGCAGCGCGTGTGATTTTGGGGAAAACTCCATCGAATTTGGGAGGCTTGACAGGATGGGGAATTCCAGGAGGAGCAGCAAGAGAGCCACGCCTTGAGCCTGATGCCTGCTCTTGACCCCAGGGGCTTTCGTTGTAAGACTGGGAAGTAGGTACAGGGATGGGTGTAGGCATAGATGGGCGCTGAAGGGTTAGGGAAGGTCGGGGGTTACTTACTTCTAATGAGTCCATGACAGGCTCTTTTGGACTGGCAACTGCGGACATTGGGAATAGATTCAAGTCTAACTGTTCAGCGGAAGGCAAGGGCTGAGGTGGTTTTGGTTGGGCCCGTGCAAGGGTGACTGTCGCCTGGCAGCCTATTAAGCACATTCACTCAATCATTGCCCCGCTCAACTCACCTTCCCCTGCTATTGGCTGCAGGCGAGGACAATACATCTGCCTAGCCTGGAACGGCCAAGGTTTCAAACACTACCCCTACCAAACTAGATTAGGAATTTATTACGCATTCGCGAATGACATTTCCCTTGAAGATCTTTATTCTAGGCTCGGTGAATCCTCACCATTTCCACAAATGCCATCATCCTCTGTTCAATGTCGAGGTTTCAGCCCACTTTATCCTCCAAGCACACTTGCTTCACACGCCCTGCTGATTAATCGATTCTGCATTTAAAGTAGAGCCTACCATTCTGACTACATTCAATATAAATGCTAAATAAAATGCTACTTTTTTAATTTAATGCATTAAAACCATGGAGCCCCAGCTTAAAAGCGACACTGTTTAAGATCTACAAATAAAGTATCAACACTCCTTATTTCTCCAGCAGAGTTTAATGTAACTCTGATCTAATCAACAACAAACACCTATCACTGAAGGGCAAGGTTATTGAGTGAAACGCCAACCACTGCATTGCAATGCTTGGCATATAGGATCAACAAGGATCTAGTACCTCAATTGATTACATGCAGCATATTTATATTGGTACCTGGATTTCTAAGCCTTTAAAGCCCTATATAAATTCTATACATGCTATCAGCTACTCAAGTTTGACTTTTTACCACCCTCACAACTTGTTATTGTCTTGCATATACTATATCTCCATCAGGCTGCATCCCAAAGCACCTGGGAAGTTTCAATAACAACAATCTGTTCAGGGCAGCTATGTACCATCTTAACCAGGGCTGCATCAATTCCACCAATGAGATAGAGCCTGGGTTTCAACTTGGTTCCACATCATCATAGCCTGATCCTTGAATGGTAGCAAAGTTTACAATCCATGACTTCCAACTCACCCCATCTCAACCACCACAAGCTTCTTGGAACATTCTTCAGGGCTAGTCCTGGCTCCACATCTGGCTGGGGGTCTGTAAGGTCTGAGGTTTCAGGGTAGGGTATTATAAATTATAAACTAGGGCCTTTAGACCAAGGACATTAATATTGGTTAAATAAAGGAAGGTAGGTAGAGTTTGTAATAATAACTGGATTAAAGCTCCTAACAGCTTATAAGAGGTAAAGTAAGGGGTAAGACAATCAATTGATCCTAAGAAAATAAAATAAAGTTCAGCCTTAATGACAGGGGACTGTATCAAACACTATATCTCTAAATCAGGATATTGTTCACCACTAATTGGTGGATTGAAGCTACCTACTATAAGGGTTTGAGTGCCACTAAAAAGATTGCCTAGCTGATGATAAAGGTAGTCAAAGGGAATCATAAAATGATAACTAAGATTCAAAGATAAGGATGCAGAAATAAAGATTTATGGAAAGAGAAGAACACAAGCCAAAAACCTAACAAGTACCTTTTTTGGGGGCAAGTCAAACAATTTCAATTTAGAGTTGAGAATGCAAAAACCAAGCCTTTTTATTAACTTGGGCAAAGTGAGGTATAGAAAGGAAAGTAAGGATTCAAACAAGACTGGTAAGAGACAGTAATTGAGGTGCTTATTATCAAATATGGGTTTAACTTATTTAAGTTAAAGACTTGGGAAGACATCAAGAAGGAAGAGCAAGGACGGCAATGTAACTGTCTGAAGTAAGAGCAAGCAAAAACAAAGCCAGAAAAACCAAGTCCAAAAGTGGACTGCATAAACCGCAGAGAAAGCAAAAAGGGTAATAGATTCAGACTTAAACATACTAACTTAAAATTTAGGTCCAAAGTTTGAATTGTGTTGATTAAATAGGTAAGTTTGGATTAAACTGCTAACTTAAATTTAGGATAAGCAGTGATGAAAATACAGGGATTGGAGGTAAAACAAAATAATGTGTTTTTCCTAGAAACAAGGTGTGATACCCAGAAAAAAGATGCATAATAGCAGATATTAGGAAAGAATAATCCTGAAAGTACCCCCTAACTGTTAATATTGAGTGTGTGATAGTCACTGAGCAGGTGTTGGTAGTGTGTGAAGTTTTCTTCAGGTTTTCAAGTAGTGTGTTCCAGTTTGTAGTCTTTCCAAAGAATGAGGTACTCCATTCCTGATTGGAGGTTGTGGTGTGAGAGAATCTCTTGAACTTCATATTCCTCAGTTTCCTGGATATGAAGAGGAGATGATGTAGTCTTCTCTTGATGTATAGGAGGAGGTTGTCTTAATTTCAACAAGAGTGAGCAGTGGAAGACATTGCAAATACAAAAATGTTTGGAAAGGATGAGTCTGAAAGCTGTACTCCTAATTTTTTCTGCCACTGAGAAAGGACCAATGAAGCAAGGGCAACTTCTCTGAGAAGCAATGGTTACAAGAAGGTTTCTAGTGAATATGAGTACCAATTCATTGGTCTTGATGTTGTTGTCAGGAATTCTCTTCTTATCATAGTATTTCTCGTAATCAAGGATGTTGGTCTGGAGGTGTAGTGTAAGCTGAACTTGAATTTTCTTGATCAAGCTAGAGAGCTCTGCTTCAGACTGTGAACAGGAGTTTCTCTATAAGTTGGGAAATAAGGAGGTTGTGAGAGAGGGGGCTAAACTAACTAAGTTTGGCTCCCATTGTAAGGAATACAGTCATAGGTAAAGACATTGGGCAGCTCAGAGTGTGATGCAGCCGAGCAGGCGGGTAAGGCCCACCATAGAATGGGTGCTAACTTGATAATGTAAGATATAGATTGCCTGAGCAAGGACCAGGGTCCAGAGTTGGGGACCATGGAATCCACCAATCCTGTCAAAGTAATGTAGAGTACTCCAAACAGTTGGTTAGAGGTGGTCTCAGCTGCGGCGTAGGTTTCAGAGGGTGGTCTGGTCTAGGGGTTACGGGTGGGGTCATGGGAACAAAATACACTGGCAGGTAATTGTACTTGTCTTTGAACAATCTGGGCAGCCTAACCTACCACTTTCCTTTTTGACCTATTGTTTTGGTTTCTCTATTTCTTGCCAGGGGGTTGGTAAGGAGTATGTTTTCCAAGTTGAGCTCGACGTAGGCTGGGTTTAGAGGGTACTCGGTAAAGTGCACAGGTCCAAAGGGGGCTCCCAGGGGACGGTATAATGCCTGGAGCGGTTTGACAGGTTGGTCTCTGAAGGGGTCGGTTGCCTGGTTGTCTACTTGGCTGGAGTTGAGGTGGAAGATCACTAAGACTAGATAGGGTAAGATTTGTTTGAACCAAAGGTTCATAAAACTTTATTATCAAAAATGACGATGTGGTCATCACCACACCACCAGCGTTTTTATACCATGTGAATTTTCTTCTTTGCCTTTTGCAGGCTTTGGATCCATGGGCAGTTTGTCGGTAGGGCATGAATCTTGGCTTGGGGTCTGGAGGGCATTGGGTCCTGGTCAGGCACACTCTGGCGTACAGGAATGCTTAATTTTGCTGCTTTGGTTCACCATGTCACCTGAGCAGCCTAATTGCATTCCCCTTTCTGGACTAGGGACCGGCAGCAGTGGGTGCTTATTGGAAGGGCTAATAGTGGGTTTTGTCCAAGCCATAGCTTCCGCGTAGGTCTGGGCCCTCAGTGGCACCGGTTTGGTGGGTCTTGGCTGGACTGGCTCTGGGGAACAGAAGTGGCAATGTTTTGTTTCACCGTCGTTGTTCATCACATCACCTGAGCTGGCCAATTGTAATACTTTTTTTGGACTGGCAACTGGTAACAGCTGGTGTTTGTTAGCAGGGCTAGTGATGGGTCTTTCCCCAGCCTCCTTTAGGCAGACCACATCACCTGCGTAGATATGGGTCTTCAGTGGCGCCGGTTTAGTGGCAATCTGGCAACCATTCAGGGAATCTCCAGTATTAGACCAGCAGGCCGCAGAGTAATTCAACAATTTGAGTCTGTGACTTATCGGATTGGCGGGTCCTGGACCGTCCTGGGGGGTCCAATCCACCTTCAGGGGACTGGGGTTCAACTCTTGGGTTTTCAATACAAGTATTGAAATGTCATTCATGACACCCATCATGGTGAGACAAACCACCAGGACACCATCCAGTGAACCACTGGAATGGCCACTATAAAGGGGACTAAAGGGGAGACTCCAGAGATACTCGAGGGAAATAGGTGTTCAAACCCATCAACCCCAATACAGTGAGCATCCAGGGAGTACGCAAGGGACCATACTCTGAAGCACCAGGGGCCTGGCAAAGGTCAGGGATCTCCTCGCCTAACTGGGAGGAAGGGGCCACAAGAGGTTCCTCATTGAGAGAAGCATATAAACCAACAACAGGAGAGTACAGCTCCAAATTGTTGCATGTGAGACTTTTAACCAAGATCTCACCAGAGGAGAGAAAGTTGCTAGTATGACCAGGAACATCATCCAGTAAATTCAATAGTCTAGAGGGATCTTCTTTCAAATTATAAACTGAGGAAGACAGGTGAAGCCACAGATCTAAAGAGGCAACACAAACAAGTATCAACACAGGAGCCAGGGAAAAAATTAAGAATTTTTAAGCAGGGATTATCATTTTTAAAATCTGCATAAAATTTTAAATCTTTTGGTGCGTTGGAAGTACCAAAATACAAAAGGAATTAGACCCTAGGCAGCAGCCAAAACCTAGGAGTAAATTTTGGATCTGGGCTAAGGATAAGACTTGTACTAAGCCTGTGACAGCTTTAAGGAAACTGTATAGAAAGACGGGGTTGAAACAAAGCAAAAACAGAAGAAACTCCAGGTAATAGTAGGAATTTATTCTAATTTTGAATCCAAGAACTAGATCCAAAGTCATGGTTTGAAAGCAAAAGTAAGTTTTCAAGTTAATATACACTAACAGTAGTTTATGTAGGTTCAAAGAGACAACAGGAATCAAGGAGACTGAAAAAAGATAAGAATGTATATGACTAATGTTGAGTTTATACTTCTGGGAAGTATAATAAACAAAATAAAGGGGAAGATTAAGAAGAGAATGATACTTTATTGGATATGAATATAAGATATTATATAGTATCATGACAAGCCACATGTCGTCCATGTACACCAAGGAGATCATGGGGCTTATCTGAGTAATGTTCCTCTTGAGTCATGAGGCTTAATCAAGTTGTGTTCCATTTAGGACCTGGATTGAGTGATCACCGTCATAGATGATTAACTGATAATGGTGCCACCAGTTTATTGCCTGGGCAGTGAACCACTTGGTGAGCTGCTTGGTGATTTACTTGGGGCGTTAATTTCCCGAGAGGGAGTAATAAAAGATGTTGCAACATCTCCCCCTGGGGTGCTGGAAGGCGGAGCCTTGGGAACCTTCTTGAGAGTATCTGGTATACAGACTTGATATTGGTCCAGTTTGGTGTTAGTTACAGGAAGCCTTGAATTTTGTTGGGCTTCTCTTGCTTTACACAAACGGAGTTGGTCATGGTGCCTACGTTTCAGTTCAGTTTGAGCTCCAATACCTTTGATGAGGTAGGTGTTATTGGGCTTCACCTCCATGACAATGCCTGGCCCGCGTAACCCTGGGTCTAGTTTATGTTGGTTGTGATTGACGACCCAGATCTTGTCTCCAACTTGGAATCTTTCTTGTTGCAATGGGATTGCTTCTCGCTAGACCCTTTGTTGTTCCATTGCTTCTTGGTCCTTTCTGGCTTGTAGTACTTTTGGGTAATTTCTGTCTGATATCTTCTTTGGAAGTGGAAGTCATGGTCCTGTGGTTGTACTGACAAGCAAGGGTTTCTGACCATAGACAAGTTCATAAGGGCTTTTGTCCGTATTGCGGTTGACTCGTGTTCTGCAGACCATAAGGGCAGTTGGTAGCATGTCAACCCAGGCTTTTGGATTGTTGGCAGACAACTTGCTGAGGGCTTCCAATAAAGAGCTGTTTAGTTGTTCTATGCGTCCATTTGCTTGTGGGTGATATGAGCTGGCTGTGACGTGTTTTATTCCATTTTTGGCAAGATACATGTTGGTGTCAATAGCTTTGAGTTCAGTGCCTCCATCTGTGATTAAGAGGTCAGGCTTTTTAAACCTTGCTATGATTTCCTTACCAATGAATTTTCTTACGTCATTGCCTTTGTGCTCCTTTGTGGCTTGTGCTACGGGCCATCTGGTTGCATAGTCAATGGCGGTGATGATGTACTTCTTTCCTTTGCTTTCACCAGGCATAGGTCCCACAATATCCAACAACCATAACTTGAAGGACTGTGTGATGGATACAGGTACTAATGACTTGGGTGGAGCTTTGGTTTGTGCGTACTTCTCACAGACCTCACATTGTTCTAGTACCTCTCTGATATCATCTAGCATGTTGGGCCATCAGTAGCAAGTCTTGAGATATTCATGCAAGTTTCTGCTACGGGTGTGCCCCAAGTCTCTGGGATAATGGAGGATTGTGTCAATCTTTTGTGTTGTCAGGACGTAGGGTATAGTGTCATCATTTGGAAGGATTCAGTGAAGGGTACCATATACTTTTTTGAACATATGTTTGTTCTTGAGGACTTTCTCTTGGATCTACATTGGTGACAGATGGAAATCTTTCTTTGAGATTCCTCATGATTGACATGGGCCAGCCGGGGCTGCCATCAGTGTGGAGGATGTTTTTATTGTATAGCCTTGATAGGGCGTCTGCAGTAAGCATCTCTCTGCCTGGCTTGTATTCAATTTGCATGGGATATCTCTGTATGAGGCTCATCCATTTGGCTTGTCTTCTTGACTGGTGTTGTTGTGTTTTGAAGAATATCAAAGACTTGTGGTTGGTGAGTACTTTGAACGTCTGGGCTCCTTCCAAATAGCATCACCATTTCATGAGGCAGTGTATGATGGCAACTAATTCCTTATTGTGTATAGGGTATCTTTGTTTGCCGTCTGATAGTTTCCTTGATTTGTATGCTATGGGGAGGAAGTCCTTTTGGGCCGTTTGGATACAGAGGACTCCCCCCTATGGCATAATCAGAGGCGTTGGTTTCTAGTTCATAGATACCCTCACAGTTTGGGTATTGCAGGATGGGGGCAGTAACCATGCGCCCTTTCAGTTGGTGGAAATGTTGGTCTTATAGGGGTGTCCAGACAAATTTGATTGTTTTTCCAATGATGGCTGACAAGGGAGCTGTTAGGGCGCCCCATTCAGGGATGATCCTGCGTACATAGGCTACCATTTAAAGGAAGGTGTGGAGTTTGCTCTTGTTCCTTGGGGCTGTCATTTCTGTTATGGCGTGTATCTTGTCTGAATCAGGCTTGATACCGTCCTTGCTGATGATATGGCCAAGGAATGGAAGTTCAGTTGAGAAGAACTCACATTTGGATGTTTTGGCAACTAGTTGGTTTTCTTTAAGGGTACAGAGGACTGCACGGACGTCTTCCCAGTGTTGTTGTAGGTTGGGGCTGTAAATGATGATGTTGTCCAGGTAGATGATTGCTCTTTCCCCAATGTGTTCCTTGAATACTTCATTCATGAAGGTTACAAAAATACTGGGAGCATTTTTCATGCCAAAATTGAGGACAACACATTCAAAGGAACCATATTTAGTTCAAAATGCAGTCTTTGGAATGTCTTCAGGCTTCACGCAAATTCAGTGGTAACCTGCTGTCAAATTGATTTTTGTGAAGATTTGGGACCCCCCAAGGCATCAAAAAGGTCATCAATTAGGGGCAGGGGATACCTGTTCTTTATTGTGACCTTGTTGAGGGCCCTGTAGTCTGTGACCAGGCAGAGGCCTCCATCTTTCTTTGCCACAAAGAAGACAGCGGCGCCAAAGGGTGAATTTGAGGGTCTGATGAGGCCTTTCTCGAGTGCTTTGTCAAGGTAAGCTTTCAGAGCGTCATCTTCTTGTGGTGTGAGGCAGTAGATGGGTTGCGCTTTGGGCACACTACCTTTTAGGTTGATCTCATGTTGAATACCCTAATCAGGGGGCAGCCCAGGTAGTGTTTTTGGAATACGGAGGGAAATTCATTGACTAGCTGGTCTCTAATTGGGTTCTGTTTGTGTTGAATTTCTGTGTTTTTGAAGTGGATGACTTCATATGAACATGTGCTCCAATTTATTTTGCTAATGTCAGTTTCTTTTTCTGTTTCCATGATCTTTACAAATATGTGGTCCCCCATGAGAGTGTCAAGATGTATCAGGTACACATGATGGTGTACTTCTCCTTGCTGGATAGTGAGGGCGGCACTGTCCCAGTCAATGTGAGGCTTTATCTTTTGCATTCAATATAACCCAAGTATGATATTGTATTTGGTGATTGGAATGATGGGGCCACTAATTGTTGTTTGGACGTCTCTAATTTGGGCCCAGAAAGGTTTTGTCTCATGGGTAACTGGTGTGCTGTGGTTGTCTGCCATGATGACTTTCTTGATGTTACTTTGAATGGTAGGTAACTTCATGAGGTCTGCAAAACTCTTGTTAATGAGTGTTTGATTGGCTCCAGTGTCAAATAGTGCTGTGCCCTGGTATTTGCAAAAACAGAAAGGATAGGTAAGGAGTTTATTTCCAGATTAGGCGGCAAGCAGTAGAGGATTGCTGGAGGGAACCTGGATCATGGTGATTGAGTCCACGTCTTGTTCTCTGTACAAGTCTTGTGAAGAGGGGGAGAGCGGCTTGCCTAAGCACTCCCCTGAGATTTTCCCTCCTTGTTGGTATTTTTGGTGCTGGCCTGGTTGGCTTGTGCAGTGCAATTCCTGTTTTGAGGCTCAGTACTGTTGGCTTGGTTGTTTTGCTTATTGGGGCGAGGCTCTCTCTTAACTGCAGGGTTTTCCTTGAGTTTGTTGGTGGCATGTAGATTGTCAGACTTCTGAGCTGCAGATTTTCCTTCTAGGAATACATCCTTGAGGTTCTTGCAGCAGGTCATGTTAAACTGACATCTAATATGTGTGGGAAGGCCATTGTAGAAGTCCAGGCGTGGCCCAGGTTCATCAAATTTGATGGTGTTGGACGCATGATCACACAGTTCTTTGTATGCTGCAATGTATTCTTCAATGGTTCCTGTCATTTTGAAGGTTTGAAGCTCGGTCATAATTACCACGTCCAAGTCCTTCATGGAGAACTTTTTGAGGAATGCGGCTTTGAACAGTTCCCAATTTTCCTTCTGGTCAGGATGTTGGGCTAGCCATTTGGTAACAAAGCGTGAAGCAGTTCCTGTGACACGGAGGGCAATTTTGCTGACCCAGAGTCTTTGGGGATACTCCACTTGTTTGAACTTCCTCTTGGTGCTGTTGATCCAGAGCAAAGCGTTTTTCCAGCGTAGTCCTGCAAAGGCGCAAATATCAGCGGTACATAAGCGTTGAAACATGATATTGGGTATTCCAGGTTGCGTAGGCGTTGTTGTGATTGGCGTGGTAGTGAACAGTCTGCGGGTTTTGAGAGTGTTGTACTGGTCAATGGGTAAAAGGAGATTATTGTATATGACAAGGCCTGGGGGGACATCTTGTCCTACTTTGTAATCTCTCCAACCTTTTGGGAGTGACATTGCTTTTGTTCTTTTCTTGGGAGGAATTTTCCCTTTGAATTGGGTAGGTATGGATAACCTACCTGTGCTAATACTGTCAATTTTATACTTCTGGGAAGTATAATAAATGAAATAAAGGGGAAGATTAAGAAGAGAATGATACTTTATTGGATATTAATATAAGACATTATATAGTATCATAACAAGCCACATGTTGTCCATGTACGTCATGATAGTCATGGGGCTTATCTGAGTAATGTTCCCCTTAAGCCACAAGGCTTACTCAAGTTGTGTTCCGCTTAGGACCTGGATTGTGTGATTCCTGTAATAGATGGTCAAATGATAGTGGTGCCACCAACTTAATGATTAGTTGGTGAGCCATTTGGTGACTCATTTGGTGAACTACTCTGGGTGTTAATTCCCCAAGAGGGATTAATCAAAGGTGTTGCAACATCTTTCCCTGGGATGCTGGAAGGTGGAACCTTGGGAATTTTCTTGAGAGTGTTGGGGACACAGGCTTGGTATTGATCTAGTTTGGCGTTGGGAACAGGGAGTCTGGAGCTGTGCTGGGCTGGGATGTCCTTGCTTTGCACAGGCAGAGGCAATTGTGGTGCATGCGCTTTAGTTTGGTTCAAGCGCCAATTCTCTTGATGAGGTAGGTATTATTAGGCTTGACCTCCATGACAATGCCTGGCCCATGTAACCCTGGATCTAACTTATGCTGATTGTGGTTGACAAACCAGATTTTATCCCCAACTTGTAACCTTTCTTGTTTTATTGGGATTGCCTCTCTCTCAATTCTTTTTTTTTCATGTCTTCCTGGTCTTTTCTATCATGTTGTACGTCAGGATCACTATTGTCTGGCATCTTTTTAGGTAGAGGTAATTGTGGTCCTGCAGTTGTACTAACAAGGGCAGGCTTTTGCCCATAGACAAGTTCATACGGGCTTTTGCCCGTGTTGCAGTTGACTTGTGTTCTGCATACCATGAGTGCTGTTGATAACATGTCAACCTAAGCTTTTGGATTTTTAGCAGATAACTTACTGAGGGATTCCACTAGCGAGCTGTTTAGTTGTTACACTCTTCCATTTGCTTGTGGATGATACAGGCTGGCTGTGATATGTCTTATTCCATTTTTGGTAAGGTAGATATTGGTGTTAATGACCTTAAGTTTGGTCCCTACATCTGCAATCAGGAGGTTGGGTTTCCCAAACTTGGCTATGATTTCTTTTCCAATAAATTGTCTAACATCATTGTCTTTGTGTTCTTTTGTAGCTTGTGCTACAGGTCAACTGGTTGCAAATTTGATAGCTGTTATTATGTAATTTTTGCTTTTGTTATTGCCAGGCATTGGTCCCACAACATTCAGTAACTACACTTTGAAGTTTGTGTGATTGACACTGGTAGTACTGACTTGGGTAGTGCATTGGTTCAGGCGTACTTCTCACAGAATTTGCATTATTCCAGTACTTCCTTGATATCATCTAGCATGTTGGGCCACCAGTAGTGTGTCTTGAGGTATTTGTGCAAGTTTTTTCTATGGGTGTGGCCCAGGTCTCTGTGATACCAGAGGATTGTGTCAATCTTTTGTGTTGATGGGACATAGGGTACGGTGTCACCATTTGGGAGTATTTGGTGTAGCATGCCATATAAGTTTTTGAAAAGGTGTTTGTTCTTAAGGACCTTTTCTTGGATGTCCATTGGTGACAGGTGGAACCCTTTCTGTAGATTCCCCATGATCAATATGGGTCAATTGGGGTCCACATCAGTGCATAGAACATGTTTATTGTATAGCCTTGATAGGGTGTCTATGATAAGCATTTCCTTGCCTGGCTTTTATTTGATTTGCATGGGGTATCTCTGTATGAGGCTCATCCATTTGGCTTGTCTTCTTGATAGGTGTTACTGCGTTTGAAGAATATAAATGACTTGTGGTTGGTTAGCGCTTTGAACGTTTGTGCTCCTTCCAGATAACATTGCCACTTCATGAGGCAGTGCACAATAGCTACCAGTTCCTTGTCATGTATTGGATATCTTTGTTTGCCATCAGATAGCTTCCTTGATTTGTATGCTACAGGGAGGAAGTACTTTTCTTCAGTTTGAATTTGGAGTACCCCTCCTATGGCGTAATCTGAGGTATCAGTTTCTAACTTGTATACTCCTTCACAATTTGGGTATTAGAGGATAGGGGTGGTGACCATATGCTCTTTTAGTTGTTGGAAGTGTTGGTCCCTTAGTGTGTCCACACAAACTTGGTTTTTCTTTCTGTAATGGCTGACAGGGGGCAGTCAGAGCACCCCAGTCAGGGATAAATCTTCTAACGTAATATACCATGCCCAGAAAAGTAAAAAAATCTCACTCTTATTCCTTGGTGCTGGCATGTTGGTTATGACACGTATCTTTTCTGGGTCTGGGTTGATTATGTCCTTGCTAATAATGTGACCAAGAAATGGAAGTTCAGACAAGAATAAGTCACACTTTGAAGGTTTGACAATGGGTTGGTTTTCTTTGAGGGTGCAAAGGACCAGGCAAACATCTTCCCAGTGTTGCTTTAAGGTTGGACTGTAGATGATTATGTTGTCCAGGTAGATGATTTCTTGTTTTCCAATGTGTTCTTTGAAGACCTTGTTCATGAAGGTCACAAAGGTTCTGGGAGCGTTAATCATACCAAAAATGAGAACCACACATTCAAAGGTCCCATGCTTGGTTCTGAATATGGTCTTTGATATATCTTCAGGTTTCACGCAAATTTGGTGATAGCCTGCTGTCAAGTCAATTTTTGTGAAGATTTGAGACCCCCTAGGGCATCAAAAAGGACATCAATTAGGGGCAGGGGATACCTGTTCTTAATTTTGACCTTGTTGAGCGCTCTGTAGCCTGTGAATAGGCAGAGTCCTCTGTCTTTCTTTGCTACAAATAAGACAACAGCACCAAAAGGCAATTTTGAAGGTCAAATTAGGCCTTTCTCAAGGGCTTTGTCAAGATAGGCTTTTAAAGCATCATCTTCATGAGGTGTGAGACAGTAAATGGGGCGTGCCTTTGGTACACTTCCCTTGAGGTCAATTTTGTGTTGTATGCCTCAGTTGGGTGGTAACCCTGATAAAGTTTCTTGGAAGACAGAAGGGAATTCAATGACTAGCTGTTCTCAAATATAGTCTCTCTCATGTCTGGTTTCTGTATTTTTAAAGTGGATAACCTCATATGTGCAGGAGTTCCAATTGCTTTTGCTGGGGTCCTTTTCCTCTTCTGTCTCCATGATCTTTACAAATACATGGTCTCTCATAAGCGTGTCAAGATGAGTTAGGTAGACATGGTGGTACACCTTGCCTTGTTGTATGGTGAGGGTAGCACTATCCCAGTCAATAAGAGGTTTGGTATTTATCATTCAATCTAGGCCAAGTATAATATCATACTTGGGGGTTGGTATGTGTGGTGAAACCCATCACCAGTTGGTTGCTTAAATCCTAATTTTTGTTGAGTTAATTCCTGATTGTAAGAGATCCTGATTGCCTTTCAAATGAAGCAGTCATTCCAGATGCTTAAGACACTGACTAGCTTCTGGATTGCCCAAGACACCAAATAGCTTCCGGATTGAAAGTTGCACCAACTAGGCATTAATTTATCACCTGGTTACTTAACCAACTGTGGTTATCAACCAACTTACCCAACCTTGAGCCTTTGTTAACCCCCTTGTGCCGCTGGGGCTGTTCTTACCTTCCCCTTATTGCTGTGCTGATCCCCAGCTGTTTGACATTCATTTCCTCCTTCCTCTACCCCATGCAATGACCAACTTGCCTTGATTTATAAAGTAAGTTGTAGTATATAAACCCCTCTACTT
The DNA here is from genome assembly GCA_014839935.2 of Entomophthora muscae. Lineage (NCBI taxonomy): Eukaryota > Fungi > Entomophthoromycota > Entomophthoromycetes > Entomophthorales > Entomophthoraceae > Entomophthora > Entomophthora muscae. Next base: position 400,200 of record QTSX02002167.1, on the reverse strand, counting down.
TTCTTAGTAAAGACACATGTTTATACCCCCTTATTTTAGCTACACCATCAAATATTCTTTGAGGTGTATAATTTAAGGACTACAAAGGTTAGTCTCCTCTTACTGACTATACTGCCAATTAGCTCAACTAGAAGTTGCTACTTGAGGATTTGCTTTCAAGTAGTTGCTGTTGCTACTACTCCAAACCCTTTGTTGTTCTCCTGGTCCAATCACCTTTGTGCAACCAAACACCTGTCTGGTTTCCAACTGGTACAGTACTCAGTTCATTGACTGACATCTAGATCTGTCTCCCATTCCATCATCCCCTCCTAGTCTTTTGACCAACCAACCAACTATCCTCACTCACAGTAGCAAGAGCACCACAGTATGATAGGGCCACTGAGCGTAGTATGCATGTCTCTTATTTGGGGCATTGAAGGGCTTTGCTTCCTTGGTGACTGGTGTGCTTCTATTATCTGCCATGACAACTCTCTTGATGTTGCTTCAAACCGTGGGTAATTTCATTAGGTTGGCAGACTTCTTGTCAACAAGGGATTGGTCTGCTCCAGTATCAAATAGTGCTGTACCCTGATATCTGTGAAAGCAGAAAGGATAAATGAGGAGTTTATTTCCAGTTTGGGTGGCAAACAGTAAAGGGTTGCTGGAGGGTACTTGGATCATGGTGATTGAGTCCCCATCCTGGTCCCTGTACAATTCTTGTAAATTGGGGGAGAGCGGCTTGCCTAAGCACTCCCCTGAGCTTTTCCCTCCTCATTGGTGTCTTTGATGCTTGCCTGGTTAGCTTGTGCAGTGCAATTCCTGTTTGAAGGATGGGCGGTATTGGCTTGATTGTTTTGATTATTAGGTCAAGGGTCCTTCTTTGATTTGGGGCTCTCCTTTTGTTTGTTTGTTTGTTGCGTGTTGGTTGTTAGATTTTTGAGCTGCACATTTTCCTTCCAAGAATACATCTTTGAGATTATTGCAGCAGGTCATGTCAAACTGGCGTTTAATGTGTGTGGGGAGGCCATTGTAGAATTCTAGTTGTGGCCCAGGCTTTTCAAAGTTAATGGTTTTGGGAGCTCAGTCACGTAAGTCTTTGTACGCTGCAATGTACTCCTCTATTGTTCCTGTCATTTTGAAAGTTCTGAGTTCTGTCATGATCAACACATTGAAATCCTTCATGGCAAACTTTTCAAGGAACACGGCCTTGAACATATCCCAGTCTTCATTTTGAACAGGGTGTTATTCAAGCCATTCACTTACAAAACGTGAGGCAGTTTCTGTGACACAAAGGGCAATTTTGCTGGCCCAGAGTCTGCGGGGTAGCCCACTTGTGTAAATTTACTTTGTGTGCTGTTAATCCAAAGGTTGGCGTTTCCCTAGCTTAATCCTGCAAACATCTCAATTTCTGCTGAGTGTAGGTATTGAAAGACAATGCTGGGTATCTCAGCCAACTGCAGGCTTGCAGAAGTTGGAGGCGGGTTCAGGAGTTTACAGGCATTGGGGAGGTTAAACTGTTTGGTGGGGACAAGGACGTTGTTGAAGATGACAAAGCCTGCAGGGACGTCCTGTCCTTCTTTGTAATCTCTCCAACCTGCGGGGAGGGCCATTTGCTGGATCCTTTTCTTAGGAGAAATTTTTCCTTATCGTTGCGTAGGTGTAGATAACCTACCTGTGCTACCACTGTCAAGTATATAATTCTTATGAAGTATAATAAATGAGATAAAGGTGAAATTAAGAAGATAATGATACTTTATTAGATATGAATATAGGATAATATATAGTATCATGGGAAGCCACATACTGCCCATGTATGTCATGGAGGTCATGGGGCTTATCTGAGTAATGTTCCTCTTAAGTCATGAGTCTTATTAAAGCTGTCTTCCTTTTAGGGTCTGGATAGTGTGATCCCTGTAATAGATGGCCAAATGATAGTAGTACCACTGACTTAATGATTAGTTGGTGAGACATTTGGTGACTCATTTGGTGAACTACTCTGGGTATTAATTCCTCAAGAGGGACTAATAAAAGGTGTTGCAACAGGACCAAAAGTCCCATGTCTTACTTTAAGGGAGAACACTTGAGTTTAGAGGGTCACCTGACCCAGGTGGCAAATATGATTGGCCGGGCAAGAATTTTTGCAGGGATAATTTAGGGGGTTTAGAGAGTTTATCAATAATTTATGGTTTAGCTTTTGATTGGCTGCCACCTAAAGAATGCTTCAGGAGGACATAAACTCCAGCTACATTGATTTTTGTTGATTTGGCAGACAAACACCTAGATTGGTTATCGTGCAATTGCTTCAAATATGGACAAAAACAAGCTAGCAAGCAGTCCAAATTGATCAGGGATTATTCCCAGGTAGGAACAGAAATCAGGGAATCAACAGATGCCGCCTGGGAGGGGTAAGCTAAAACAAGTCTCTTGTCAATTGTGTGTGCTATATAATTTAGAAAATTCAGGGGCTTAGCAGGAATTTGAGAGGATTTCTTGGTGCAACAGGGAAACATTATTCTATCCAAAGTCAAAGGGGGAAGTAATTTTACAGAGGTAGTATCTCTGAGGTTTTCTTGGAATGATGTCATGACAATAGATCTGTGATATAGAAAGTTGTAGGAATATTGGGCAATAGGAAGAAGGTTGGACCAGTTGTCCTGCTTCTCATTAATGAAAAAACTGAGGTATTGTTTGTGGGTTTGGCTTGTTCTCTCTGTTTGGCTGTCAGTTTGTGGATGGTAAGAAGTGCTGTAGAGAGAGTTGAATCCAAGAGAAACCATGAGATTGTGCCAGAATACAGAAGTGAAATGAGGCCCACAATCAGAGACTATGTTGTGAGGGACTCCATAGTGTGGGAAAATGTACTTAATGAATAGGCCAGCTGTCTGTTTGGCAGTGATGGTTGTGTGGTAAGGGCAGAAGGACAACTTTTTTAGAAGCAGTCAATAACCATTAAAAAAATTTTAAAGCCTGTTGAAGTAGGTAACTGAGTGATATAGTCCATGAAAAGACTTTGCCAGGGTTCCTCTAGAATCAGAAGAGGACAGAGAAAGCCATATGGTTTAGAGGTACAATTCTTGTTTATAAGGCATACCAAGCAGCTAGAGACATATTAATTGATGGTTTTTGCCATCTGAGGCCACCAGTAGTGTGTCTTTATGAGTGTCAGGGTCTTTTTGTAACCTAAGTGTTCTACAGAAAGGGAGCTGTGGAAACCAATTGTGATTTTTAGCTGTAAGTTCTTGTCAGGAACGTAGATCAGTTTAAAGAAGAGTGGAGATTGTTCTCAAACAAGTATTCTGAAGGAGGAATTGCATTGGATAACAAGTCCTGGATAATCTTGCTGGTAGTGGGATCCTTATATTGTAAAGTTTTTATAGAGAACATATTAGGAAATTCAAATAAGACAGAGGAGATCTGATTGAGAAATACTGACAAAGGAAGGACTGCCTTAGTGTTTAGAAGTTCATATTCTGGATCAGAGTCAGCATTAGAAGGATGACAAGAGAGTAGATCAGGGAGAAAATTTAGAGATCCTTTCTTGTAAGTGATGGTGAACAAGAAGTTTATGAGTTCAATCACCCAGCAAGCGTGGCGTTGAGAGATGCAGCATACCTGTGTGAAGAAGAGCAAGTTCTTGTGGTCATTGAATATGATAACAGGTTCTTTGGTTCCATTGAAATAGTGACACCAATGCTTGAAGGACTTGATGATAGTGAGTGACGTGTACTTGGGTGTGGCCAATGGACACAACAGGAAATCCTAACGGTAGGATTGGGTTTATACTAAGCCAATGATTAGTCTTCAGGGATGAATAAGGAATTTACCTTAAGGCCCTGGGAATGATTATTATCAGAAATCTCCTCTAGACAAGACTAGGGAGATAGCCCCAAAGTACAAAAATAAATGAAAAAAGAGTGTAAATAGAACTTAATTTTATTGGGTGAATCTAAATGATGCTTATATGGAATTTTTTACCACAAAACAATATAAGGACAGATATATCACTAGCCACTATCATAAGTGGGTCAAGGATAACTCCTGTTACCAGTCAGACTGTAAATGAGTGCTTCACCCAATTTGGAGCAAAACCCATTTCAAGGAGATGAAGGGAACTGAAGTATTTTTCACTTAAAAAGTAATCCCATCAAAGGCAAAATCAATAAAGCATGAATATTGGGATTCACAACATTGCCCCTTCTAGATTGGCATTTAGGGGGTGTACTTGCAGAGAAACTTGGCGTGAACATGGGTAAAAGGATGTCCAGTAGACAAAAGCTTGACAGTGTACTTGGCACCCCTTTTGAAGATCACTTCTAGAGGGTCAATCCACAGAGAGTCTAATTTGTGAGCCCTTCCTCTTACTTGGTGTTAATAGTAGAGGACCAGATCTCCAACTTGGAATTCAGAGAGGGGAGTGCGGCCAGCGTTGCTTGGTGTCAACTTTAGGGCCTTTGTCTTATAAGCAGAAACATACTCAAAGGCTTGGATATCAATTATGAAATTGAATAGATCTTTAATGTGCTCTTATGAATTAGAGGCAGCATCAGAGGTAGAAAGATGCATTCCTAAGAGTGAAGGATTAGTAGTCTCTCTCCTGTATAGCATGACAAAGTGGGAGAAACTGGTAATCCTATGCTTGCTAAGACAATAAGAAAACATAAAAGCTGGCAATTACAGATCCCAGTTGATATCATCAGAGTAAGTTAGCTTCTTATGATAGATACCAATGTAGAGTTAGCATGTTCCATCACTTCATTAGTAGAATAACTGTAAGGAGAAGGGAAGGATTGATGGGTCCCTAGCACTTCTACTACAGAGGTTACTAGGCAGGAATTAAAGTTGAATCCATTGTCAGAAAGTAACAATTGAGGGCATCCATGGCAATAAAAGACGTCTTGCAACAGAAATGAAGCAGCTGTTTTTGCCGTGATGTTTTTGGTAGTTCTAGCTTCTCTTCATTTGCTGAAATTATCCACAGCAATCAGTATGAACCAGCATCCAGATCTGGATTGTGGAAGAGAACCTACCACATCAATACTGACAGTATGAAAGGTGTGCTGGGGCAGCACCAGTTTGAATGTGTGAGTAGCAGTACAAGGTCTTTGTAATTGACAATTGTGGCAACTAACCAGAACATCAGGAATCAATAGGTAGAGGCTCTCCCAGTAATAGTACTTCTGAAGCCAATTTTAAGTCTTGACTATCCCTCAATGTCCTGTCTCACAATGATCTTACAGGATAAGAGACAGCCATAGGCTTAGACAGATATAGGGAAGATATCAATGCTGAACCTTCTTAAAAAGTTGATGATTGTGGATGAGAGTATCCTGATATAGATTCTGTAGGGCCAAAACGGGTATTATCAGTTTCAGTGTTCCACACTGAGGGGTGACCAATCAGTTTTTATAGTTGATCAGCTTCAACATAATGAAGGACCAGGATAGGCATTTGTGAGAGTCCATCTTCATTCTGATGTTTTATGCCCAGGTGATGGAGTACAGTGAAGCTGTAACCTTGAAGTTGGAGAGCAAATCTAGACAGGCGTCCTTCAGGTTCTTTCAACTGCTGCAAACACTTGATAGATGCATGATCTGTGATAACAGTGAAGTGTGTATTTTAAATGTAGTGGCAAAACTGCTTGACAGTGTGAAGCACTGCTAGGACTTCCTTTTAAGGCACATTGTAGTTGTTCTCATGTTTTTTCAGGACTCTGGAGGTATAAGCTGCTGGGTGGTCTACACCTTTGTCATCAAGTTGTGCCAGGATATCTTCAATGACAAGGTCCATAGTGTCAGTGTAAATAATGAGCACCTTTTTATAATCAGGATATACAAGGATGAGAGCTTTCTTTAATTTCTGTTTGAGAGTTTCAAAAGCCTGCTGTTGACTGGAAGTACGCTTGAAAGGAACATTTTGTAACAACTGAACCAAAGGTTCACTGATGTTGGCAAAGTCAGGGATGAAATGCCTGTAGTAGCCCATCATACCCAAAAAGACTTGGAATTTTCTTAAAGAAGTAGGGGGAGAATTTTATCAATGGCTTCTACTTTCTTGGTCATGGGACATATTCTGGTCTGAGTCACTTCATGTCCTAAAAATTCCAGTTGATCTTTAAAGAAGGTACATTTGGTTGGCTTCATCTTGAGTCCAGCTTCTTGGATCTTAACAAAAACCTCTTTAAGGTGAGTCAAATGGTCTGTAAACGTGGCACTAAATACAGTGATATCATTTAAATAGACCAGCACAAAAGAAAGCTTCAGATCCTGTAATATGAAGTACATAGCCCTCTGGAACGTAACAGGGGCATTACAATACCCTTGATGCATACACATAAGTTCAAAAAATCCCTCACAGGTAATGAGGGCAGCTTTTTGCCTGTCTTTTGAAGAGAAGTTCCCTTGCCAGTAGCCAGATACTATATCCATAGCCAAAAAGAACTTATAACCTCCAAGGCAGCAGAGGGCATCATCTATGTGTGGTAGGGGATAAGAGTCTTTCTTGGTTAAGAAATTTAACTGTTGATAGTCCATTACAGTTATGTGTCCTCCATCTTTCTTCTTGAGGATCAGCAAAGGGGAGGCCCATGAACTTTGGGACAGAGCTAGCAACACAGCATCCAAGAGCTGCTTTAACTCTTTAGATACTTGAGCATCTTCTACTTGACTGTGCCTATAAGACTTGGCGCAGAAAGGGGGGAGCATTTTCTATATCAATTTGATAGATAACACCTTTGGCCAAACCATAATTGCTAGGTCCAGAGGCAAAAATGTCCTTAAATTGATCTAAGAGATCAAGCACATCCTTCTTCTGGACAGGCAAGAGTTGAAAAAAGTTGGCAGCAGTAAATAAGGAGAGCACTTGGGGAGCTTCTTCAGGTAAGTTGAAGTCACCAAATGTCCTGAAAAGATAGAGGGAGACCACCTGTTCTGCCTAAGAGATGCAACCATGCCTCACAACTTGTCCTTTTGAGACCTGCATAGAGGAAGCAGTCAAATTGTTCAGCAATAGCTGCACAGGCTCCTTATGACTTTGATCCAGAACCCCAGGGCACAAACAAGGCTCCTTGCAACTTAGGAAATCAGGAGAGTACAACTAAGAACGGTTTCTCAGGTAACTCAGGATATCTTGGAGTCAATGATAACTTGAGAGCCAGGAGAGATGGTGATGGTTGCTGGGGCAAGCAACAGGACGCCTTCTTCAGAAGGGTACAATTCCAGAGAGAAACACATATTGGAGAAGTGAGTACTGTACTTTAGCAAGAAGATGCTGTTTTGGCATTCAAGGACACATGTTTTAAGCCTTTTTCCTGAGATACGCGGAGGCTCTTCAAAGATTAAAGAGACCTCATATCCTAGAAGAGACAAATATTCATCTTGAAGGTTGAAAATACCATTGTGCTCTAAGAGGAACTGTTTTCCTACCAAAAGATCATAGCTTTTGTTCTCTAGAACAACTGCAGGAGAGGCAATCAGGAGTTTCCCAAGCCTCATTGGCAGAGCAGAGTAAGTGCTAATAGTCCTGGTCTGGGCCATACCAGCAGTCACATAGGATTGAGTGTAGTTGAGATCAGGAGCTATTTTGAGCTTTTTCATCAATTAGAGGACACAACATCAACAGGGGAGCCAGTATCCAAGATAGTATCAGGATTGACAATTTTCTCCCCTGGAAACCTGGGCCCAAGAGTGGGATTTGAACCCTGACCCTTAATTTCTGCAGGCTGCTGGCCCTATGGACAAAGGGACCGCCCACCTGCATTTTCTTGGGACTGAGCCTCTGCAAGCTGAAGCTCCTGCTAAGTCCCAAAGTTAGAATACCAGCGCAGGATTGACCATGGTGGTTCCCAAGGAGGAGCTTCTTGAATTGCCTAATGAAGGAAGAGAAAGTTCTTCTGTGAACTTAATGAACTTAAAGTTCTCTTGAGTAACCAATCAAATTCAGTTGCCAAAGGAAAACACAGGCTTTAGGCCCAACCCTGTGACCAAAGCCCAAAATCATGAAATCAAGTGACCAATTTGGACATTCCAACCAGTGAGAGAACACCCAGCTAAGGTGCCATTTTGCTGCTCCTGCACCTGGGCCTCCTGGCCACCCGCCTGCATTTTTCCTGATATTTTAATGAAGCTCTTATGGAAAATACTAAGTTTGGAGGCAGGATGCTATATAGACCAAATGACCCTGCACTCTAAATTTATTGCCATTTTTGAATAAAGGTTATGTTATTGTGGCTTACACAGCTACTGCCTTATTTTTTATTTACCATCTATCAAATCAGTACAAGATCTCCTGGCCCTCTTGTCCCTCTGCCCGCAGATTCCTGTCCTCCAGGTATTCCCTTTGGCCCTGTCCACTTCACAGAATACCCTTTGAAACCTGAATATAAGGACTACACCCTGGAAAAGATACTTGAACTAGATCTTTTGGCCTGCATAAAATCTTCAGTTAGATACAACCATCAAGGCCTGTGGATATTCTCAACACCCAAATTGTTTAGAGGAAAGTTCAACTATCTTCCTGCTTACAAACTCCACATGGAACTGCCTGTGACCCTCAAGCCAATGCCTGCCTCCTCACCCAGTCTCTCAACTGATCACACTGACAAGCTGTTTGGGATTGTGTACATCACCCTCACAGGGGGTATTGACACTATAATCCTGGCTGCTGGCCAGTAGTCCTGGGTGGGGAAGTCCCTCTCCTATATCTTTAAGTTAGCTCCTCTCTTGTGATGGGCTTTACCCACAAAAACCCTGGCCCAAGTTACTCCTGAAAAAAACGGGCTGGCCGCCCAAGACTGGATCCCTGACAGATAGCTTTAATCTTAACTTTCTGGATGGACACTTCCTCTCAGGTGGTATAATTTCAAAAGAGGGTAAGTTTGCCAGGGCATCTTGAGCATCTTCCAGATTTTTCCCACTTTGCCAACATACATTTCAAGCCAGGAATTTCCTTGTAAACAGTTTAAAATAGCAGGGATACAGAGACTTTCTGGAAGAGGGCTTCAGCTAAATCTGCAGCTTCTTCCAAGGAGTCCACCAAGACAGGGGGTTGATGAGCTTGAGCTAGATAAGGACAAGCAACCATAGCTTTGGCCTTCAATCAAGGTGGATGAGACTTGATGGTGGGTTTTCCAGAACAGAGTTTGTAAGGAAAAGAAACAGTTTCAGGGACAGCCAGCACAGAATAGCTATAACTAACAGAATCATCATAGTCATAATCTTTAATTTTGGAATCACTTGAGAGATTGTGTAATATATGGAGGATAGTTAGGCTAGAAGAGGGAGGTAACTCTTCATCAGAGGGAGGATCATGAGGAGGCAGGGGAGGTTGGTCAGCAGAGAGTGTCTCTGCCTCTAAGCTGACCTCTCTTTTCCCACCTGTTCCTTAGGATCACATCCTTCTACACATGGGTTAGTGCAAGAACCCAAATGGTGCATTATTTGGTGTAGTTGTGACAACCCTGTTATTTGGGCTGTCCATTGGATCCAAGAGTCATGATAAAAGGGGTAAAAGATGTATTTCCAGAGTTGTTGGACTTACTTTTGCAAACCACAGTCCCATCATGAGTGAGATGCATATCTTGTAGGAGGGTCTTAATACTCTTCATAGAGTTGAGAGACACTTTTTGCACCTTAAAGTATAAACACATAAGTTGGTTTACTTTAAGGGCGTTAGAGCAGGCAGTGTATACCTCTTGGGGAGTTATTTGGTGGCTGGTAATGAATTGTTGACCCTTGATGTAGAAGTGTTCAGCAAAATCAGCCAGTGTTTTCTTAGGTTTGAAAGCAATATGCATGAAGGCATCTTTCTTAACCTCTAGACTGAGATTGCTCCCAAATTCCTCAATGAGGAGTTGTTTAATGTCCTCCCAAGTGACTATGGATGAAAGCTCAAGAACTACAACCTTTTGACAAGTGGGGTGTAGACAGGTGAGAATATGCTCCTTTTTGAGGTTGGCAGTAGACCCCTGCATGGCTGTATCATAGATTGTCAGGAAAGTGGCAATGGTGGAGGTCTTGGGGTTAAAGATCTTTTTGAAGGTAGGCTTGTAATTAGCATCAATGTAGGAAGACATAGATTGCCTGTTATTACCTGGATTGAAAATATTGATATGTGGATTCCCTTCAAACTCAGACTCAGCAGCAGGTTGTCTAGCCCACAGGAGACAGAGGCTTTCTTCCAAAATATCCAGAGTAGAACTGTTATGCCCTCCAATGTCCCTGGTGTTTGTTGCTACAGTTCTAAGCTTATCAACTTGCATCTGCTGGACAAGCAAGGTACCCACAATCCCATTGACCCAGGTGTCCAAAGCTGTGGCCTGAGATGCCAAATGAGTAACCCTTTCATTCATAGTCTTGGTCAGGTGAGTAAGATTCTAAACCTCTTGTTCCAGCACATCCTGCCTGTCAGCAACATCATTGATCACTGCTGCCAGGTTATCCAGAGCAAGGGCACAATTTACATGTGTATGTCCTTCTAAATCTGGGCAGCATTAATGATTATCTAGGGCAGGTATGTTGTCAGTTTCTTCTTTGCCTTCACCACTTGAATTAGAGAATGAGTCATCTTGATCTGAGATGCGTTAACATAGGTAAGCCATCTCACCTTGTAGTGAGCCACCTGCTCAGTCAGGATGGTGATACAAGGATCAGGTACAGGCTCAGAAGTAGGTGGATTGGAAGCAGAAGCCTAATATCAGGTGGTTATCTTGAGCTCTTTGATGGCCTCCTAAATCTTAGCCTCAGATTGAGTAAGGAATTCAGGGGGAGGTTTAGGTGGCACCACAGCTACTGTGGCCATCTTCTTGTGAACATAGGTTTGGACTTGGCATAGATTATTGCTCAACATAGTCTTGTCCACGCTGTATTGCTGTTTCAACCAAAGGCACCAACTGTCCACACTGGATCCCACCAATTATAGTTGAGCATTGGTATGCTCTTGTAATTGATTGAGTTTGTCTAGTAATGTTGTGAAGTCTTGTTGGTATCTTAGAAGGTTGGACTCAAATTTTCCTTTCCAGAAAGCATGATGCTCATATATTTCAAACAAATGCTCTCTAATGTACCCAGAGAGAGAGGAGCAAAGCATGTTCAGCAATGAGGTCAAGTATTCTTGGGAGGCCAATGAATCACGTTGATTGTCCAAGATGCAAGCAAAAAGACTGTGAGTTCATTCTTGATAGGCCATGTTCTGAGCATGATTGTTAGTTACTGCAAACTCCACAGAAGACAGGAGTTGATTCTAGGACCCCAACAATACTTGATGGTGGTCCAAGGAAGGCTGGATGAACTGTTTTACTAGCAAATCAATGGTTTTCATTGATTCCATCAAACTAGGCGGGAGGCCAAAATCCAACAGGAAGGAGTACAAGTCTTTGGAAGCGTAACCAGGGCAGAGACCAGGAATTGTATGCATGGCTACTGTGCCAGTATGAAGGAGAAAGCAAGTGGTGCACAGGCTTGTTCATAGTTCAAGGAGAAAGCTGAGAGAAGAGCCTATGAGGGCCAAGGCAACAACATTATTACCATAGGTGTCTTTGGGTAGTTGGTAATATCATCTTCAAAAGGGGGACATGAAACTTTAGAAAAATTGGGTACTTCTGTAACAATAGGAGAAGAACAAGATAATGCGCAGGGTAAAGAAGTAACTGAGGGGCTGACAGCCCCTATAGTAAGCACCATTTTGTCCTGTTTGGATCTTGGGGACAACATCCAAGAGGAAACAGCGGTAAACCTTTATCACAAAGGGTTTGAGGTTTGAAGTTAGCCTTGGTTTAGTTTTTGGGCAAAATTAAGGGCACATACCTTAATTTTCTGGAATACAAGATGAGGAATTCCTTTTGGCAAAAAAGAAGGGGAAATCTTGAAGATTATAAAATCCAACACAAACGTGGATAAACTTGTCTTTATTAGGAGAAATTATTCTACTTAAATAGTAGACTGGGAACACTGATCATTTACTAGGTAAACAGTGTGGTTGATGAGGTCATTCTGAGCTGAACTTGTACCAGGATCATTCAGGTGCAGGTAGGATAATACAGAATGGGTGGGAATTGATGTCAACCCATTTAAGGAAGGTGAATAAACTCTGAAGTTAAAAGCAAATCCAACCAAGTCTTTGCAGGTATCAATATTTGAAGGTCATATCAAAATAGCACAAATAGCGCATTTTCCAACACTCATCATTCATCATATGTCATAGAACAACTGGTCATAAACAGCGGCTAAGGAAACACTTTTTTATGAGTTTTGGAGTGTAGCCAGGATGACAGAATGCAAAAAAAATTAATGATTCAGCTCTAAAAGGATGAGTTCATTGGAGACTTCACAGATTGCTTTTATCTGAAAGTTCAAGTTCTTACAGAATTTGGGTCCCTCACTTTAAATGACGTGCATATTGCTCTGTGCTCTAAAATCAAACCATATGAGGCATTGTATTGTACTCTGATGCCAGCTTTTCAAGTTAACTTATCCATTGATGGCATGGTGTGCTATCTTTGCCAATATGGCAATACTTTTGGACCCACCAATGCATTGATCAAGCCCAAGCCTCTACTCACTTTCCCTGCCTGCACAGAAGAAAATGGGAATTTGCACCTAAGGAAAACATGTCCAAGGTTACTTACCACCGCTATAATTGTAAGAGGCACTACGCCAATACCTACACATTCAAGACTGGTGTCCACATACTTCTGCCCCAAGACGTCATCATCCAGGGAAAAGACTTAGTGAAGTAGAGATGGGACTCTCTCACTCCACTATGGATACCCATACTAAGGTCCCAAGTGTTCCTCCCAATTTCCCCATAGAGGAACTAGAAGATAACGCTGAGCCTCCCACTGGAGCCAAACATTCCCCATACAGAGCCAAGTTATTTGTTCCTGATTAATACTACACAGGCAACACCTTGAATCACGTCATAGTTGAGGACATATACATTGTGCAAACCTGCAGCCAGGAAAATAATGAAAATGAAGCACAGGCAGTTGTGGTCAAACCTTATGCCTGTCAGCTATTAGAAAATACTCCAGACAAAGGATCCACACCTTCCACTAATACTTCACCCCTGAAGGGAGTAACCATTGCTATACCTACAAGCATCATGAAAGCCCATCACCCTGAGTTGTGTGGGAGCATTCTTGAGTTCCTCTCCATAGCTTACAATCTTGATATTTTTGCTACATATTTGATTACTCCCTCTCAGGAAACTAATTCCCTGAGTGACTCGCCAAATGATTCCCCAACTAACCAATAAGTTGATGGTACTACTATCATTTGGCCATCTATTACAGGGGTAAATTTTTTTGAGTTCTAATTGGAAAAAAATTTAGAAGCCTCATGACCTAGATGAAACACTACTTGGATAAGCCCCATGACTACCATGACAAACATGGACAGTATGTGGCTTCCCATGATGCTATATAACTTTCTATATCCATATAAAATAAAGTATCATTATCTTCTTATTCTCTCATTTATCTTGTTCATTATACTTCTCAGAAGTATATACTCAACAATATACATTTATTAAACACAATCAGTTCCTCCTACTCCAAATTTACTTATACAGACATATTTTTGAATAAGATTAAAGTCCAGGCTATCATTGATATGGGCGCTCATATCAGCATTGTCTTCACACACTTAGTAAAGCAATTGGGACTATCCCCTGACATTTACCACCAAAAACATTATGGTACTTCTGTCCTGATAGTCATCATAGCACAAGGGTCATACAGCGCCATACCCCTACTGTTTGGTTCCTTGGTAGTATCAGCCCCTGCAATTGTCCTGCCAAATGACAACTACAATATTCTGATTGCCACTTCATTCATGAGACACTAAGGGGTGAAAACTTATTTGACTTCAGAAACCTTTGAGATATTGAGCCAATTTATACCACTGTACTACTGCTGTAACAAGGACTCCAGTACAAATAAGAGCACATCAAGAATTGATTTGGCATACAAGAATGGAGTGATACCCATCCAGTATCAGAAATTGGGACGTAAAATTAAGCACTTACCCAACCAACTGGAAGAATAAAAAGGTTTACCACTCCATGCTAATCTGCCTGTTGAGATTCCAGCTGGGCACCAGGTGTTAATTGAGACAAGCCTGGACATTGACATTACACAGGGAATATACAGAGAGCTATATCCCCCTCACAATTGCTCCCATCTAGAACCCTTGGTAGCCCCAGGCATTATTATACTGGGACATGGTGCCATCAAAGTACTTCTGGCAAATCTCAATCAGAGTCTAATTTGGGTACAGTGGCATCAAATAATAGCTTACCTTTACTTAATACCTATAGAGGAGGTCTCTGGGGTACATGTCTTTGGTACTTTAGAAGAGTTTGGTCTATTCTCTTCAGACAAACATCTATCCTTAGTGAGCACCTTAATCCCTAGGGAAAAATTGGCTGGTCTAACCACTGAGCAGCAAGATGCTGTGATGGCCCTTGTTAAAAAGTACCAATCCATATTTTAAGAAGATGATTTTGACTTGGTATGTGCCAAAAATACCCTTCATCACATTTTAACAGGTGATGAACATCTCATACAGCTTTGTCTTATTAGACGCTTCTGCATAGCTGACACAACAGTGGGCAAGGAGATTGAAATATTAGTGCATCTAGGGTTGTTGGTACCATCAAAGAGCCCTTGGTTGTCTCCAGTACTGATATTGAAGAAAAAAGATGGTACTAACAGAGTGACAATTGATTATTGAAAGCTGAATTATATCACAAAGAAGGATTCATACTCGCTTTCACACTTTGATGATACTCTTGACTATCTTGGCGGTGCCAAATTCTTCTCTGCTATGTAACTCATTACTGGCTAATGGCAAATTGAACTTTCACCTGAGGAACAGGAGAAGTGCACCATCATCACCAGTTAAGGATTTTACCAACTCACATGTATGCCACAAGGACTATGCAATGCACCAGCCACTTTTCAGCAAGCTATATACAACATGCTTCATGATCTCAAGTTGAGCTGCGTCTTGGTTTATCTGTACAGTATTAATGTGTTCTCCCACATCTTCACCAAGAATCTGGAGCATCTGGAAGAAGTTTTCTGTTGTCTTTCTACAGCAAACCTAAAGATTAAACCATGGAAAAGTAATTTCTTTAAGGACCAGCTAGAGTATTTGGGGTTTGTGGTGGATGCTCAAGGACTTTGTCCCCAGCCTTCCAAAATTGAGGCCATAGAGAAGATGAAGGTTCTGGCTAACAAACACAACATATAAGTGTTCCTTGGCATGATTGAATACTGCTGAAGCTCTGTGAAGGACTTCTCTAAGAAGAGAGAGGCTCTCAAATACCTAGTGAAGAGTGACATTCAATTTGAATGGATTTAAAGTTATGCCTCCCCCTTGGGCTTCTACTTCAATCCTCACCAAACGCTTGAGGATCTCTTCCAAATTATTCCTGGATATTTATCCAAAGATTTACAAAAAAACCCAAGAAAGGTTCTCACACTATTACTTGCAGAATTAGTTTAAAGATGCCCCCACCTAACCCACCCAAGAGACACCTCTGGTTAAATATCATGTGCAAGAGCGGCTGGGAGAAGTAGTAATTGCATCCAAGGCAGCTTTCTCAATTTTAGTTGAGTCAGTTTTTCCTTTGGTTTTGTCCATTTGACTTTTTCCAGATTTGCCTGCCTCAAGAAATGCATTCAAATTCCCTCATTTCATTGGTCAATGAGTTTTGAAATCCAAATTCCCACTCAAACTCCATCTCCTCCCTTTAAAGGAATGCAAGAGTTTTGAAAGACCTTGCTTCATCATTCTCTACTCTAATAAAGTTCAAAATTTGTTAGTAAAATTTGACTATTTGGTTTTGCCTGTTGCTTTTTGTGTTCAGTTGATTTCATCCCTCTTTAGCCTCCCATGAATTTTTAGTGGCTGTCAGGGATCCAGCCTATGGGAGGTTCCTGGGAAATTGCAGGCAGACAGCCTGCAGGCCCAGGAGGGAGGGCCCACCACAAGATTGGGGCCAACTTTACAATATAAGATAATAATTTGCCCAGGAGAGCCCAAGGTCTGCTGGCAGGTACCATAGAATCTATCAAGTCAGTAAGAGTAATGTACATCACTCCAAATATCTGAGTGGAAGTGAATTCATTGGTAGCAACAGATTCTTGTGGGCGGTTGGGCTGCAGGGTGAGAGGCAGAGTCATTGAGACCAAATACACAGGCAGGTGGTTGTACTTATTGCGGAATAGCAGGGGAGGTATAGTGATTTTGTGGCCTTCCCTGTAAACAGTCTCAGTTTCTCTAGTTTTTCCTCAGGGTCATAAATTAGGATTTCCTCTAGGGTGAACTCCAAATACGCTGGGTTAGGGAGGGGGGGTACTTGGTAAAATGTACTGGGCCATAGGGAGCTCCTGGTGGACAATAAAGGTCAGGCAGCTGATCCGCGGTTTCTTGGGGTTGATGGATGTGAGGTGCAGAACCGCAGGAGGTAGACTGTAAATGAAATAGAACTAATATCAAATATGGAATAACCTGGTTGAACCAAAGGTTCATGTCACTTTATTGCAAGAATGGCAATGGGCAACTTCCTGGCAGTCCAGGGTATAAGTATGCCCACCTGTCATGGGAAAACTTTTACAAATTTCTTTGGCCCGGGTGTTACCAGTTATCAGGTTTTTCCAGTCCTTGGTGGCATCCATTGTGGGAGTTATTTCATTGGCTGGTTCAAACTGAGAATACTCAAGTTTCCTTGTTGGGTTGTGGAATTGGTCATCTCTGGGCAGCCTGCATTCTATAGGAAGTTTCTTTGTTTCCCTTCTGTGGTGGCCCAAGTTAATTTGGGGTCTATGGCTAGGCCTGCCCGCTGATTGGTTGAGTTAACAGGAACCTTCAATGTGGGGAGCGTCAATGTAGGTAGTTTTGACTCTTCAAGCCTTAGAGGATTTCCTGAAGTCAAATCCTGCTCTGGTTCAAGCCCAAAAATCTGCGGGCTGGCAGCCCGCAGGGTGTCAGGGTTTGAATCCTGTAGTTGAGGCTTTCCAGTAAGCATGGTCAATAGGAGTTTTTCACTTGTTACATCATCCCCTTCTCTCCTGTTGCCCTCCTTCTTCCCAGCTCTCTTGTCTAAGTATTGGTGTATGGCTCCATATGCGTTAGGCAGGTTGGAGACAGGCTCCCAGGTGCTTTCTTTGGGGGGGGGAGTAACCTACCCATTTGACATAGTACTGTGGGGTCTTGTAGTGGAGGCGGTGTCCATGGATGTACTCCACTTTGTATTTGGTTATGCGTCCCTCCTCTATGGGCGGAGGATTGGTCTTGTTCTTCTGGTGGGAAAGAGAGGTTCCTTCTTTCTTAAATAGCAATGATTGGTGGAAGACATTGTGGATTTTCCAAGTAGGTGGCAGCTCTAATTTGTATAACACTTCTTCTATTTGCTTTGTAATCTTGTAAGGGCCGCAGCAGTGGTGAGCTAGCTTCCTACTGAGTACGTGTAGGGTGACGTTCTGTGAGTTGAGGTAAACTTTATTGCCAATCTCCAGGGTTTTCTTGGGGACTCTTTTCTTGTCAGCAAACACCTTGTAGGTCTTAACAGCGCAGTTCAGGTTCCTTAGGCAGGTTTCTTGGGTGGTATGTATTTGTTTGATCCAGTTTGTCCTGCTGTATTCTGTTCCTTGCTGCCAATGCTAGGGTTCCATGATGGATCAAACCTGTAGTTGGCCTTGAAGGGGGACATGCCTGTGGATGCGTGTTCTTTGATGTTATAGGCGTATTGCATCATGGGTAACATCTCTTCCCAGTTGTCTTGGTCTGTGTTGGTATAGCATCAGAGGTATTGTTCCAAGATTTGGTTGACCTGTTCAGTTTGTCCATCTGTCTATGGGTGGTATGAGGTGGATACACAGTGTTTTATTCCAAGGTCCTTCATCACTTGGGTCCAGTAGTGGGAAGTAAATTGGGGTCCTCTATCAGTGATGATTTCTTCCAGGGTGCCGTGTTGTATCAAGATGTGGTTGTGGAAGTGTCTGGCAGTCTCAGATGCCATGCAGTGGGTAGTGATTAGAACAAAATAGGCCATTTTTGTGAAACAGTTGACCATGACCAGGATTGCATCAAAGGATTTTGAAGGGGGAGATCTACTATGTAGTCCATTGACACTGACTTCCAGGGGCCAGCAGGGATGTCCAGAGGTCTCAGTAACCCTTCTGGCTTAGAGCAACGTGTCTTGGTTCTTCCACAGGTTTCACAACCATTGATGTAGGCAGCTACTTCTTTGTCCATGCCTGGCCATGCGTAGTTCTGCTTGATACTTGAGAGGGATTTGTGTCTACCTGGGTTCCAGTCATCTCTTAATTGTGGTGGTCAATCAATACATTTGTTCAGGTTGGGCCTTTGGGTACATAGATCCTGTTGTGGAGCAGCAGGATAGCACCTTTCAGGGAATACCCTTTCTTTGAGTGGTGGTAATCTGGGTCCTTTGTCAGGGCTTCAACTAGTTCAGTTGAATAGTTGTCTTGTTTTTGGGCTCTTATCATGTTGGGTTTGCTGGCAGCAATCTTCAAGTACTTCAGTTGTATTCCTAGACTGGCAGGGTCTAGTAGTGTATGGGTGTAGCAGTCCTTGATTTCTGTGGAGGAGGGAATCAGGTCGGCTCTTCTGCTCAAAGCGTCTGGTACCATGTTCACCTTTCCTGGCTTGTAGTCTATGGTCAAGGTGTAGTTGGCCAGTTCTAAGGCCCATCTTGCTTGTTGTTGGCTCAGTTGGCGTGGTTTAAAGAAGTAAACTAAGTTCTTGTGGTCTGTCAGAACCTTTACTGGATGTTCATCACTGCACAAGTACCTGTGCCAATGCTTCAATGTCTTCATTATAGCTAGCATCTTCTTATTGTATATTGGGTAGTTCCCTTCAGATGGTAGCATCTTCTTGGATTAATATGCTATATAATGTAGCATAACATCCCCTCCTTCCTAAAGAAGGACCCTGTGGGATTCCTGGTTGCCAGTCCCCAAAGTGTGTCCTGGGTTGTAGCCAGGGACCAGCTTGGAGGAGTTGTCATCCTCCAACAGTGGTGAAGGGTTGGTAAGGAGTTTATACTTGGCTTGCATAAGGGCAAACTCCTCTAGTATCTTCCCAATTACTAAGCAAGCGTCTCCACTGTACACTTGTACTTCAGCAGGCGCCAGCCCTTCTGTGGGCCAATACCAATCCTGTAATAGTCTTGCAAACTCTCCTCCAATGAACTCTCTTCCTCTATTTGTCATTTCCAAATGCTTTGTCACCTTCTCCCACTCCTCCTGGGCAGATTTACTAGAGGAAAACTTCCTGCACCCTAGGCAATAAGATTCCTCATCCCCTGGGCTAGGATAGAAAATATGGGGTAATTGACTCATGGGACTTATACTCTCTCTTTACACGGGAAATTTGGATAGGGGTTGTAATAGGCGCTTTATTCACAGTCAGAAGGAAGATCCCTGTAGAAAACTTCTGATATATGGCCTTAGGATATGGGATAATAAAGGGTTTGTGCCAATACTTGGAGTCCTTTAACAATCTCTTGGACTCCTTGTACTTGGTCTTCAGCTCCTTCTCCTTGGTCTTGGGCTCCTGTACTTTGGTCTTGGGTTCCTGCACCTTAGTTGTGGGCTCCTGTGTTCTAATCTTAGGCTCCTGCAATCTGTCCCTGCTCTGGCTTCTATCCTTGGTCTTCTGTTCCTTCTGTAGCTTTTGTGGCCTTTTTAATCCACTTGATCCAGTCCCTGAAGAGTCTCAGATAGCTCTCCCTTTTATAGCCCCTTGTTTCAGACCAAAAACATCTCTTAGAACTCTGGTTCTTCAAAGCTTAAACTATCCTGTTTTTCTTCTTCTATAATATATTAAACCTTTAAACTTACTTCAGCCAATGAAAGCCCTGAATTTTCTGCTTCTGCTACTCATTTTTTAGGCTCTAACTCTCAAGTTAAAGCCCTTAAAACACTGATTAAATAGACTTTGGCTCACAGCCAATCAAACGCCTCAATTCCACGGTTTTGCCAAAAAGGTTTCCCCGGATAACCCGTCCTTGACCCTAGTTTGAACCTGAGGCTGCCTTGCTCCGGGTAAACAACTGCTCCATGTTTTGAACAGTTTTGCCGTGATTCCCATCATGTTTCCCCGGCAAATCTCAAGCGCTTCCACATATGTTTTACTTAGGCAAATTTTGACCCTTCAATTTTCCAACGTTTCCCTGTGTTTCTCCGTGTTTCCTTCAACGTTTTACAACTTTAAACCTGCCTTCTATTTGTCTTTTTGTCTCTCCTAGTTGTTCTTGGAAATTTTTTCTCTTTTGCCTTTACAGTTTCTCTGTTCTCCTTCCAGCTTCTTTCTGGCATATTTCCTCTCCAATCCTTCTTCTAAAACTCACATATAGTTCTAAAAAACTATAGGTTATTTTTTCTTCTCTTTCTTTTTTATTATATAATTTTTAATCATTTTTTAATCATAATCAGGCAGTATCTAATTATTCTTTAACTGCTTCTTCTGTTTTAAATTTCCTCTCAAAAGTCACTAAACCAGCTCTTCCAGCCTCTGCATTCAGTCCATCTAGTTCATCCTCTCAGTTCTTCAGCACCAACTTCTGGTCCTTTGGCCATCCTGCATTATGATCAGCTAGTCCTGCATCATAATCTTCTTGTCCTTCAGCTTATCTTTAACCAGTTCCTCACCAAATCCTTACAAGGAACCTCCTTTGTTCCTTCTACACACTGAACCATACTGGTTCATTCCATTCAATGTGAATTAACAGTCCATCAGCTATCATTCACTGTGACCAAACAGTCCCTCTTGCTAGATTTCTCTGTTAATTCCGTGAACCACCTCGGTTCTTTATCTCAGCCCCCATTACCAGAACTTGTAGACCCAGGCATGAGTCTACATTGAACTGGTGTTTGACTGGGCCCTCGCAAGTGGCAATCCACTTAGGCCATTTAACCATAAATCTATGTCTATGTGTTGTCTACTCACCCAGGTGATGAAGTCTGGGCTTTCAGTTGCAGAGTAATCAGCTTTACTTCCCAGAGGCCTGATCACACCAAGTTCTGCAGCTTGCTTCCCTGAGCAAGCCACCTTGGTGACATCTCTGAGCATGCCTATACCCTCCAATGCCCACCTTGGGTTTCCCCAAAGCTCCCATAGGTGCATAAACAAGGACACCCTACCAGTATCTTAGGTAGGATGCTTTCTCACAGACCTCCTGTAAGCGTATTAGGGTATGTAGAGCCCTCACAGCTCTTCCCCTCCCTGGCAGCCCGCATTAACCGCCAGGGGTCCAAAACCTATTCCCCCCCAGACAGACAAAGTTCCCTGTTTGCTATCTCAGTCTTCACCCTTCTGCAGCCACAGTTTCCTGCGGGGTGAAGCACTATAGCCCAAAGCAGCCAATATCTTCTGCTGGGTGGAGGCAACGTCTGCCCCTGGTAGTCCTTTGTTACCTACCAGGCAGTCCCCTACTTACCCTAGTAGACCATGTTACCTACTAGGCTCCCCCTACTTACCCCTAGCAGCCCTATGTTACCTACTAGTTTACAGTGTCACCAGCTAACCACACATTGCCACTCTTCAGCATATTGTCTTTATTTGAAGCCAAATCAACCCTTGCCTGCAAAACAGCATCCATGTGGATCACCACAGACCCTGCCCACCGCAAAGTCAGACACATCTGTCTCCAGCACAAAAGGTTTAGATGGGTCTGGCATTGCCAGGATGGGAGCAGAGATGAACGCAAGTTTTAGGGCCTCAAACGTGGAGGTGCACTCCTCAGACCAAACAAACTGGACCTTGTCAGAGCAAAGACAGGTCAGGGGCAATGTAATTTGAGAAAATTTTTGGATGAAATCCTTGCAATAATTTGCCAGGCCCAAAAAACTTCTCATGTCTTTTCTGCATTTGGGTACTGGCCAGGCTGTCACTGCTTCCACTTTGTCCTGCGCCATAAAAAACCCGCCAGTCTTCACCACATATCCCAGGAATTTGACTTCAGACTGAAAAAATTCACATTTCTTCAGCTTGGTGTGTAAGTTGGCCTGTGAGAGTTTCTCCAGTATATGGTCAATGTTTTAGAGGTTTTCCTCATGTGACTTGCTGTATATGAGTATGTTGTCCAAATATGCAACACAGAATTGGTTGAAGTACTTGCCTAGGACAGAGTTGATTATCCTTTGGAAAGTACTAGGGGCATTGCACAAGCCAAACAGCATAACTAAGTATTTGTACAACCCATATCTGGTTTTGAAAGCTGTCTTGTATTTGTCTCTTTCTTTGATTCTGATCTGGTTGAAGGCATCTCTCAGATCAATTTTTGAGTACACCTGGGCTCCAGTCAATACGGCTAAAGGTCATCAGCGTTGGGAATGGGATAGCAGTTCTTCACTGTAATGTTGTTCAGTTTCTGGTAGTTCACGCAGGGACGCATTCTGCCATCTTTCTTCCCTATAAACAGCATGGGTGACAAGCAAGGAGCCTTTGACACCCGGATGAGCCCTTTTTTTCTCTTGTCCTCTAGGTATGTCTTCAGGGCTACTTGTTCACAATAGTTGCAGCTGTAGATGGGGCTGTGATGTGGTTGGGTTCCTGGTAACAGGTCTATGGCGTGGTCATAGATCAAGTGGTTGGGGAGATGGGTTGCTGCTTTGCCGCTGAAGACGTGGTTCCACTTCTCTAAAGAGGCAGGTAGGATCCCCACACTGGGTTCTATTTTCAAGGTCAGGAGTGTGTTGGGTCTTTTGCTGGTTGGACCCAGCTGGAATGGCACCACATCACACAAATTGTCTCCCTTCAAGGCAACTGTTTGATTACAGAAATTCAGGATAGCGCTGTGTCTTTGGGACCAGGAGTCACCTAGGATCAAGGGGTGGGAAGTCCCTTCAGGATGATGGGGAGCGCTGGGTAGGTGTTCTGACTAATTTTCAATGGCAACTTGGCGGCACACCTGAATCCCAAGTCATGAGAGCTGTTTGCCATGATTACTTTGACACCTTCAGTGGTGGCCTTTAGTCCTAGGTCCTTTGCAAGGGTGGTGTCAATAAAGCTCTCCTCTGCTCCAGTATCAATGAAAGCTTCAACAGTCTGGGATGTTGTGAGTGTTTTTGCTTTGACTTGGATAAATTTTTAAGACTGGGTAGAGGTGTTTATTTGTGCCAAGGAAACTGTGGGACCACTCTCCTTGGGGCAAGCCTTAGTGAGGTGGCTGGGTTTGTGACAGTAGAAACACAACCTATCTTGATAGTGGTGTTGTAATTCATCAGGGGTCATTCCTGGTCTGTTGGGCGTCAGGGCTTGATTTTTGCGCTGAGTGTGAGAGGGGGTGCCTTCCTGATTAAGGCTCAACTCTCTACACAAAAGGAGTAGTTCATCTAGGCCAAGCGTAGGGGGTGGTGCTTAAGGAGCTCCTTCAAGGCAGGTCAGGCTTCTCGGCAGTACAAGATGGCTGATAACTCGTCCTCAAGTTGGGTTCTGGCTTTCAGTTTCAGGTACTTGTTGGTGTAGGATTGTAGAGTATGTGATCCTTGTTGGATGTCTAGTAAACTGATGAGGGCATGATGGTGGGTGTCTTGGTTGTTGCCAGTGGCCATCAGTTCACTCTCAAATTGGGAGTAGTCCAGGCAGAACTTGACGTCCTCAGTGGTGGCCTTCCCAAACCAGTCTAAGGCATCACCAGAGAGCATGAAGGCCACTCTAAGGACTTTCTCAGTGTTGTTGGAATATGAGTTTGTGTTGGCCTGAAAGTGGAGACAGAGGACTGGCATGGCTCTTCTGGCTTCTTCTAGGGTGAGCTTCCCCATCTGCGGCATGTCCACCTTGGCTGTGATCTGGTTTACTATAACGTTCTGAACCTGCAAGTTTGGGGTCTTGGTCTTCTTGACGCCAAGCAAGGTGTCTTTTGGTTCTGTACTGGTTTGGTATCAGATTGCAGACTCAATTAGGTTGGTAGCTAGCTTGTATGCATAGTAAGCTGAGATCAATAAAAGTAGCATACAAGATGCCCCAAGAGTTATCAACATCTTGGGGCCCAGGTTACCGTGTTTAAGGTAGATTGCCATAATATCAGAGATCCAGTCTGTGGGGAGTTCCTGTGAACTTGCGGGCGGACAGCCTGCAAGCCCGGCAGGGAGGGCCCACCACAAGATTGGGGCCAACTTTACAATATAAGATAACAATTTGCCCAGGAGAGCCCACAGTCTGCTGGCAGGTACCATATAATCTATCAAGCTGGTAAGAGTGATGTACATCACTCCAAATATCTGAGTGGAAGTGGATTCATTGGCAGCAACAGATTCTTGTGGGCAGTTGGGCTGCAGGGTGAGAGGCAGAGTCATTGGGACCAAATACACGGGCAGGTGGTTGTACTTGTTGCAGAATAGCAGGGGAGGTATAGTGATTTTTTGGCCTTCCCTGTAAACAGTCTCAGTTTCTCTAGTTCTTGCCTCAGGGCTGTAGATTAGTATTTCCTCTAGGGTGAACTCCAAATACACTGGGTTGGGGGGGGGTACTCGGTGAAATGTACTGGGCTGTAAGGAGCTCCTGGTGGACAA
Organism: Entomophthora muscae; assembly: GCA_014839935.2. Classification (NCBI taxonomy): domain Eukaryota; kingdom Fungi; phylum Entomophthoromycota; class Entomophthoromycetes; order Entomophthorales; family Entomophthoraceae; genus Entomophthora; species Entomophthora muscae. The sequence goes on along the minus strand of QTSX02002167.1, from coordinate 375,680 downwards.
TAAAGGTTGGGCAGCTGGTCTGCAGTTTCTTGGGGTTGATGGATGTGAGGTGCAGAACCGCGGGAGGTAGACTGTAAATGAAATAGAACTAATATCAAATATGGAATAACCTGGTTGAACTAAAGGTTCATGTCACTTTATTGCAAGAATGGCAATGGGCAACTTCCTGGCAGTCCAGGGTATAAGTATGCCCACCTGTCATGGGAAAACTTTTACAAATTTCTTTGGCCCGGGTGTTACCAGTTACCAGGTTTTTCCAGTCCTTGGTGGCATCCATTGCGGGAGTTATTTCATTGGCTGGTTCAAACTGAGAATACTTGAGTTTCCTTGTCGGGTTGTGGGATTGGTCATCTCTGGGTGGCCTGCATTCTATAGGAAGTTTCTTTGTTTCCCTTCTGTGGTGGCCCAAGTTAATTTGGGGTCTATGGCTAGGCCCACCTGCTGATTGGTTGAGTTAACAGGAATCTTCAATGTGGGGAGCGTTGATGTAGGTGGTTTTGACTCTTCAAGCCTTAGAGGATTTCCTGAAGTCAAATCCTGCTCTGGTTCAAGCCCAAAAATCTGCAGGCAGCCGGGCGGCTGGTCCTGTGGGATGGTGGCCTGCAGGGTGTCAGAGTTCAAATCCTGTAGTTGAGACTTTCCATTAAGCATGGTCAATAGGAGTTTTTCACTCTTGACAGTGGCAACTGTTTGATTGTAGCTGAAACCCATAATTTATTATGGTTGAGAGCAAGGTTTTATCTCTTTATAATCTGCCCCCAATTCTCACAATGGACTACTGCATGCCAGAAAGCGTTTGACGTGCTTTGACTCAGTCTCATGGAACAACCAATTCTCTGATACCCTGACTTCAGCCAAGAATTAATTGTGCATACAGACACTTCCTTAACTGCAATATGTGGTGTACTATCAAAGATTGACGCAGAAGGCAAAGAGTATCCTGCTATATATTTTAGCTGTACTCTCAACATCCATGATCACAACTACATGATAACAGAATGTGAATGCTTAAAAGTGATATATGCTTACAAGAAATTCTGAGTATACCTACACAGAGTAAATTTTAAAGTAATCACAGATCATGCATCATTACGCTGGCTACAAAATCAAAAGGAACCAAAATACAGGTTGGCCTAATGGACACTTAAATTGCAAGCATATGACTTTGAGATCTCTCACTGGGCTGCAGTCAAACACCAGAATGCAGATGGTCTATTACAACTCCCAACAGTAGCCCATTTAGCAAACATTTCTGATCTATATGACAAGATGTTAAGTGGCTAATTCAAAGATTAACCACCAGAGGTCCAGAAAATCCTAAGATATCTCCTAGAAGAAACATAGGTCAAGAACAGGAGAATCCTAAAAAACCAACTGAGTATATAAAAATAATGCCTTGCCCCTCAGAGTGCACAGATCTTATCATATGTGCTCATAAAGCGGTAGGACATGGCGCTTTTTGCAAGACACTGGCCCAGCTCAAAACAGCATAATTCTGGAAAGCAATGCTGTTTGATGTACATGAGACACTTAGTTGCTGTAAGGAATACCAAGAAGAAAAGCTGTTCAAGAAAACAACAGCTTAACACCTAGCATTTCCCAATTTTTCCTGGCACACCACATCCATTGATGTGGTTGGTCCATTTTCTGTTAGCAACTATCACACAAAATACATCATAGTTCCTATTGATTGCTTGAAAAAGTGGGTGGAGACTAAGGAAGTAAGAGATCTTGGAGCAGGCACCACTGTTAAGTTTTTCTTAGAAAATATCATACTAAGACATGACTACTCACAAGTCATACTCACTGACAATATAACCAACTTCTCATACCATGTGCTAGCCAAATTGATAAAGCTAATGAGCATCAGAGGAGTATTCTCCACACCATGTCATCCTGAGTCAAATAGGATGATTGAGAGAGCAAATGGTACCCTAGTAAGTATTCTTAGGAAGTTGGAAGTTGATAGAGCAGTGGAATGGAACACTTTCTTGCCCGCAGCCATGTTTGTGTATAATATTGTTGTACACTCAGCAACAAGAGGTCATTGTTCCAACTAAATTTATGGAAGACACCCTGCACTACTGCCTATCTTGTACTTGTGCATAGAAGAACAAGGGCTTCAATCACCACACATGTACTAGGAACGCCTAGCTTTTACTCTCATATAGCTACAGTCAGAGGCTTATTCCAACTCGCTTGTGAGGAAGATAAAAGAGCAGGAGCTGGATAACAAGAAAAGATTTGACCTGCCCAGCTTTGATATAGGGGACTGGGTGCTATTCCACAATACCCATGGCAATGGCCAAGCCCATAAGCTAGCCTTTATTTGAGTAGGATTCTTTGAGGTTATAAACAAGATGTCCACAGATGCTTATACTATTAAGGATGTGAAAGACAGATACTTGGCTAACCAAGCTCTCCTGCTCCAGAACTCATCCTCCACAATAGTGTTGATTTATTCTCAACTCCATAGCCCCCTGAGCCCCCTCAGGAACCAGATTTTCCCCAGAAGGATCTCATCCCCACAGATGTGCTCCTTGGTTGCGGTCTGGGATGATATTAATAGGGCTGAAATCTTCCTTTCTGCAGGTCGGCTCATCATCTTCCTTCTGTTCTCCTTTCTGAGCAACTGTTCCAATTGTCCACTGGATATCATCCTGGTGGAATGTTTCTCCAGGATGGGGGCCAAACTTGGTTAGTTTAGCCCCCTCTCTTCCACTTGTGAGAGCTTCCTGGTGACTGCCAACGGCTGTTGCTGGGGGCATAGGGCTGAAGTGATCCCTTCACCCAATCTCCTATAAGCATTTGACCTGCTACCAGCTTCTTGTTAGAAGACCCAACTGGTAGCAAGATCTGTCTTTGCACAGATCACTTTTCTATCAGCATATACCAAATTCTAAACCCTATCTCAAAACAGTCATCTGCTGATACACAGAATCTTGGCACCAGTATCTCCATATACATTATTGATCCAAGAAAGATGTTATCTGAAATACCAATAGGGGTGTGGCACCCCTGAGAGAAATTTTTTTGGAAGTGTATCTGATCACAGCCTCTCACAAACTTTTGGATAGCTGGTTATGTTGCTGGTAGTTGCTGTGGTATGTATGGTGTCTGAACTGGAACATGAGACAAGAAAACTTGGTGTAAAACAAAGCCTCCTCCTTTCATACAATGTCCCTGCAGATTTAGAGTATGGGAGGGGCCCAGATAGCTCTTCACCTGCAACCATGGTCCTGTAGAACATATCAATTACTTTCAGATATACACTGGAAGCCTTGGGGTCTATATATGAGGCTAAGTGCCAACTGGAAAAATAGTGGGAATATGGGGGACCTCAAAGCTTCTGACAGCTTTGGTGTGTGTTAATTTGATAGCTGCCCTTGAAACTGACTTTGGTCTTGGATTCATGCTGCTATACCTGGCTTGTTGTGTGAGCTGGTTGACAGAAAGCATCACACTGGAAGCCCAGTATCTCTGGCTCTAGAATAGTGATTCTGATGTTGGGTCTATTCTTTGACCCTCTGGGGGTGCCCTGGGATGGGTGATGCCCTGTCCTCTTACAGGAGCTGGCCAGGTATGGGTCAGTATTTTCATCAAAAAGTAAAACATATGTATGCCTCTGGATTTTATATGCTGTGCTTATTCTTAAAAAATCTTTAATTTTTTTGGTTATTGTTTACTTTTTATATCTGTCCCACCTTGATTTATGCCTTACTGGTTTGTGGTGCAGAGCTTTTATAGCGGTTACCAAAGCTACAGCGCCAGGTGAAAATAGCTCATCTGTAAACAAAATCAACTCTGATGCAAAAAAAATCAACCCATCTCTGAAAAAATAGGGGTGTGCCCAGACCTATCTTTAATTAATGTAAAACCACATGATTTTATCTTGTTTGCATCTGAGTTGGTTCCATCTGCAGATAAGTTATTTTTGCTTACAGATGGGGTTTTTACCTAGTGTCATAGCTTTGAAAGCTACTGTATGGAAACTCTCTTTAGGCAATTTATATACATGTAACTTCTGGGAACAGTCAGCATTTAAACTGTCTACATGTAACATCCTCCATGTCAAAAATTCCCAAAAAACATTTTTGTATTTTTATTGTTTATTAATTGATTTTTTTACCTTAAATAATTGTTACTAATGAAAAAAGTTAAATTTGATTTTAATTTTCAAGTTTTAAGTGAAATTGTAAAAAATAAAGCCAAAATAAAATTTGAGATTATTGACACAGAGGATGTTACATGTAGACAGTTTAAATGCTGACTGTTCCCGTAACTTCTACAGGTTGAAATGGGTATCTATATCCTTCCCCTAGATTATTGATAGAGTGGAGTGTCTAAATTGGTTTGATTTTTCTAGTCTATTACCTATATTTTTGTTCCAATCCTGAATACCTGATTTCTGTTTTGACTTTTATGGCAACCCACATCTCTGATTTGAAACCCTGCTGCAGGATTTGACAATCCTGCATTTCCAAACTATGTTCTAAACTCAATAAACTTGGTTTGAGGATTTAATAAAAGCTTTTAGGGCCCTTTTAGATCATCTTGTCTGCAAAAGATTGACTCAGATTTTGAAACTCTCACGTGTCTACAGTATCCCACATTTTCAGTTAAATCAAATGCCAAAACGTTGGATTAACCGGCACAGTTGCCAAACCACACTCAGATCAAAAAGATGTATGCCAGATTGTTAACCCCATATTTTTCAAACAGGTTGTTCTTTTACACCATGCCTCCTGGGAGGGAATTGAGGAGGAATCACTAGAGAAGGTTGGATGGCTATTAGGACTGGCAGACTTTAACCCCTTAAACTTTGATCTGGGTAGCCTTAGCAGATCATCTTGCAGAAAACTCCCTTCATTGTTCTTCTGGCTTTGTAGAGGGAGGTTGGTATGTACAGATGAATTCTCAAATACAGTAACTGGGTGGCATCAAGAGGGACTCCCTACCATTACTGCATGTGCCCTCTACTTCTGGTGATCTCTTGAGGTTTAATATCTAAATCAACATAATTAATATAACAGGTTGCACTCTGGGATAAAATGATAATTTGAGGGTGATTTTGGCTACTTTAAAAGAGTAGCTAATCAATAGGCACATATGGCATTGGATTGATCATGGGTGAAACATATGTATCCAAATGGAGTTTCTTTAAGAGACTCAAAAAGGGTTGGTCAACTGGAGTTAAGGTAGGTACCTTTATATTCATGTGCACAATTCTACCTCAGATGTAAAGTAGCCATCTTAAATTATCCATATGAAGCAGTAAGCCATATGAGCTTTCAGTTCCCCCAAGAGGATCTAACCCAAGCCTGATATTTTCTGCAATGGGAGGAACTCCTTTGAATGAGTCTTGGCTAGAGTCTCCTTTGATATAACTGTACCCCAACCAAGAGATTGATAACCCTTTATTTCAAGGGCTGCCTCAAGGTTGATAGCTGAAATATGATGTCAGGAGTGATCCTGATGTGAATCATTTTTTTATTTAACAGCTTTACTTTATCATTATCAACATTTAGAGGGTTGGCATTTCTGTCAAACCCCATATGTGAAAAGTAAGATCCTATCACCCAAATGCCCCAGATTTAATTGTGCTAAGGAAACCAATGGTACAAGTCAGGTCCCTTATTGTGTGGATTGTTGGATTCTATCAGTAAAGTCAACCCAATTGGGAAAGTTTGCTTTTATCGTTCCAAGCTGAGAAATGATGTAGATAGATATTAGCTGGCTAGATATTTTATCCAACTGGTTATCATAAGATGGGGATCTATCTCAGCAATAAATTGGATACCGATAATGCATCAGAAATATATGAAATTTTCCTATAAACTTCAGGGCCAGATATATTGCAGTTATGCAAGGTTTAATCTGCACGGCCCAGACACGTGAGCAAAAGAGTTGAACTCTTGGAAAAATTTACAAGGTTTGTTGATTTATTTTAAAATCGTTCGCTTGGCAGCAATATTCAATTCATTTGTTTCTCAGCAGTTGGATGTGATAAGCCAAAGATAAGCACAACTTGATTGGATCCAAGGTTCAAAGCTATGTTTTGGGAAACTTTAAATCAAGCCAAGGGAATCATCAGGTGTCAAATTGGTTTGAAGTTTAGCATGTAAAAGTTGATAAAGCAAGCACAACTTCAAGTGTGGCACCGGCTTGGGAGTATAGCTAACTAGTTCCAACTAAACTTGGTCTCAAGCAGTATGAACCCTGAACCTCCACCAGCATTAAGTATCACTAGGTATGATAATTGGCGACAGTAGTGATATAACAGTGCCTAATGTGTTGTAAAAGATCAATCCTATACGCCCTTCAGGAGGCATGGTACCAACCACCCCAAGATAACTTTAATAAATTCAAAACTGTTGGTATTTGGCCTTTTTAAACTTTCGGAAAGTAATGTTTTCATGATAGATTTGGTCGAGGATGCCAATCATTCTAGACTTCAAGCAATTAAGTACAAGGCTCATCTCAAAGATCGGCGAATCAAACGGCGTATACTTGGTCTATATGAAGCAGCACAGTCTTGGATTGTTGTTTTATTGGTGGGTATGTATATGCAAAGTTTCTGCCGTGAAAAATTAATATGACTTCAGGGGTTGCAATCGGCTCTTCCGCGGCCTTCATTGATATTTCTGTGAGCTGGCTTTCCGATCTAAAGGTCGGGGTTTGCAAGACAAGCTGGTATCTGAACAAAAAGTTTTGCTGTTGGGAGGAGGAAGGCCCGGGTAATTTCTTCTAGCATGAAATATAGCTGATTTTCAAGAGGGCGCTTGTACAGATTGGGCAACTTGGGGAAGCCTGGTCAATTATACTTTGGAAGCCCCCTTGAACTTTGTCTTTTATCTGTCCTTTAGCGTAAGGAACTCAGTACGGTCCTAATTTCGAAAGACGCTGTTTGCCTTTTTGAGTGCATATTTAGTTAAGCGATTCGCCCCAACAGCTGCAGGGTCCGGGATCCCTCAAATTAAAACAATATTGGGTACTTTCACTTATTAACTTGTAAAAATTTACTTTTTATTTCAAGGTGGCTTCATACTGCCCGATTTTCTTGGGAAATCCACCCTTTTGATTAAAACCATTTCTCTGGTAAGAACTCAGAAAATATGCTGACTTTAGTAGATCCTTGCTGTTAGTAGCGGGTTGAGTTTAGGCAAAGAAGGGCCTTCAGTTCATTTGGCTTGTTGCATTGGTGCGGTTATATCTAAATGGTTTAGCAAGTTTAAGAACAACCATGGTATGTCTTGGCTCAAATCAAAGCTGACAAATAGGGAAAAATCGTGAAATCCTTAGTGCTGCTTCGGCAGCCGGGGTTGCCGTAGCCTTTGGTTCGCCTATAGGAGGAGTTCTCTATTCTCTGGAGGTATCTCAGTTTAGATGATTCCCCTGAAGTTATTAGGAACTGAGCACGCTTTTTCCAAAAAAAACGTTATGGCGTAGCTTTTTTGGAGCGCTAGTGGCAACAGTAGTTTTACATTCGTGGAATCCATTTCGGACAGGAAAGATAGTGCTCTTTCAAGTCGAGAGTGAGCATAGTTGGCATGCCTTTGAGATTTTGATTTTTATCTTCATTGGACTGTTTGGCGTAAGGGCCTTTTAGTACCAACACTAATTTGCAGGGGCTTTATGGGGTTTTAACTACCCGTTTAAACCTTTGGATCACCGCTTTCCGACAGAAGCATCTTAAAGGGCTTGCCATATACGAGATATCACTGCTGGCGACAATTACATCAGCAATATGCTACTTCAACATTTTTCTCAGGTAAAGCTAAGTTTAGATGAGCTAAGTTTTAGCGTTGATATGTCCGAGGCCATGTATATCCTATTTAAGGAGTGTGATAAGAATTATTCACTGGGCCTTTGCAAGTAAATGCTTCCCTGTCTCAGAGCTAACTCTTAGGGCGACTTCCACTATGGCAATTAGTTCTCTTCTTTGGGCTGCTTTCGTCCGGGCAGTATTAGTAATCATGACGTATGGTTGTGATGTCCCAACTGGGATCTTTATTCCATCAATGGCTATTGGAGCCTGCTTTGGACGGGCGGTAGGGATTTATGTCAAGTCCATCTACGTGTAAGCCTCGTCAGATACAGCTAAACTTTAGCAATTCCCCCGGTTACTGGTTCTTCAAGGCTTGTCCAGCAGCCAAACCGGTAAGTTCAGCAGGGTTTACTAATAAGCAGTGTATATTCCCTGGCACTTATGCTATACTGGGGGCAGCGGCTACATTATGGTAAAGCAAACTAAACATTCTAACCTTCAGCGGGATCACGCGAATGACAGGTGCTTGGCCTAGTGACTTAAGCTAATCTTTAGTGTCGGTGGTGGTGATCATGTTTGAGTTGACGGGGGCGACGGAATTCATTCTTCCCCTTATGGTAAGGATATACTTTGGGCTCTAACATCAAGATTACGGTGATTGTGGCCAAGGCAGTTGGGGATGTCTTTCACCACGGCGGAATATATCCTTTTTGGTTTTATCTATTTTGGTTGTTTTTCTTTCTTTGACTCTTCGTACTGCTGATCAAGCGATCAAATGGAAGGGGTTTCCCTTTATGGAAAACGAGGCATCGCACTTTGGTGCCTTGCCTGTAGCCCAAGCCATGTCCAAACGACCTACGTGTATTCCTGCAACCGGCCTAAAACTGAATCAACTGGAGAAGATACTCCGCGATAACAACTTCAAAGGGTTTCCTGTCATCAAGCGCATTCGAGACCATCGCCTAGAGGGTTTCATTTCACGTGAGAGCATCCTCAAGGTTTTAGGTAAGCTTAACTATACTACTAACCATCCAAGATGAGGCCTCGAAGCAAGGAGCTACTTCATCCACTTCCCACTGTTTTTTTGGCGCCAGTGATTCTGGCCCTGTAGTGTCATCTACTTCTATTGATTTTGGATCTCAGCTTGACCAAGTAAGTCTCTTCTCACACTAGCTTATACCAGAACCCCTTCATTATCCACCCCAAGCTTGCACTGGAGACTGTCCAAAGTATTTTCCGGAATATTGGGTATATTTACCTTAGACTTCTAACATTTCAGTCCTCGTGTCCTGCTCGTTGAACTACAAGGGAACCTGGTTGGATTAATTACTAAAAAAGATGTCCTCAACTATGAACGCTTCTTAGAGAATAACACACTTGCCCCAGAGAACAGCGTATATTCTCCTGCTAGAACAGCGTCTTGGTGGACCAATCTGACCGGGTTTTTCTCTGGCTCTTCCGTGTACCGGAGATTAAATAACTATCCCGACCCAGACCATCAGGACGGGGTGCCCCTGACAGGCCTATAAGCCTGCTGCTATCAGCTAAATAAAGGCAACGTCTTATGAAATTCTATCTCAAACTTCGAAGCCTTACATCACAACTAGTTTAACTATTGAATTTTATAAGTGATTTTCTAATCTATCGCTTATAAAATTCAAATATCTCCATTATATATGAATTCATTTACCCTTCATTAAATTAGGGCGAGGCATCTTGAGGTATTTTCAAACTTTGAGGCGGGTAATTTCTGCAGCTGCTGTATAACAGAAACACAACGAAAAGATATCAATGATTTGATCTAATATATATGGCCAAGTGATATAATAAATCCAATTCTCCAATTGATTTGATCATATTGTTACGTGAAATTCAGTTCAAGTCTGGTAGATTCCCCTTTTTTGTGATTTAATCTTATCAAATTGATTAATCCTTTTATTGAGTCCTATTTCGTAAATTTACTCTTAAGACATTATAATAAGCCCTGAGTTGGGACTTGATCCAAGCTCCATTAAGATACCCTTTTATTTAGATTTAACCCATGTACATCTGCATCTATCCTTAACAGTAATTGGCCAACTCCAAACCATCCCATGATACTTTCCTGATCCTGAAACCATAGTTCTCATCTTATTAACTGTCCCCCTATCTCTTCAGTTTTCAGGCTATTCTCTTGGACACTACAAGCAATCCTTTCCAATCAAAATATTCCTTAGCCCCTTCCAACTTTACGTGTACTTCTTTTCAGGCTCTTCTTCTCTCTCCCCTCTTCCTATCCAACCCAGGCAAGAGTAGACAGCACCTCATATTCCCGAAGCCTCAAGGTAACATAAAGTTTATGTACCCCTGAATGCTAACTCCAGCTTAGTTCAAACCCTGTATCTGCTGCCTGATACTCTCAACGTATCCTTTAGCAAGAAAAGCAAAGAGGAACCCAACAACAATCCTCCGTTCAGGGGAAACAAACCCCAATAACACCTCTAGTACCAGGTTGGTTGCACCTAGAATAGATCCAGTCCCTTACTCAGATTCAGGGAAGCTAGCAGCCCCGGAGAAGTCAGGAACATGATCCTTAACACAGCTTCTTTATTCAGAAGCAGTACAGTTCTTATACCATTTCAGAACACCACTGGGCCACCAAGGGTCACCATGTGCAGCATCAATCATAGTACAGACCTGCTTCCAGGGATCCACTCATCCAGAAGTCTTCCCCAGGAGATAAAGGGCTTCCAAGCTGGACTTGGCTAGAGCTGACCCTAATGGAACCCCAACCATCAACATATGTATGAGGTGTCTAGGTAACCAAGATCTCCCCAGCAAAGAAGTGAAGCAATTAAGAAGATGATAGATGCTAGTGTATCTGTGACAGTCCACATGTTTAGTGGTTTGCAGGTGGGGCTAATGTTGGCCAAGTAAAAGTTTGGTTGTTTGTTGCAGGTAGAGGCCTAGTAGGTAACATAGGACTACTAGGGGTAAGTAAAGTGAGCCTGGTAGGTAACAAAGAACTACTAGGGTAAGTAAGGCCTGGCTGGTAGGTAACAAAGGACTACCAGAGGCAGATGTTGCCTCCACCCAGCAGAAGATATTGGCTGCTTTGGGCTATAGTTCTTCACCTAGCAGGGAACTGTGGCTGCAGAAGGGTGAAGACTGAGATAGCAAACAGGGAACTTTGTCTGTCTGGGGGGGAGTAGGTTTTGGACCCCTGGCGGTTAACGCGGGCTGCCAGGGAGGGGAAGAGCTCTGAGGGCTCTACATACCCTAATACGCTTACAGGAGGTCTGTGAGCAAGCATCCTACCTAACGGACTGGTAGGGTGTCCTTGTTTATGCCCCTATGGGAGCTTCAGGGGAGGACCCAAAGTGAGCATTGAAGGGTATAGATTTGCTTGGAGGTGTCCCCAAGGTGGTTTGCTCGGGGAAGCAGCTGCAGAACTTGGTGTGATCAGGCCTCTGGGAAGTAGAGCTGATTACTCTGCAACTGAAAGCTCAGACTTAATCACCTGGGTGAGTAAAGACAACACATTGATATTGATTTATGGTTGAATGGCCTAAGTGGATTACCACTTGCGAGGGCCCAGTCAAATGCCAGTTCAATGTAGACTCATACCTGGGTCTACAAGTTCTGGTAACGGGGACTGAGATAAAGAACTGAGGTGTTTCACAGAATCAGCAGAGAAGACTAGTAAGAAGGAATTTATGATCACAGTGAAGACTAGTTGAGGGACTGTTGGTTCATATTGAAGTTTGGAATCAAAATGGTTCATTGTGCAGGTGGAACCAAGATGGTTCCTAGTGAGGATAATTTGAAGGGCTCAGAGATCATGATGCAGAAGTAGCTGGTCGTGATAAAGGAGTAGCCAGAGGACTGATAAGCTGTTGAAAGACTGGAATGAGCTGTTTGTTGTCTAAGATGGACTGATTGCTGGTTAAGCTGAAGAGCTGGAATATGAGATGGCTGAAGGATCAGAAGATGATGATGAAGAACTAGTGGCCCAGAGAAATGAGCCGAGATTTTTCCAAATTGATTTGCCAAAGTGGGAAGATGTGGAATGTTTTGCCTTAGGTTAGTATAAAATCAAGAAGGAATGTGAATAGAAGTGTGGGTAAGATATTTATTTATTAAGTTCCTAGGATAGATGAAGGTATGTTGCTATGAGAGCTGGATACAAAGTTGTTTTGGTGGGAAGTTTTCCTTGGATTTTACTATATTTGTAAACATATGGGGAAAACGTTGAAGAGGCCCAGAAAGAACAGTTTTAATAGTATCCTACTATTAAAATGGGTTTATGTTGAATGAAGGGAAGACTGGTGCCGGAATAATAGACCTGTTAACACTTTGGTGCGCAAAGAGTTGTCAATTTAAGCGGTTTGAGCTGTGGAAATTATTTTCCTAGTTGGATCCCGGTGGAACTTCAGAAATGGTCCATTTCTGCGCTCTGCATTCATTGGTTAAGTTCTGGCAGGTTTCCTGATGAAAATGATTGGTTGGAAGCCAAAAGTTTAAAGTATAAGCAAGGAAATAGTGAATTAATACTTTAAACTTTTGAGAAAGTAAGTATGTAAGCTTAAGTTATTGTAGGAAAAGTGAGCGGCAATGGTTTAAGCTTCTGAAGAAAGCCATGTTAAAGGCGGAACTGTTGGGAAAAGGACACTATAAGAAGGTGGCTGGCTGGAAAGTTACAGGGTCTTTTCAAAGTCTTTCCAGGTCTTTGATAGGATCTTTCTGAGGCCTTTTGAGTTTCTGCCAAGAGGTTTTTGGAAGCCTTTTGATCACCAGCAGGAGCTTGATTGGACTGATACAAGTGGAATACCAAGGCCACTAAAGATATACAGAGAGCTGAAGCCCAAGATAACAGAGCAGGAGCCCAAGAATAAGGAGCTGGATCCTAAGCACGGCACAGAAGTCTGATTCTAAGGCGCTGGAGTCCAAGTTTAAGGAGCAGGAGTCCAAGACTAAGATGCAGAAGTCCAAGACCAAGTACAAGGAGTCCAAGATATTGTTGGAGGACTCCAAGTATTGGAAAATCCATATTGTTTCCTTGACCTCCCAGGCCATATACCAGAAGGTTTCTAAGGGGATCTTCCTTCTGAGAGTAAATAAAAGCCCATTTTGACCCCTATACATATTTCTGAGATGAATTTTCCCTTACTAGAGAATTAGAATCCCTTCCAGCCAGTCCTGGCTACAATCCAGGACACACTTTGGGGACTGGTGAACAGGAACCCCACAGTATCCTTACCCATATCAGGGAGCATAGGTGTGCACAGTTAGAGGGAACTGAGAGTTTGATACATACAGGGGATGGAAACACCTCAGATCAGACTGGTACCATATGAAGCCTTCAGATCTATTGGCAGGAGTGGGTCCAGGAGTGTCAAACCGTATGCTGGCTCTGGAATGACATAACAGAAGGAAGAACAAAAGGGCCCACACCAAGATAGAAGGCTTCATTATGAAAGGGTAAGCACAAGCTAGCTACTGATCTTGGAGAAGGTCCAGAGTTCATTGTGAGATCAAAAGGAGGAATAGATTGTTGGAGCAGTTGCTCCTGGATAGGATCATCTTAGACACCAATGGGGGAGTTGGGGATGAGCAAGAAGGTTACATATTTCCCCTTCACATTGATTCAAGAAAAACAATGCTTTACAGGAGTACAGAAAGCTGCAGCTGTAAGTACCCAACACGTGGGGGAGTATTCTATCAATATCAGGTGCCAAGTTTGACACTTGGAACTCTGTGAGTGAGGTGACTATTGGGTATACTGTTGATACCCAACAGAACACATTAGCATTCACATTAAAGCGTCCAAAATTACCGGCAAAATAAGTGAGTACATAGTTTTTAAAGGTGTATACGGCTATGGACATTGTTGAGTGGGGGAAACCAAATGTGGGCCAAGAGTGTAGCTGGGAGAGTTTAGATGTGCTGGCTCCTCATAGTTGTACCGGTCAGTGGGCTCTTGGAATAGTCCATATGGTTTAAACATGGTCTGGTGGCCCCCAAACCTTAGGCAGGCTGTGATAGCAGCAGAAAAGATAAGATGGTTTGTCTCCTGGCTCCTGGGAAAGGGTTGGAAAAGCTCAGTGTCTGACTTTCTGTAGTGGAAAGTCTTTAGATGTTTTATGTGATAATAATTGAGGGTAATTCCTCTCAATGATAGCACAACTATCATCAAGAGATTTTTGTTTTTTATATATTGGTGCCCCTATGTGGCAGGAATATTGGGAAGTGTTGGATTGGGGTCCCAGGATACCTGATGTTGCCTGAGATTCCCTTTTCCTGAAAGGCATTGTTGGTTATAAAGTGGGAAAGCATTTCCAAAAATCTAACTTTCAGTGGCATGAAGAGGGGTGGGCCTTCTTCATGCAACCAAATTCATATGCTGGATCCAGTGCATGAAATATATTGCAGTTGGGCTTACCAGCCCCCTCTGCATCTGGTAAAGCCCCAATTTGGGCAGCAGTTCCCCCCAACTTGAGACTTGGGGAAATTTCCTTTTTAAGTTCCCTGATTTGGAAATTTTCCCAGTCAGCGGGGGTGGGGACAGGCTGGCCACAGTGGGCGCGCACAGACAAGCCGCCAGGCTGGGCAGGCAGGCTGCGGTTGGCCCATAAAAGACCAAAGAACCCAACTTTAAATTTTCAAAACAAATTGCAGAGCGCTTTTTGCGGCGGTTTCCTTAATCAGGGGGAACTGCAGCAAATACTTCCTTTCATTGCTTTGCTTTAATTTGCTGCAAATGTTGTAACTGTGCTGTTTTAGCAGAGTTGCAAGGGGAAAAATATTTAGAAGCTAGATCATAATCTTTATTAGGAGATAGTGATTATATAGTTCATGTGAATCAATAGATAACAGGAACATGATTGGTGATCACACGGTTGGATGGAAGAAGGGGGTGGCTTGATCCTGATAATGAGTCAAGCGCCAAAACAAGGTATCCACCGTAGAGGATCATCATCTATTCATGTCGTTGGATTTGGTAATTTGAGTTGACTTCCTAGTCTGGCTTCGAGTGACCGGATGATTGCAGGTCACAAACCTGCTTGGTTGGAACCTTGCTGGCGGGTCAAACCTGCGGTTTTGACACCCCCCAACAGAAGGTCAGCCTCCTCTGGGGGCAGGTTGTCAGGGAGGTTGTCAGGAGCCTGAGCACTGTATTGAACTATTTGTTGTTCTGTAGCTGGTAGGGCGGTCTCTTGTTGTTTCTGTCTTGCTTTGCAGGGTCGTAGGCAATCATGGTGTAGGGTTTTGTCTTGTTTATGTTTGCCAAGCCCTTGCACAAGGTAAGTGTTATTGTTGTTTACCTTTAGAATGATTGCTGGACCCACTTTTTCAGGTTGTAACTTGCTCTTGTCAACATTCATGACCCATACTTTGTCCCCAACTTCATGTCTACTGTGGATGGGGACAAATGTCTTTTGCAGACGTTCATTCTCTTTGGCTGTTTGCTCACAATTAGCCTCCATTACTTGAGGGTCTGAGTGAGGGGGGACTTCACTTGGAATTTCCAGTTTGGGTCCTGTCAATGCTTGAATGATATTTGGCTGTGTGCCATATACCAGTTCAAACGGGCTTTTTCTGGTGGATCTGTTCACTCAGGTTTGACACACAAGTAATGCAGTCTGTAGCTGCTTATACCAGTCTTCAGGTCTCCTGGCGGTGAGTTTGGATAAGGCTTGCACGAGGCTACTATTAAGCCACTCTACTTGTCTATTGGCCTGTGGGTAGTATGGTGTTGTTACGGTGTGTTTGACCCCATTCTTGGTGAGGTATACATTGGTGTTTTTGGAGGTTAACTCTTTGCCTCCATTGGTTATCAGGAGTTCTGGCTTTCCGAACTTGCTGATTATTTCTTGTCATTGTGTTTCCCTGGCATGGGGCCAACAATGTCAAGAGCCCATACTTTAAAAGGTGGTTGTGTGCGGATGGGAAGTAATGACTTTGGCGGGGTTTTGCTTTTGGCAAACTTTTTGCACACCTCACATTGGTCTAGGACTTCCTGGACATTGCAGTATAAGATTGACCACCAGGATTTATGTTTTAGGAACTCATATAGGTTTCTGCTCTTGGTATGTCCAAGGTCTCTGTGATAGCAAAGGATAGTGTTGACTTGCTGATGTGTGGGAATGTAGGAAATGGTTGTGCCATCAGTCATTTTTCTGTGAAGAGTCCCATATACGTCAGCAAAGAGATGCTCATTCTTGATGACTATTTCTTTGGTTATGTTGGTGGTGCCAGGGGGAAACCCTTTGTCTTTTGTTTGTAACACTAGGAGAGGACAGTCTGGGTCAAGCCCATTCTCTCCTCTTGAAGCACAGACATACAGAAAAAACAGGGCGTCTGCCATGGCAAGCTCGGCCCCAGGCTTGTACTGGATGAGCATGTTAAATCTCTCCAATAGTTCCATCCACCGCGCTTGGCGGCGTGACAGATTTTCTTGAGTCTTGAAATAGATGAGTGACTTGTGATTGGTTAATGCTGTGAATTCTTCCTGGCATTCTAGGTAGCAACGCCATTTGAATAGGCAGTGCACAATAGCCAGCAGTTCCTTGTTGTGGATAGGGTATCAACACTTGCCATCTGTCAACTTCTGCAATTTGTAGGATACAGGCAGGAAGTTGCTGTCACTATTTTTAATTTGTAGTCTTCCCCCAATGGATGCATCTGAGGCGTTGGTTTCCATTTGGTATTCCCCATCACGTTTGGGGTATTGCAGGATGGGAGCTGTTGTGAGCTTGTCTTTGAGGCGTCTAAAACAGAGGTCACGTTGGGGGGTCCACACAAACTTAGACTTGGCGCCAGTTATGGCAGATAAGGGGGCAGTCAGAACGCCACAGTCAGGTATGAAATGTTGTACATAAGCCACCATTCCCAAGAAGGTGCGGAGTTCCAACTTATCTTTGGGTAATGGCATCTTGCAGATGGCTTGTATCTTTTGACTGTTGGGTTTGATGCCGTCCTTTGAGACTATATGCCCCAGGAAGGGTAGTTGCTCACAGAAGAACTGGCATTTGGAGGGCTTGTTTAACAGTTTGTGTTGTGCCAAGGTCACAAAGACTGCTTCTAGATCTTTGTGGTGCTGTTCCACCAAGGGGCTGTAGACAATAATGTTGCCTAGGTACACTAGGGAGTGTTTGCCTATGTGGGGTACAAACACTTTGTTCATGAAGGTTACAAAGGTGGACAGGGCATTGGTCATGCCAAAGTTGAGCATCACACATTTGTAGGAGCTGTATTTAGTGTGGAAGGCTGTTTTGGGAATGTCTTCCTCCTTGATACAAATCTGATTGTAGCCTTCAGTTAGATCAATCTTGGAGAAGACAGTGGCTCCTCCTAAGGCATCAAAGAGGTCATCAATCAGTGGTAGAGGGTAACAATTCTTAAAGGTAACTTTGTTTAGGGTGCAGTAGTCTATGACCAGGCGTAAGGTACCATCTTTCTTAGCCACAAAGAATACAGCAGCCCCAAAGAGAGATTGTGAGGGGCGGATAAGTCCTTTTTCCAATGTCTCCTTGAGGTAGGCGCGTAAGGCGTAGTCTTCATTTGGGGTCAGCCTGTAGATAGAGAGAGCATTGGGTACAGCCCCCTTGAGTTGGATAGAGTGCTGAATATGCTCCTCAGGGGGCAGCCCAGGTAACACTTCCTTAAAGATTTCTGGGTGGCAAGCCACAATGTTGCAGTCCTGAGGCGTGAAGGTATCCTGGTGGTCTTTGAAGTGTATGATCTTGTACTGGCAGGAGTCCCAGTCAATTGACTTTAAATCTTTCTTCTTGTCCTGGGTCTCTGTGATGCACACAAAGATGTGGTTGCGGAGCAGTTGGTCCACAGATTCAGGGTAGATCTGGTGGTTGACACCTTCACACTTGATGGTCAACACTGAGGTTGCCCAGTCTAGTCCCAGTACAATATCAAACTTAGGAAATTCAATGACAGGACCTTGAATGGTGGAGTGTAGGTTCTTGAGCATGACAGAGAAGGTTGCAGTTTCCCTTGACATAGCAATGTGGTGTTCATCAGCCAGGACCACATTTTTCATCCGCAAAGGATTAGTGGTCAGCTTGAACTTATTCACAAAGATACTGTTGACTAAGGTTCTGTCTGCGCCTGAGTCCAAGAGTGCTGAGCCTGTGTAACTGCAAAAGAGGAAAGGATATGACATCAATTTATTGGGATGTCTGGCAATGGTGTACAGTACTGGGTCTTCCAAGGGCACCTGAATCATTGGGCATTGGTCCACATCCTTGGGTTGGTATTCATTGTTGGGCAAGTCAGGAGTTGCGTGGGGAGAGCTTGGCTTGCTTAGTGCTCTCCCCGGGCTTTTCCCTCATCTTGGTTGCCCTGCATGGCGGTGGTACAGAAATGAGTACAGGTTGACTGGCCATTGTTTCCATTTCCATGTCCGTTAGAGCCCGTGGGCTTGTGGTTGGCGTTGCTCCTGTTGACTCCAGGGGGTGGTCAAGAGGAGCGCCTGCCTGGATAGGAATCCTTATGTCTTTCTTGTTTCCCAGTTTGTGCCTTGTGCAGAGCATTGGATGTCTGTTCTGCTTTTTATGCTTCATGGTATAGGCTTTGCAGGTTAGTCACCTGATCCAGGTTTACATGTCTCATCATGTGCAACTTGAGAGCGTTGTAGTACATGAGGTGTGTGGCTGGGGTGTTGAAGGCCATATTAAATGGTGTACAAAGGCAGAGTTCCTTGTAGGTGCGGGTGAGTTCTTTTACGGTGCCTGTCTGGGTCAGGTTCTTTACTTGGCAAATGATCATGAGCGCTGTGTCCTTTAGCACAAATCTTTCCAGGAAGTCTTGCTTAAAGGTATCTCAGTTCTTGTCCGTGTGCTCTTCATGCCACTTGTTGCACCAGGTGCCAGCGTCATGGTTCAGGCAAATGGAAATCTCTGTGATCCAAAATTGCTGTGGGCATTCCATCTGAGCTAGCTTGCTCTGGGCAGACTGGATCCATGCGGCAGTGTTGTCATTGTTGGCCCCGGCAAAAGGTTCCAAGGCAGCGCTTCATAGTCTTTGGGCTACATAGGTGGGCATGATGGTTTTGTTGGCTGGTTGCGGCATTGCTGGCAGAGCTTGGAAGAAACCTTGTGCAGAAATGGCGTTGAAGGCGGGTAGCAGGATCACCATGTTTTGGTATAGGACAAAACCATTGTCTATTGCGGTACCAGGAGTGTACGGAGTCTAGTTGGGTGGGAGGCCATACATAATTCTGTCAAGGATTTGTTGGCCGTGGCGTGTGCGGGCAACAGGCAGAATTTTTCAAGATAAGGTAGGATGGAGAACCTACTTCTGCTACCAATATTGTAACTGTGCTGTTTTAGCAGAGTTACAAGGGGAAAAATATTTAGAAGCTAGATCATAATCTTTATTGGGAGATAGTGATTATATAGTTCATGTGAGTCAATGGATAACAGGAACATGATTGGTGATCACACAGTTGGATGGAAGAAGGGGGTGGCTTGATCCTGATAATGAGCCAAGCTCCAAAACAAGGTATCCACCATAGAGGATCATCATCTGTTAATGTTGTTGGATTTGGTAATCCAAGTTGACTTCCTAGTCTGGCTTCGAGTGACCGGATGATTGCAGGTCACAAACCTGCTTGGTTGGAACCTTGCTGGCTGGTTAATCCTGCAGTTTTGACATAAACCATAATTCCTTGCACTTTTTTTAAGAATATTCCTGAAAATAGCCTGGAGAAATGCAAGAGGGGATGGCTCAGTCTCTTGCAACACTGGTTAATCATCACTGGGTGTAGGTCAGGTAGCTTTCTGGATGGGACAGGTTGTATCCCTGAGACTTGGCTGTTCATCATTATCTTGTCAGTTGTCTGGAAGCCATTTCAATCTGTTGATGCCTGTCAAATTCTTCTTTCCATGCTGGTTTGCTGTATCTTGGGAGGTGAGATCATATACCTGGTTTTTGATGGGCCACCTTTCACTAAATTTATTGACCAAATCTAATGTAGTGACAGCCAGAGCCAATTTACGCCTTATAGCCAGACCCAGGTTGTTTCTGCATCAATATTTTGCTATAGATCTGAAACTTAAGTGCAAAATCATCAGGCAGGTACAGAAATGATTTGTTCAAATCCAGATCAGGTTATCCTTCAATCTCTGCATTTAAAGATGCACTTACCAAGTGCAGTTATTGTCTGCCTGTCCTCTCTTTTTAAAGGGCAATCTCATGGTGCCCATAAATCTTACAGCTTGCTATGGATGGTTAGTTTCTTCATATGGGGGAGGGATGCAGCTCATTACACCCCCATACAGGCTTCTATAGGTATTTCTATAAGTCAGGCTCCCACCTTATATAATAGTGTGAGATCTGGCCATGCTGATAGAGCAAGGTCATTGGATTAGATCCATTGTAGGGGGTTTAATGAGCACCCCTATGAATTTTGAGATACATCAGTAACTGTAGTGCTAATTTCAGCTGCAACTGTTAATCATATGTTTATGAAGAATATATAGTATAAAATAAAGGGGGAAGTTAGAGAGGAGTATGGTATCTTTATTGAATCAGTTGGTGGGAAGCCTTAATAACAAAGTCTTGCAATTCAAGCCAAGCAGGAATTAGCAGCCTGGGCGTTGAAAAAAGGTAAAGTGTATTACCTTTTTGCCCTGTTTTAGGATTATGTAAAATAAGAGTATTCCTGGACAACAGGAAGAGATCACTTGAAGTTTAAAAGATGCAGAAGCAGAATAATGATAAACTTAGATTTATTTAGGAAGGAATTTTTTCTTAAATATTGAGGAAATCAATCTTTGTATCATTAGTAGAGACACTAATGTGGCATATTGCTGGTAGAGGCGCAGGTGGCTGACTGATTGATCTTGATCCAAATTTGGGGAAACTTAAAAACTCAGTTCAAAACAAAAACCCTCTATTTTGCACTCCACATCTTGAGCCAAACTATCTATAAGTCCAATTTATAGTAACTGCAAAGTCAGGCTTGCAATAACAGCATTGCATATGCAAGAGAGGAGACTTCATCAATTGGAAATTCTTCAAGGAGGTTAAAGAATGTGTCAGGGCCCATAATGCTCTGGACAACCAGCTGGCCTTCTTAGAGGCCAAACTACCTGCAGCCTGAAAACCTTCACCAACTTTCTCCTAGAGCAAGAAAACCCCCTTTCAATTAACAAATGGCCTGGGATTCAAGTGGCACACAAGCCTCAAACCCTTGAATTTGATCCCATTAACAATTTTGGCCCTCTTAATTATTGGGAAATAATACATTGGGAGCACAATTGTTTGATTGTGCAATTGGGCGCTCCATTGCTTGCAGGTTATATAAATAGCAGTGGCACCTTGGCTTGCTGCAGCCCAAGCAAGGTTCCTGTTATACCAACCAATGACCATCCACCTCCATGCCCAAGTACGCAAATTCCAGTCAAAATTGTAAGTTTAACTGAAATTTATGCCATCAGATCTCTGGTGGCACAAAATGCCACAAAATTACCAGTAAGTATAAGTAATGAGGAGGATAAGCCCTCTTCACTATTGACATCTTAAAATAAACAAGTTTATGTCAAGAAATCATTATCTTCTTGCAGGAATCATCTATTTTTGCTCAAATTTAATTATTCTGTTTGCATCTATTTGTGAATCTACAACTCAATATAAACTTGCCTATCTGTACCCTCCTGGATATACTCCTGTTACCTCAGTCAAACCACCCTGCGCTCTTGACTTGGAGTATTTTCACCCCCATCATCTGAATCTCCCTCCTGGTTGTGCTAAAGAGACCATCCTGCCTGCTATGAAGGAGATTCCTGCTACCCTTACCCAACGCGCCTCCTGCTCAGGACTTCAGTAAGTTGGGGTTTGTCTATATCATAGTATTGGGGCTGGCCAACCAGGTTATGCCCCATACTAGGAGTTGGCGTCCCCTAGCTAGTGCAGTCAACTAACTGGTCAGAATTGAGCCTATTTTGTACATGGCCTTCCAGGCCTGGCCTGCCTCCCCTGTGGGAGTCCAGCCGGACTCTGGTATGGGCTGTGATAGAAGGCATCATAAAGACCAACTCTTCACTTGTATCAAGGGTCTGGATGTACAAGTATTCTGGCTATTGCCATCACACCTAACATCCAGTCATCACCCAATTTGGTGCCTTTCCAATATACCATTTGACATACCAAAAATGGCACCAAACTAATATCACATGACTGTCCAGGTATCCAGCAACTTGAACCCATCCAGCACATGACCAGCCCCTTGTTTTGATCCAACTAAATCCCTGCCACAGCTAAAGCTATATAAGTCTAAAGTTTTATCCATTAAATATACTTCTTCTCTTCCTACTTTTGTATTCAAAGCTTCCCCAAAAGGCGCTCCTTATCACTGGTAGCACTACGGTTTTTGACCACGCCAATGAATGAGAAAATGACTGAACAGAACCCGCCCACCTTTGCCCACGTACTCAACCAGGCCATATCCCAGGATACCTGGAAAAAGTACTTTTGCGCCCTACAACATTGATGAAGATATTCCTAGTGGATGCACCATATTTGAAGGACTGGTCATGCCCAAAGCATGCGCCAAGATAATCCAATAAAATTGCTCTCTTCAACCACAAACAAACACACAACTGCCTGTTGCAGGCAAAGTCACCAACACCAACACCAAGTACATTACTATTGACAAGTTCTTTGGTAAAAACAATGAAAACATCATCAACTGGCTAGACCACACAGCCGCCAAACTCTGCGCCAGCCGCATCCCCCACCAAAAATGGGTCCAAGAAGCCAGCAAGCGCCTATACAAGGTCACAGCTAACTGGTTCACCACCTGGGTTGGCTCACAAACTGACAATCAGCTTGACAACTGGGAAGAGTTCAAAGCCAGCATCACTCACAATTTCCGCGTCACTGAATCTCTTCAAGACATTGCAATACAGCTCAGTGATCTTCCTCAGAAGACCACTATCACAGCTTACGCCAATGAATTTGAGGAAATATACCGTAAAATTCAAAACCCAGCACAAGCTGACAACATATACACCAGAGCATCATTCATCAACAGAATGAGACCCTCTGTTGCTGCCCTCATCCTCCCAGAAGCAAATACCTCCATGCCTGCGCTCATTGCTGAAGCCAAGCACGCTGAAAAACGTGCCAACATGGAATATGCTGCACACAACGGCAACCGCTCCTCAAACAGCAATGGCAGGGAAAACGGCAATGGCAATAAACAATAAAATACCAATCATAGCAACAGCAACTTCAATTGTAACAATGAAAATCACAGCCAAAGCACAAACTGCTCCCGTCCCAAGAAAGAGGACACCGCCAAAGCTAACAACACTGAAGTAGCAGCCCACTACAAATCTGACCCCACATTATCTGACCTCAAAGGTCTCAAAGGTCTCAAAACAGAGGAACATGGAAAAGAGGAGGGGGAGCAGGCTTAAGTGCCCCTGTCTCCCCCCAACTTGACAAGAAACTGTACTAAGGCACAAACTTTGCTGCTTGCATCCCACGTGTCCCGCAATCCTCCATTTTTATGAACATAAAAATTAAAGATTGCTCACAACTTCTTGTCTATCCATGCACTTACAAATCTCATACACATAAAATTTTATTCAACTCTGGTGCACAACACACTATGGTTAGCAAAACTTTTGTAACCAAGTACAAAATACCAGTTGTCAAATCCAACTTCAAATACGCTAAAATGGCAGACAAGTCAAAAGTTCTGCTTGAAGGCAAAACAACGCCCTTCAGAATTGACCTCCAAGGCATACAAACGTCCATCAAAAGACTTGTCATGAACAAAATAAACTACAACATTGTAGCAGGCATGGACTGGTTCACCTGAGTGAATTCCAGTGTATGTTAGAAAACAAAAACCATGACCATCAAACACAATGGAGTCAATTTCAACATTCTCAAAGAACCCAACAGCCTCATTATAAGAGACACAGTATTTGTTCAAGTCATAAATCACGATGACTCTGAACACCTAACCAAAGACAGTACCCTCCACATAATGAGGTACTCCAAATTTAATAATATAAAAGCACAAAAAATCTAATGCCCAGTCTTTTGGCACTCCTAAACAAATACACTTATGTACTCAAGGAAGAACTCACAGAGTTACCCCCCAAACAAGAGGTCAAACATAGCATCAACTTATGCAAAGCCATGCCCAAACCTGCACCCCTCTACAGACTCTTTCCCATGGAGACCCAAAAACTTAAAGCCCACATCAAAGAAAATCTAGCCAAAGGATTCATCCGTCTGTCTGAATCCCTGTGGGGGGCAGCAGTTTTCTTTGTAAAGAAGAAAGAAGGATCTCTTTGCTTAGTTACTGACTACAGAGCACTAAACGCAAGTACAGTAAAAAATAAATACCCACTTCCCCTAATAGAAGACCTAGTTGCAAGGCTCTCTGGAGCAAAAATTTTCTCAAAAATTGACCTCACATCTGGTTATAACCAAGTTGAAGTTAAAGAGAAAGACATACTAAAGACCGCGTTCCACATGCAATTTGGGTTGTTTGAATGTAAAGTAATGAATTTTGGGATGACAAACGCCCCAGCAACATTTGTCACCATGATGAACCAGGCGCTAAACTGATTCTCAAACACATTATGTTACCTTGACAACATCATCATATTTTCAAAAACAAAAGAGGAACACCTCACACATGTCCACAAGACACTTGATTGACTCGCAAAGCACAAGCTATACACTAAGCCTAGTAAGTGCCAATTTATGGAAAAGGAACTCCTGTTCTTGGGCCACATTGTCTCTGACAGTGGCATCAAAGCAGACCCAGATAAAATAAAAGCCATAAATAACATGCAACACCCCACCTCTGTGAAACAAGTAAGATGCTTTCTTGGTATAGTAGATTACTTAAGGAAATACATCAAAGACTGCTGAAAGCTCACCACACCAATCAATGACCTAACCAAAGGTAATGCCAATAAGAAATTCATCTGGACTCCAGAATGTGACAAGAATTTCCAGCTATTAAAACAAGCTTGATTGAAGCACCAATCTTGCAATACCCCAATAACAACAGGTGCTACAAGCTTGAGTCAGACACTAGTGACACCGCCATTGGTGCAGTCCTATGCATCTGCCAGCCAGGGCAGCAATATTTTCTGCCAGTATGTTACAAAAGCAGAAAGCTAACAAACACTGAGCAAAGGTACTCAATGCACAATAAAGAATTGCTAGCAATATATCACACATGCAAGAAATGGAGATGTTATCTCAAAGAACACTTAAATGTCCAAGTGCTAACTGACCACAAATCCTTAATCTATTTCAAAACTCAGAACACACTCACACAGCGCCAAGCCAAATGGATGTCCTTGCTGGAGAAGCTTAACCTGGACATCCAATAAAAAAAGGGGGCAGAGCTGGTCACAACCAATGCTCTCTCTAGGCTATGCCAGCCAAGAGAGGATCACCCTAACCACCTGGACCCTGACTGGCCCAATCTATACAACAATGAGTACAAGAAAAAAAGGAAAGGATCCCTCCACACATCAACTAACTCATGATACACTAGTAAGGAATGAAAAACATTTCCACATATCAAATGGCACGGTATACCAAATCATCAAGGATAAACACATGTACTGTACATCCCACTTGCACAAAGAGTTGACACCATATTAAGACATCACAGCCTGCTAGGACACACAAAGGCAAACAACCTATATCTCACATTAAAAGAGATAGTATGGTGGCCCAACCTGAAGCAAGACATAATCAATGTTCTAAAAAAGTGTACAGTGTGTGAAAAATACGCCAGCACCAAGGCACCACAGCCAACAGTCAACCCAGTACCTGACCCCAAACCATTTAAGGTTTGGGGACTGGACATAGTGAGACCCTTCCCAGAAACCAAAACAAATCAATGTTTCCTAATTGTAGCCATTGACTTTGCCACATGCTGGCCCATCTGCTGGGCAACAAAAGATCACAAGGCGGAAACAAAAAATTGATTCATCAATAAAGCAATCATAGAAGACTACAGAACTCCAGACTACATCATAACAGATGGAGCAAAAGAGCTAACAGGCCACGTAGTAAACCACAATCTAAAAAAAGAATATCAAACACTCCACAACCTTGCCCTACAGGCCACAGGCCAACAGAAGAGTTGAACGCCTGAACAGCAGCCTTATCAGAGCCCTGGAGAAAATAATGGATGGCAAAGCCAAAGACACATGGCCACTCTATGTGAAACATGCATTACTAGTATCCCGGGTTTGTACCAATCAAGGGACAGGCTACTCACTGTTTGAACTAACATACGGGTACAAGCCAGAAATAGTCACCCACAATAATCAACCACATGTGAGGATCCCCATGGGGAAACCTCCCACAGTAGAACAGAAACCAGCTCCACAACACATACACCTCAAAGCCAAACTGGCAGAAACAAAAAGACTCAAAGCCCAAAAGGTAACCTCAACAGAGGACCCACTTCCCATCAACTCCCCCATCTGGGTCCTAGCTGGGAACAGAAAGAAGCTAGACTCAGTACACAGAGGACCAGAAAGAATCATCAGATACCAACCAGACAGGAACATCTACCTGATTAAGTTCCAGGGTGCCAAAGAGCCCATCACCAAAAAGTATCACAGATCTTGCCTCCACCCTAGCAAAGGGGAACACGTGATCCAGTTGGTGCCCACTAATAAACAACTCCAGAAACATCAGGTGGCAGCCGTCAAGACAAAGCCCCCTCCTGATGTACCCAAGTAACCCCTTAAGGGAGGGGTGTGTCAAGGGTCTGGATGTACAAGTATTCCAGCTATTGCCATCACACCTAACATCCAGTCATCACCCAATTTGGTGCCTTTCCAATAAACCATTTGACATACCAAAAATGGCACCAAACCAATATCACATGACTGTCCAGGTATCCAGCAACTCAAACCCATCCAGCACATGACCAGCCCCTTGTTTTGATCCAACTAAATCCCCGCCACAGCTAAAGCTATAAAGGTCTAAAGTATTATCCAATAAAATATACTTCTTCTCTTCCTAATTTTATATTTGAAGCTTCCCCAAAAGGCTTTCTTATCACTTGAAGGGTGGCCTACCAATGTGCCTGCTTGGTTAAGATGAAGAAGCCAAGGTTCAATGTTATTATCTGAAAGCTGAAGATCTAACACATATATGGACCAGCTTTATCCCCAAGCCATCAAGAACAAGGCTGCTTTCACAAAGCATGATGGTCAGCAGATCTAGCTTAAAAGTATCACAAAGAGAAGTTTTTTCCTACTACTACAAAGATACTTTAACCATCTTAAGGGTATTTCAAAGGCATTTGGAGCCTAAGCAATATCTTATTTACATTAAATACCTTTTTCTTGCAAAAGGTTAATTTTTAATTTAGTTTTATTATGCAAATAAAGATACTTTTAAAGCCCAAAAACACAAAATGAAAAGTTACAATTTTAGGTGTGATAATTTTAGAGTTATTGTGCACTATAGCTGCTACTAACTGAACTAATTTATATTGCATATTTGAAAGCCTTGGGGAATTCTGAGTCTAATTTTTTATTTTAGTTTTATTTTATATATTTTTAATGTTGGGTCAACCTATAAAAAAAAGATTCTAACTTTTTGGTGTGATAATTTTAGAGCTTTGTACAATATAGTTGCTACTAATCAACCCCTTTTTTGTTGCAGATTTTAAAGCCTTGGACAATTTTCAGTCTAGCTGTGTGTGTTTTTTATTTTTATTTTTAAAAGATTTATCTGTTAATTTATGATTAAAGTTATCAGGCAATTCTGGGCCAGTAATTCTAGATAGTATTAGTAGATACTGTCTTTATAGATGCCATTTTTAGACAGATTTTCTAAATGGCTTATTTATTAATGGTGTTTTCTTGATGGATTTTTCTAGACTTTGTTTTTCTAGGTATTGTATACTATTTTTAAGGAGATAATTTACATTCCATAACAGCCCCAATTTTTTTTGGTTTATGTAATAATTTCTGCATTTGATTATCTAGCTCAATCATTTTACTTTATATTGTTTTGTAGCACATTTGGTTATAGCTTTGTTTTATTCCTGAAAATTTGTTAACTAATCCAGTTCAGTCATATTATTTACAGTCTGGAAATCTGCTAATATCTCTTTATAAACATGAACCTATTTTTTCTAGTCTGTTTAGTTTTATCCTGACAGCTGTGAAATTTACTTTATTAAATAAGGCTGTATGGCTGCTATTTATATTAAGCTTACTTTTAGGAGAGGCAAGTTTGGTACATATACTTATAGTTGAGTGATAAAAAAAATGAACATGGAGCAGCAACAGCTACAAGGCTGGGTATTAGTAGCTTATCAAATAGCACATAGCGCCAATGTCAAAATTGGCTATGCTGACACTTTTGGTTTCAAAACTATAGTAAGGTGCAAATTTTGTTTTAATAATGTTGTCTTCTGGATGTCAACACTGTCACAACATCTTCAATTACTCCCTCTTGGGGAATTAACGCCTGAGTAAATCATTGAATGGCTCACCAAATGGTTCACTGGCCAGTCAATAAACTAGTGACACCATTATCAGTCAACCATCTATGACAGGGATCACTCAACCCAGATCCTAAATGGAACACAACTTGATTGAGCCTTGTGAATCAAGAAGAACATTACTCAGATAAGCCCCATAACCTCCATGACGTACATGGACAGCATGTGGCTTGTCATGAGACTATATATTATTCTATATTCATATTTAATAAAGTATCATTCTCTTCTTAAATCTTCCCCTTTTTTCCGTTTTATTATACTTCTCATAAGTATAAACTTGACAGTGGTAGCACAGGTAGGTTTTCCATACCTAACCATATTGAAGGAAAAATTTCTCCTAAGAAAGGGACCCAAGCAATGGTACTCCCTAACAGCTGGAGAGACTATGAAGAAGGACAAGATATTCCCACAGGTTTTGTTATCTATGACAACGTCTTTGTACCCATTGAACAATATAAAACTCTCAAAGCCCAAAGACTGTTACCCACAACTATGATCTCATTAGCCCTACAGCAGCCTGAAATACCCAATATTGTATTCCAGCGCCTGTGTACAGCTGAAATTGGCACCTTTGCAGGACTACGCCAGGAAAACACCTCCCTTTGGATCAATAGTACATAAAGAAAATTTGAGCAAGTGGAGTACCCCCAAAGACTCTGGATCAGTGAAATTGCCCTCCACATTACAGGAATGCCTCACACTTTATAAGTGGATGGATAGCCCAACACCCCAACCAGAAAGGAGACTGGGAGCTATTCAAGAGCACATTTCTCAAAAGATTCTCCATGAAGGATTATAACGTGGTAATCATGACAGAACTTTGAACCTTCAAGATGACCGGAACAATCAAGGAATACATTGCTACATACAAAGATCTACGTGATTGCGCACCCAACACCATCAACTTTGATGAACCTGGGACACACTTGGACTTCTACAATGGTCTTCCCATACACATTAGATGTCAGTTTGATATGACCTGCTGCAAGAACCTTGCAGACATATTCTTGGAAGAGAAACACACAGCTCAAAAATATGACAATCTACATGCAACCAACAAGCATAAGGATAGTCCTTCAGCCAAGAAGGATCCTTGAACCAATAAGTAAGGCACCCAAGCCAACAACATCCATCCTTGAACTGAGAATCAAACTGCACAAGCCAACCAGGCAAGCACCAAAGATATCAATGAGGAGAGAAAAGCTCAGGGGAGTGCTTAGGCAAGCCGCCCTCCCCCAACCTACAAGACTTGTACAGGGACCAGGACGTGGATTCAATCACCATGATCCAAGTACCCTCCAGCAACCCTCTACTGTTTGTTGCCCAAACTAGAAATAAACTCCTCATTTATCCTTTCCGCTTTCACAGATATCAGGGTACAGCATTATTTGACATTGGAGCCAATCAAGCACTCATTAACAAGAAATTTGCTGACCTCATGAAGCTACCAGTCACTCAAAGCAAGATCATGAGAGTTATCATGGCGGACAACAGAAGCACACCAGTCACTCTAGAGGCTAAACCTTTCCGGCCCAAATTGGAGACAACAAACCACACTTAGCGGCCCAATCATACCAATCCCCAATTATGATGTTATACTTGGCCTGGACTGGATGAGAAAGACCAAACCTCAAATTGACTGGGACAGTGCTACACTCACCATTCAAAGAGGAGAAGTACACCACCATGTTTATCCAACCCACCTTGACATGTTTATGGGGGATCATGTATTCATGAAAATCATGGAAACAGAAAAGAAAGTCAACCCTAGAAAAATTGATTGGAGTACCTGTACATACGAGGTCATCCACTTTAAAAATACAGAGACTCAACATGAAAAGAACCCCATCTGAGACCAGCTAGTTAACAAGTTCCCCACTTTTTCCCAAAAAACGCTGCCAGGACTACCTCCTGATTACAGCATACAATACAAAATTGACCTCAAAGGGAGTGTACCAAAAGCACAACCTATCTACCACCTCACACCACAAGAAGACAATGCCCTAAAGGCTTATCTTGAAAAAGCACTTGAAAAAGGCCTCATACAACCATCAAAGTCACCTTTTGGCGCTGCTGTCTTCTTTGTGGCAAAGAAAGATGGAGGACTCTGCCTTGTCACTGACTACAGAGCACTCAACAAAGTCACAATTAAGAGCAGGTATTCCATGCCTCTGATTGATCACCTTCTTGATGCACTGGGGGGGTCCCAAATCTTCACAAAGATTGATTTGATAGCAGGCTACCACCAAATTTGCGCAAAACCTGAAGACATTCCAAAAACCGCATTTAGAACTAAATATGATCCTTTGAATGTGTTGTTCTCAACTTTAGCATGACAAACGCTTCCAGTACCTTTGTGACCTTCATGAACAAAGTTTTCAAGGAACACATTGGAAAAGGAGCAATCTTCTACCTGGAAAACATCATTGTTTACAGCCCCAACCTGGAGCAACACTGGAAAGACGTCTGCCTGGTCCTCCGCACCCTTGAAGAAAACCAACTGGTAGAAAAACCGTCAAAGTGTGAATTCTTCTCAACAGAACTTCCATTCCTTGGTCACATTATCAGAAAGGACAGAATCAAACCAGATCCAGACAAGATACGCGCCATAACTGAGATGCCAGCTCTAAGAAATAAGAGTGAACTCTGCACATTCCTTGGGATGGTAGCCTACGTAAGAAGGTTTACCCTGACTGGGGCGCCCTAATAGCCCCCCTATCTGCCATCACGGGCAAACTTCTAAGTTTGTCTGGACACCACTTGTGATCAACACTTCTGCCAACTAAAGGAACACATGGTCACTGCCCCTATCCTCCAATATTCAAATTGTGAAGGAATCTATGAACTAGAAACAGATGCTTCTGCTATGCCATAGAAGGAGTGCTCTGTATCCAAACGGTAGAAAAAGACTTCCTCCCCGTAGCATATGAGTCAAGGAAACTACCTGACAGTGAACAAAGATACCCCATACACGACAAGAAATTGGTAGACATCATACACTGCCTCATGAAGTGGTGATGCTATATGGAGGGAGTGCAAACGTTTAAAGTACTATCAGGAATGCTTTTTCTATCTTTCCTGACAACAACAAGGAAATTTTAATTGATCCAGGGTCTGGGAACGCTTCTCCTAATTGGGATTTCCCTCCAGTTCCTAGAAATGGTTTATTAGAAGGAAGTATCTATTCTATATTACCTTTTGAAGATAGTACATCCAGTCTGGTGGCCATCTTTCCTGTGAATATGGGGATTGAACCCAGGTTCTCTTGCTCATCAATTGAACGCCTAAACAAAGTTAGTACATCAAATTTGAAGT
This sequence comes from Entomophthora muscae, assembly GCA_014839935.2. Classification (NCBI taxonomy): domain Eukaryota; kingdom Fungi; phylum Entomophthoromycota; class Entomophthoromycetes; order Entomophthorales; family Entomophthoraceae; genus Entomophthora; species Entomophthora muscae. The sequence continues at coordinate 344,076 of QTSX02002167.1, read as the reverse complement.
CACCTTTGACATCACTTGAGAATGCTTGCTGCAGCCAATCAGAGGTTGCAACAGGATCAGGAGCGTTTGAATTTGCTTCTGTTTTGAACCCTGGTTATGTTGACATTAAACCAGGCTCTGTACTTGATGAAAATCAAGTAAACAGTTGGATATCTTCTTCTGATGTGCAATTGCAACACCAGAAGCCCCCAATCTGTTGCTTCTCCAACAGCTGGGGTAAATAACACCTAGCTGTTTGGAGAAGGCTCAGCAGGGGCAATTGGTTGTGTTTTTTGAAATGATCTTTAAATTCAAGCCAAAACTCCCCCTGCCAAGTTCCTTCCCCAATTTCCCCTTGAAACAACAATTTAAACAGCTCCTAACAGCCTACAAAAGGCTCCATTTTTCAGGGTGTTTTGATTGTTCAGTTAATAAAGTCAATTTCATTTACCTAGTTGATTTATTTTGCCTGCTCTCCAGTCTTGAAATCCAACACCATGATACTACCCAAGTCTTCCAAATGGGGACCATTTGGGTATAAATGGTTGGTTTGATTGCTCCTTGTCCAGTCCTTTACTGCAAGCATATCCCTTGGAACCAGAGCCAATTCTGGTTCATCTCCTCCTAATTACCTTGACAAGTCATGGAGCTGAGTGTACCAGGCATATGGTACACCGCTACTCCATTGTCACCAAATCCCCCCATTACAGAGGAACCACAGATCATGGGGGCCAGTCTGTCTGCTCCTTCCTTATTCCATCCTTTGGCTTCTGTTTTCCTTCTCAGTTATCTTGGAGCTTACTTCATTTTGGGAAGATTTAATCCTCTTTTGCGTCAATACTTCCTGATTGGAGAATTATTTCATATGGGAATGGTCTCTGTTCCAATTAGTTCTCTAGTCACAGGGTTGAATCCATCCGCGGCCATACACCTTTTGGGTGGTATATTTCCAAGTGGATGGGTTCCTGACAAGTACTCACCAACCATAAATATCTGGTATTCTTCAAATACAACAGCACTTGTCAAGGAGACAAGCTAAGTGTATGAGTCTTATACAGAGATACCCTATGCAAATAAAATATAAGCCAGGCAAGGAAATACTTACTGCAGATTCACTGTCAAGGCTATACAGCAAACATGTCCTCTGTGCTGATGGTGATCCCAACTGGCCCATGTTATTTATAGGGAATCTCCAGGAAGGGTTCCCACCTGGCACACCAATGGACATCCAAGAGAAAGACCTTAAGAACAAACATATGCTCAAAAACGTATATGGTACTCTGCACCAAATACTTCTAAGTGGTGACACTGTACCTTACGTCCCGTCAACACAAAAGATTGACACAATCCTCCAATATCACAAAGACCTGGGACACACCACCAGCAGGAACTTGCACAAATATCTCAAAACACGCTACTGATGGCCCAACATGCTAGATGATATCAGAGAGGTACTTGAACAATGCAAAGTCTGTGAGAAGTACACCCAAACCAAAGCTCCACCCAAGTCAGTAGTACCCGTATCCATCACACAACCCTTCAAGGTATGGTTTTTGGATATTGTGGAACCAATGCCTGGCAAACACAAGGGCAAGAAGTACATCATAACAGCTATCAACTATGAAACCAGGTGGCCTGTGGCACAAGCCACCAAAGAACACAAAGGCAATGATGTTAGACAATTCATTGGAAAAGAGATCATAGAAAAGTTTGGGAAACCTGACCTTCTGATCACAGACAGAGGAACCAAACTCAAAGCCATTGACACCAATATCTACCTCACCAATAATGAAATAAAACACACCATAGCCAGTCCCTATCACCCACAAGCTAATTGAAGAGTAGAAAGACTAAGCGGCTCACAAGTAGAGGCCCTCAGTAAGTTATCTGCCAACAGTCCAAAAGCCTGGGTTGACATGTTACCAACAGCACTCATGGTCTGTAGAACAAGAGTTAACCGCAATACAGGAAAAAGCCATTATGAACTTGTCTATGGACAAAAGCCAGCTCTTGTTAGTACAGCTGCAGGACCACAATTACCTCTGTCTAAAAAGGTGCCAGATGGCAGCAACCCTAACATACAACATGCCAGAAAAGATCAAGAGGAGATGGAACACCAAAGGCTTGAAAGGGAAGCAATCCCATTATAACAAGATAGATTCCAAGTTGGGGACAAAATCTGGGTTGTCAACCACAAACAACACAAACTGGACCCAGGATTGTGTGGACCAGGCATTGTCATGAAAGTCAAGCCCAACAACATCTATCTCACCAAAGGTATTGGAACTCAGACTGAAATGAAACGTATGCACCACAACCATCTCCATCTGTGCAAAACAAGAACAGCCCAACAAAATTCAAGACTCCCTGTTCCCAACGCCAAACTGGATCAATACCAGGCCTGCGTCCCCAACACACTTAGGAAAATTCCCAAAGCTCCGCCTTCCAGTACCCCAAGGGGAGATATCAAAACATTTTTAATTACTCCCTCTCAGGGAATTAACACCTCAAGTACATCACAGAATGGCTCACCAAATGGTTCACCAGCCAATCAATAAACTGGTGGCACCATTATCAGTCAACCATCTATGACAGGGATCACTCAACCCAGATCCTAAATGGAACACAACTTGAGTAAGCCTTGTGACCCAAAAGGAAAATTACTCAGATAAGCCCCATGACCTCCATGATGTACATGGACAGTATGTGGCTTGTCATGATACTATATATTATTCTATATTCATATTTAATAAAGTATCATTCTCTTCTTAAATCTTCCCCTTTTTTCTGTTTATTATACTTCCCAGAAGTATAAACTTGACAACATTTTTTTAATTAACATAACACATTACCCTGAACATCTTTATTAAAAAAATAATTAAAACTACCATATACAAAATTTACTGCAAAGGATTCAAGAGTGCAATAGAACATATAATAACTAATTAGAATAAGGAGTCATAAGCAATTATTTTTCATTTTAGTATGTAAATCACACTATTTACTATAAAAACATATTTTTATTACCATAAAAATTAAAATTCTAATGAATCAAAAATATAGATAAATAAAAAATATTACCAACTACAAAACATAAGAAAGTATTTTTTATTTTACTTAATTTAACACAACTAAAAATATCTCATGCTTTACAAAAAATCACAAAATATAATATATTTCATATACAACCACCTTGAAAGTAAATCTGAAGCATACCAGTTTTAACTAAAAAGATTAGTAATGTATAAAAATGTAAATAGATTTTAAATTGAAAATTATAAAGACAAAGCAAAGCAAGGTGTATTAAATCAATTAAAGCCACCACTAAGGGCAGTGACCACATCCTCAAGGTATTTCTTAATCTCACCAACTGATATTTCTTCTTCATCACTTTTTTACATCCTCCTGATAGTCCTTATCCTTATTATTTTTTCTTCTTGGGGGCTACCCTATCAATCAGCCCCATAAATTGGATACTGTTCTTCTTTGCTCCTTCTATAGCTTAATATAGGACTTGTAAAACTTTATTTTTGCACCAAAATTATCCTTTAGTTGCTTGTGGAAATCCTCAAGGCTAGATGCCTTCTTTATCTTCCCATCAGGCAGGTCCTGTAGCTCCAATATTTTCCCTCCCAACAGTAACCTTATTGCCAAACCATTGGTGCTAAATGTACTCAGTAGACTTTGAAGATGGTAGAGTGCTATTAAAAATAATTATCCTCCTTAATAGACTCAAAACAAAGCCCAGTGTGCTCATGCTTTACAAAAGCCAAGGCAACAAGCCGGGCAGTAGAAAAGCAGAAAATTCCATTACCACCATTTAATTATTTTTCAAAGAGCTAATTCTCCCTTTTAAGGTAATTGATAAGGGCCTTTCTGAAATGGAAAAAGAAGCTCTATACTTCCCAATTAAAGATGGCATCAAAGGCTTAAACAAAGCAAGCTCAAAGTCCATAATGATCCCCTTTTGCCAAAGGGATGATAAACAAGCTAGCTTCCTAGCAGCAAGACCAGCCTAATTTTTTTCAGAGGAAGAAGGGTTTTCTCTGGTGGTGTGGATAGGAGAGGGGAGCTTGTTAAAAAGTAGGGAGCTTAAAGCACCCCAAACAATCTTAAAGGCTTTGGCATAGACTTCAGTCTTAGCCCCATGCAGGAGGAAGAAAACAAGAGGAATGACCTGGGCGTCAAGCTGCCTGTGTAGGACCCAAAGCTGTTTGAAGATTGTTGGTCAGGTAGAAAATGTGCCATCTCATAACCAAGTGGTAGCAGTGTTCAGCTGCTCCAGGTTTTGAGTTGTGGTGTATACTATAATCTTATCCTTTACTTTCTGTTCATTTTAATGAAGCAGGAACATCTCTCCATCTTCTATCTTCTTGAGGGAATCTGAGAGGACCAGGTCTTTGATGTCAGTGGCGCTCTTGGCCAGGGGGTTTGAGGCTTGAATTCTATAACTCACAAACCTAACTAAATGGTTATGTGTTAACACCCTCTTGAGATTGATGGGGGGAGAGGGGCAACTGTGGTAAGTTCAACTTCCTGGTGATTGACTCCCTGTTAGTCAACACTATAGTAAAGTGAGAATTCAGCTTTTTCCCTGATTGACAACTGGAATTTGACACTTTTTTAATTAACAGAATTTGATGTACTGAAAACTTTTAATATAAAAATTAAGCCTTACAGCTACAGTATACTAAAGTGACCCCAGAAAGCTCAAAAATGCAATAAAAAGTGTATCTTACTAATGAGAAGAAGAGAAATAAGCAACTAATTCTCATTTTACTATGTAATTTACACTCTTCATTATAAAAATATTTTTGATTACCATAAAAATTAAAATTCCAATTGGACAAAAATAAACACAAACACAAAAAATGAAGTTATGCAAAATATGAAGAAATATTAATATTTATTTGATATAGATCATATAAGTATAAATGTGAATTTCTTTTTTTATTAGGAAATTGACAAAAATTAAGATATTTCAATAACTTTCAACTATAATCATTTATCTAAAACTTGCCATGTATACATAAAATAATCAGTACTATCTAATTAAATTAAAAAACTTAAAACTTAAAACTAGAAACTAAATGATCAAAGCTAATAAGTAAAAATTAAAGTTAAAAACTAAAAAGTAAAAATTCAAACCATAGAAGCAAGACAGCAATTTTATTCCTCCCCATTCTTCCCCTTCTTTATTTTGGCCCCTTCTAGGAGGGCAGTTGCAATGAGCTCAAGTTGCTGCTTGATCTCTGAGGCCTTGTATTTATGCTTGGCCATATTTTGAATGGCCTTGGTGAATAGAGTGGAACAGGTTGTGGGCTTGGTGGGGGGGGACATGGTTTGCCAAATCATGCAGCTTAGAGATGGGTTTCTCCTGATTGTGCTGCAGAAGGGAGAAAAACTTATTGAATTTTGGGTGGAGCCCAAAGTTGGCCTTGAGGTGTTTGTGATAAGCCTCTAGCACTGAGGTGGTCTTGAGCTCACCATTCACTGCCGCCCGGTACACATTCCAGCTGGCCTTGGCACAGGCCTTGCCTTGCCTCTGTGTGACAACCTTCCCAATCCACTGGGGCTCAAAGTACTCAATGAAAGGCTTAAAATCTGAGTGCTTAACTACGTAAGGATCCTTTGAGAGAGCCTTGAACCCCTGCACAGTGTGCTCTGGCTTTAAAACAGCCAAGGCACTAAATTGTACCAGCACAAATTTGCAGGTGTCCAAAGTATCCCTCTGGCTCAACCTACTTAGCTCAGCATGGGCCTGCACATTTCAAGCAACTGCTTGGCGGTAACGGAAGTGGCACCCCTGCACCTCCTTGCTGAACAGCTGCTTGAATGCATTGAACTGAGCAGGCTCAAAGTCCATAATGCACATGGCAGGCCCAATAGCTCTCAGCCTTACCTTTTCCTCCAAGTCCAGGGTGGCCTGGTCTTTGTCAGAGGCAGGAGGTTTGGCGCGGGTGTAGGGGGTCTTCTTGGCATTGTTGTTGTCAGGAAGGAGGGAAAGTGCTTGGCAGAGGATGGTAAAAGCATGGGTGTAAATGGCCTTGGTGGCCCCAGGAAGAAGAAATAACACAAGTGGAATCACCCGGATGTCAATCTGGGCATGGATCATCCAGAGCTGCTTGAACATCTGGGGGCAAGTGGCAAAGGTACCATCAACTAGCCAGGTTGAAGCCCTTTTCAACTGCATCAGGTTCTGCTGAGTTGAGTAGCAGATTATGCGGTCTTTGGTGGAAGGCCTGTCATCATGGAGGAGGAAGTGCTCCCCACTCAGAAGCTGCTTGAGCTCATGGGTGATTGTAAGCTCTGAAAGGATGTCTGAAGCCTTGGGGGGAGGGAGATTAGCAGCAATACGCTTATTGCTTATGAACTTAACCAACTGCTCTTGAGTTGGCACCAACTTTAGATTGTTGGGTTTTAAGTGCTGCAGGGCTTTAATAGCCAGATCAGATGCCCGGAGGTGAGATGATGTTGGGATCACCTGGACCAGATATCATTTTAACATCCAGGGTATAAGATGATTGGGGGCTCACAAGAGTGCTCCCCGTTCTCTGTAGTTACTCACTCCCAGCCCTCAGTGTTTAGCCAGGCCCCACAAGTCTTATCCTCACAGACAAAGTGCTTGCTCTTGGTTTGGCGCTTTTGATTGTTACAATTAAAAATGTAATTATCAGCTATGTGGCAAGGGCTGCCCTTTACAGACATAATTGGTAAAAAACAGGGGAAGCGCTTGGGGACTTTAAGCTCTCCATCCATATTACAGATATTGTGGATGGCCAGTGGATCCCAATCCACATGACCAGAAGCTTTGAACTTCTTGGAGTACTCCTCCAGCTCATCTTGGGGATCAGATGAGGGAGGGGAAGGGTTCTTTGAGGCCTGTTTGGATGCCTCTTTTTTCTTACCAGAAGAAGAGGTGGTCTCCTTGGCAGCCTTTGACTTCTTGGTACAGCACTCCTTGGTGGGCTCAGAATCAGCCTCTGAGTGGTAAAAGGAGTGGTCAGTAAGATCACCATCAGACTTATTGGGGGATGAATTTTTGGGGGAAGGTGAAGATGATGTGGAAGATGAGGGTGGAGGGGGGAGGAGTAGGAGGAGATGGGGTGGGAGACTTTGCCTTTGCAGGCTTCTTGGCACACTTGGGAGTGGAGGCAGTTTCTTTGGAGCCCTTGGAGGCTTGGCGCTTGGGCTGTTGGCTGTTTTTGTTTGATTTTGTCTAAAGAAAAGTTTAGTTCTGTAAATAAAATAGTGTGAAAGATATGAAACACAGAGGTAAAGCAAAGTAAAAGTTAAATGAAAAGTATGCAAATAAAGTTTTATTTATCAAAAAAATATATAAAAAAGTAAATAGAAGCAAAATAGAAACTCAAAATATAGATATAAAGGTTAAAACATAGAAAATAAGTACTTTTATTATGAAGCATCAAAGATGTTAGGTTCAGCATAACATCTTAGTGCTAAATTGATGTAAAAGTACAATTAAAAATCAAAAAATATATGAAAATTATATGGAGAGCAGCAGAAAAAGTAGTAGATTATAATTGCAAAAAATAAAAAGCAATTATGTGGAATTTTTTTATTGTGAGTTGAAAAATCAAAACATAGTAAAGTCTCAAGTTTGGCACTGTCAATCAGCTGGGAAAAGCTGAATTCTCACTGTCAAGTATGCCAGAGTCAAGCAGAAACATGAAATTTACTGTTTTTACACATAAAACTTGCTTAAATTTAAAACAGGTTTGAAAGTTAACCCAAAAACAAGCCAGTTTCATATGCTCAAAAATTAAAAAATACAACATAAGTTAAAAAAGTAAATGAGTAGGAAGGTGTTTATTAGTGTTTAAGTTATGCTGTGAGGAGCTGGGAGTGAATTATTTACCATAGTGTTGGTTAAAACGTTAAGAAGCTCTCTGTACTAATCTCCAAGTTAAAGTGTCAAGTGGGTGAGTGTTGAATGGCGCTCATGGTGTGTCACATATTAATTTAGCCTTAATTCTGAGCCTTTGATTAGTTAAATCCAAAACCAATTGGGTGTCAAATGGATAGAGTCAAACAAAGAATATGTCAAGTTTCAGTTTTTTATAAATTACATATGAAATCTCTTAATAAATTGGGCTTAATTTATGTGGCACCACTTAATCCAAAAGCCCGGGAATGACATAATGTAAAACAAGTAGGGTATTTGATTAATGTCTATGCCACTAAATCCAGTATAGTGGTGCTTGGGAGCCTAATTGATAAATTTAACACTAATAGTAAAAATATAATAGTAAATAACAAATTTTATATAGGCGCATTTGTATTTTATTAATAAAATTAAAACTTGGCTTAAAAGTGTCAAACTGGTCACTTTTTGTTTTAGAGTGTCAAACACAGGGTTTTTCATTTCTATTAGTAAATTTACTTATAAATTGCCCCTTAAATTGGTATTTTAGCTAATCAAATTATTAAACGCAGTCAGGTTTGGGTAAATTTAACCTTGGTTTTTGGTTTCAAACCCCTAAATTACGAGTAAAAATTAGCTTAAAATTGGTTAAGCCAAAAATTCTAATAGATTCACATATGCAGCACTCAACTCCCTGGTACTTGAGAAAATTTCAAGTAGGGAGTTGATCACCAGGGAGTTGAACTTACCACAGTTGTTGGGAGAAGTGCTTACAGGCAAGTACAGCAAGCTGGGTTGGGGAAAGATCCTTTGAGGTGGGCATCACCTGCACCAGAAACTATTTTAGAATGTGGGCTATGGTGATCTTGGGCATTATGCAAATGTGCTTGTCCTTGATTGTTTGCACCTTGTCCTAGTGCTTGGTGTTGAGTCACACTGTGTAAGAGTGGTTCTTGTAGGTGTAATACCGTCTCTTAAAGCCCTGGTTGGTGTTATTAGTGGAGAAGATGAACCTATCAGTCACCATAGCTAGCCCACCCTTGACGCTTATTATGGGAAAGTATTATGGAAGATAAAAGGGGACCTTAACTTATTCATCAACATTGAAAATTTTATGGGCCACAAGAGGGTCCCTGGAGACAGAAGAAGCATGGCAAAAGCCAGGAAAGTAATCTGGACCTAGCTTTTAATCATCCTCAGAGAAGCTGGAAATGAGGGAGTTGATCAGAGGGGGAAAGAAGGGGGCTTATTATGGTGCTCCTCCTGTATGGGAGACTTATTCTTAGGTGGGGTCTTTTGGGCCTCACAGTGCTTCTTGGTGGACTACTCCTCTGAAGCTAACTGGTAGAAACTGTGGTCTTTAAGGGTACCATCAGATTTCTCTCCACCAGTGGAGTGAGCTGGGCTCTGCTCAGAGGAGGGCTTAGGAGAAGGCTTGGGGGCTGTAAGAGAGGGGGGCTAGACTAACAAAGTCTTGCTCTTGTCCTGGTGGGACTAACCACCAGATGCCATCCAGTGCAAGACTGGGATAGCTGCTCAAAGGAGCCTCCCAAAGGAGACCGGCTGAGAAAAGAGAGGGAAGTAGGCATCTAGGGCCATAACCAGGGCCCCAGTAAGAAGCCACAGAGAGTGATCCCAGGTGGGAGGAATATCTGGATCCAGTGTGGAGATTTGATGCAAGGCAAGTAGGGAGGGAGATGTGACTACTGCAGGGAGAGGGTTAGTCAAATCAGAGAAGGAGGGTTTGTTAGTCCCCAATTTGGCAGAAGGTGAAAACCCCTTAGGATAAGGAACCAATCAGGGAAACTGGGCAAAAGTAGCTAGGATGGTGGGGACCTGGGTGAAGTGACAAAAGGCATTAGAAAGCAGGCCAGGAGTAGACCCAGGTGATTGGGTGATCAGGGTAAGTTTGTCCCAAATACCAGGGCTGGTGGACCAAAACAATAAGAAGAGGGGCACCAATACCATCATGACTCCCTTATATAAAGGAGACAACATGGCACCAGAGGGGGTTTTCCATCAAACCTTCTGGGCGGGCGGTCCGTGAGTACTGGGGAAATATCAAGAACTTGTGGCCAACTTTGGATCCTCTTGGATTGATTCTCAACAAAAAACTACGGGCAGGCAGTCCAGTAGGGAAAGTGGGCGGGCAGGCAGACAAACCAGACAGAAGCAGGAGGGAAGACAGCGGCAGGAGTCCAGATAATAACCTTTATAAAAAATAAGACTTCAAAACACAAAAGGGATTTGCAAAGTCAGGAGTTTTATTCAATAATTGGAATTGGTAATCAAGGGAACTGACAGCCCATGCTTCCATTATATGCAATGGGGGGTGATAAGGCTGGGAGTTTTTTTCAAAAGGGGTTATTGGAGAGCAATCTAAAGGGGGGCCAGTAGAAGATTGGTTCCCAATCTTCTCATGGACTGGGACCAAGAAAATAGGGACAGTAGGGCCGGGTTTAGGGTACAGTTAACCAATTGGATAGGCACCTTCCAGGGACTCAGGGTGTGCATTACCCTTAATGCCTTCCTCTGAGGTCCTCACTGGAAGGCTCCCAAACTCAATTATTTTGGGCTGAGAGACTTCTGGACCGGAGTAATTGCTTGCCTGGGATTCTGCTGACTGTGGAATCTCATACCCTATTTCCCTGGGCCGCAAGTTAGGCACACCTTGTGCCCTGTGGCCCACCAGTTGTCTCAAAACAGGGCAGCACCAGGAAAGCAAATAATCCAACTGGATTAGAGTCTCCTCCACAGTTAGAGGAGACTCCAGAGAAGGGATTGTGGGTTTAACCGTGAAGGCCAACACAAAGCGCTCATCTACCGTGTGGACCAGGTCCTCCAGGCTTTGGAGGGGTTTTACCTGCATGCAGGCTGCCTTTTTTGACGGTCTGGGAAAAATATACTGATTCAGGGCTAAGAGTGGCCCACAGAACTTTACAGATGCAGCCTTCTTGATTGGTGTTGGATTTTGCTTTGGGGTCTTGGGAGCCTTGGAGGGACACTTTGTACTCTTTTGCGGCTTTGAAGTATTCTTGTCCTAAAATAATAAGTAACAAGTTCTGAGGTAAAGATTTGTATTTAAAAACAAAAAATAACTATTTTTTGTAATATATTTGATTACTACCTCTTGGGGAATGAACACCCCAAGCAGCTCACCAAATGAGTCACCAAATAATGCATCAACCAACAATTAAGTTGGTGGCATCACTATCATTTGATCATCTATTACAGGGATCAAACAATCCAGATCCTAAGCGGAACATAACTTGAATAAGCCTCATGACTTAAGAGGAACATTACTCAGATAAGCCCCATGACTTCCATGACATACATGGACAGTATGTGGCCTTTCATGATACTATATAATACCCTATATTCATATCTAATAAAGTATCATTCTCTTCTTAATTTCCCCTTTATCTTGTTTATTATACTTTCCAGAAGTATATACTTGACAGCAGCTTTGGTGTAGGCTTGGGAGGCATCTAAAATTGAATTAGTATCAAAATATGGGAAATTTTGGGGTTGTTTTTAAAGAGAAAAATGAGAATGTTTTTAATATATAAGTAGTTATTTTTTTACATAGAATTGTAGAAAAAGTCTTAAAATATATAATATCAAAATTTTAATGTATTTTATTTTTTAAAAAATATTTTTTATTAGTAACGCAAGTATGCAAAACTTTGAGTTTTGACTGAAAACTTGCAGTCAAAATGGCTTTTTGAAGTGACGTAATTGAGGTGCTGTAGCTCAAAAACTTAGTGTTTTTGATCATATTTTATATTAAATCAACAAATTTCCAGTGGAGCTACCTCAACTGGGCCAAAAAATAAAACTTGAATTTCTCAAAAACTAGCATATACAACTGGGGTTAAAAAGTACCCAGATGTTTAGAGGAGATAAAAAATATATACTTGCAAAGTTTCAGGAAATTTCTTACATTTTTTTATTAATATGAGTTTTAACATCAATTTAAACTTTTAAAAAGTGGAAAGCAAGAATTGCGGTGGGGGAATTGATATAGCGTAGCCTGGCGTCATATGTAATTTCCCCTTATTTCCCCCTATCCATTGTGCGCATCAAATCAATTGGGTGATATGAAACTTGGTGGAATTTGAAGTGATATAAATCAAAATGGTGTAATCACCATCTTCCATATTAAAATTACTATTAGAATATTTTATTAAGAGAACCCTTATAAATGTATCCATGTATAAGTAAGCTATAAATTACATATAAAAAGCTGTTTTTTTACCCAGCAATGATAATCACTAGAGGGACTATCATAGTGGCATCTTTTTGGGTTGTTCTTATTATAAGTTTCTTATATTAATACTATAGGAACATCTTCTGGCACTAAACAACAGGATTTATTTTAGTTTGGGTATAAACTTATTTTAGTTAAAGATAAATAGCGTGGTTCAAAATGACGTAAAGTCAAGATAGCATAAACGTGCCCCACACTAAGTGATTTCATATGTAAATAACGTCAGCAAAATAAGATTTAATTAATCTGACTTGAAGTGATGGGATTGAGATGACATAAATTTAAAATGCCACATTATAAAGGTATATGTAAATTTTAACTATTTTATTGCTTATTTTTTTGTAATTTAAAATCACTAACGCAAAAAACGCCATCTTGAATTTAATTTGAGATGGCGTAAATTGAAGTGCCGTTTTTGAGATGGCGTGTCCTACCCGTTAGGAGTGTCAATTAGTAAAAAATCTGAATTCTCACTGATGATTAGAAAAATTGCAGACCTTTTCAGAGACAACATTGGCACTGTTGACATTGTTTTGAAAATTCACTGTGTTTTTTATAGTACACTTAATTAAAGTCAAGCAACCTGGCAAATACAAACCGTTATTAGTATTGTTTTTATTCATATAATAAAATTAAATATGAATCATATAAAAACAAAGTAAAAAATGCAAAAGTTCTTTATTCACTTATTTATTTATTAATTATATTTTGGCAGTGGGAATATGGTATCTTAATATTGGGTATATTAAGCATTGTTGGCATTTTGGTTAAAATAATGAAAGAGTTAACATGTTAACTGCCTCACTTATAACATTATTACTAGGCAGTGACATAGTAATATAGGCTTATCTGCACTACTCTAATATGCTTACCTCCACCCCTCGTGATTGATCACGGGCAGATTGTAGACAATCTGGATTCTCAAAATTATTGTTTACCATAAATTCTATAATAATTTACTTGGTAGATTGGACTTAAATTATAGGATTTCCAGTAGCCACAAATCCATTTGTGATATTGAAGTCAAATTAAGTGCCATATATAATTTATAGGATAGTAATTTCAACAAACTGCTATATGCACTAAGGCTATCTCTATATATTAACCCAATAATAATATTTTAAGTGCTATAATAATATTCATAATGTAAATGTATCATTTTCATTCTAAAAATAAGTTATGCTTAAAGTGTCAGCATTGTAACTTTTACATTATGTATTCAACTTGGCAATACTTATATTTTATTTCAGTGTAAGTAAAGGAGAAATTTGGGATGAATTGAAATTTTGATTAGGTGTGATATAAAATTGTGTCAGAATGGCCACAATTCTGTCATGCTTTCTGGGGTTGCACCTCTGAGAGCTAAGAAAAATGTGAATTAAGATCAATTGGTTAACAAATCCCACTAAGTAATTTGCTTTTCTGGTCAACAGTGGCCACTGTTCAGATGGGCGCTGTTACCACCAGTTAAAGCATCATAGGAGGCGGTGTCAATAGGACTATGTTATAAAATTTGTTAGCAGCTATTGGTTTCCTTTTTTATTGATATATAATTATGTACATTACTGGTTGACCAGTAAAGCTCCAGATTTTAGTGTACTAGTTTATAAAGTAGAGATAAGCTTGTTGCTTTTGTTTGGTTGGTAGTTAGGATCTCTGATAGCAAGAGAATGTCTTGGGCTGAGGCTTTTATGTATCTTATTCAATCATGAATAGCTTATTTGGGATATAATTTGCCAACAGCAAAGGGTTTATTTGAGGTATGCCATCAGCAAAATTGTGGCTAGGACTGCTCCCGGAAGTACCACAAGTATATAGATCTTCAGTACCTTTTTGGTTTCTTTGGGAATGGCCTGTGAATTTGGCAGCATACGGTTCACTGGAAAAACAATGTCTCCGTTGCTTTCCGTCTCTACCGGAGCCACAGAGACTAATCATTAGTAGATAAAGAGATAAGTAGGGTACTTTGAGGAGGTATAGTTAGCTGCGAGGGGGTTGAAGAGATAGTTGGATGTTTTTCTGGCTCTCGTGATGCTACCAAGACTATGAAAAGTTAGATTATATATTAAATGATGTACCTTCTGGAAGCTCGTTTGAATATACATGGTATTCTATAGCCATGCTTTGAAACATGACAATCTGCAAGATGGGATTGTTGGCTTGGAAGATAGGATTGTTCAGATGTTCGATTTCGGAAAAGTAGACATGCTCAAGGATTTTGTTGTCAACTAGGGAAAACGTACCATTGATATGTGCAGTAGTTAATCTGAGTTCCTTGAATCTGTAGCCTTTGATGGTCATGTCTCTGTGGATAGAAAGGGTCTTATGGAATTTTGCAGATGAAAGATCCAACGCAGTGTTGTGGATGTATAAGTTTCCCACAGATTCCAAGCTTTGGAAGGAAAATATACTGAGTTTGGGGGCACCGCTAATTTTAAGTGTATTTAAATGGGTTGAGATAAGCCCAGTAAAGGATGTTAAGCTGCTATCAGATATATTTAAACCATCCTCTATGGTGAGAGCACTGAAGTTCAGGTCAGAGGAAACATTGACGAGGTTAACCATGAATGCATTCTGCAACTTAAAAAAAGTGTCAAAAGTACCCTTGTAGTTGGCAAAAGCCAATGCCCCGTTGACTTCCTTTAGCAATGAAAGACCTAGTTTTCCTGTGCAATTGTTTACTTCTAAATCTCCACGGACATAATGGAGAGCGTTAAAGTTCAAGTCTGATTCAAGGTTGATTAGATTCACCCCCGATGTACTCTCCAGTTTAAATAGAATTTTGTCAGAGAAGCCGCTGGACTCCACGAAAGTCAACACTCCTTTGATTTCCTTTAGAGATGAAAGATCAAGTTCCCCTGTGGAATTTTTTACTTCTAAATCACCAAGGATATACTGGAGAGCGTTGAAGTTCAAGTCTGAAGAAATGTTGGTGAGATTCATTCTCAAGGCACTCTCCAGTTTAAATAAAGCATCGTCGGGCAGGCCACTGGAATCAGCAATAGTCAATGCTCCTTCGATTTCCGTCAAAGAAGGAAGGCTGAGGCTTCCATTATAGTTTTTCACTTCCAAATCACCGTAGACATACTCAAGAGAGCCGAGATCAATCATTGGAGGAGAGTTGTGGTCCACTACCAGGTTTCCGAGCACCCTCTCGCATCCTTGGATTTCTTGGATCGTGCTTAAGAGGAGATGGCCGATGTCAATGCAATTTTGGTTGCATTCCTTTTTAGCCTTGAATAGCAAGCGTTGGCTAGTAAAAGCAAAATGGAATTTTGGACAGAAGTTTTCGGCATTGAAAGTGGCTTCCCCATGCCAAGTCAGATTTAAGGGGACGTTGATTTTTTTGACGTGGCCTTGGATGTTGATGCGTCCAGATTGGAGGCTGGGAGCAGAAAAGAGAGATATGTTCGTATCTGCAGAGACGAGGATATCACTGCCTACGGCCTTGAGGTAAGGAAGACTTATTTCTATGGATCCACTGATCTGCAAAGAGCTCTTCACTTTTAAAATGTTCAAGGCTTGGTTTGGGATTGATTTCAGAACGACAGAATTTACTTCCTTAAACAGCGGGCCAGTGGATCGGGCATAGGAGTTGTCAAGAAGGAAGTTGCCAACCGCTATGTCTTGAAAGCCCGTGAATGTGACATTAGAACTTTCTAATTTAATACGGTTAATGTACCCTGCTTCTTTGACTTCAAGGTTGAATTTTGGGCAGTCAATGATGATTATTTCTTTTGGTCTTTCTTTTAGGAGTATTGATTCAACGTTCATATTTTGGATGTGCACAAGTGAAGCTTTGAAGCTAATAGTTCCACTTAAGTTATTCTCTCGGGCATCGAGGTAAAGGTCTTGCACTTTGATAGATCTATCAAAGAAGGCCTTAAGAGTAAGTCTCCCTTCTATTACGCTTAGCTTTTCAGGCCAATGTAAATTATAAGTGACATTCCCTTTCCACACCTCACAATCGCTTGGTATGTCTTTTGAATACACATGACTACTTCTTTCACCACATTCTAAATGTTAAACCAAGACATATCATAGATTACCTTTGGCGGCCAAAAGCCCCAAGCAAAACCCCAGAACAAGCACCAGAGAAACCATAAGCGAGATAAAGAAGTCAACCTTCTAACAATCCCCCGTTCTTAAAATATGCCTGACAATGACTAGGCTTCAATATTTAGACTCATCTGATAGTGGCTACACATTGATTCAAATAGCAATCTTGATCGACTAAAGCTACCCCTTCTTTATTAGTCACTATTTGCTACACACCACGAATATTAAAATTAAATTTATAAGATCCGATTCAGATCCGAATACAAGGTAAAAAACCCATCTATCAGATTACAAGGTTAGTTTTAAAATAGGTGGATTTATAATTATTTAAGACTACTTGGAAAGTGACTTTAACCACCAGAATTATCTGATCCCTTTTTAATGGCATGGCTGTAAATCTGATTAGCTTGCCTTCACACCACATAACCTCTGAACCTTGATTATATTGGCTTTGACTTATCCAAGTCGTTAGACCAACCCTGCCCTAAATCCCACATTACTCCGCAATTTACCGAACCAATCCGATAAGATCACCAGAAAAAAACTAGATCACTATTTAGAAAAATTGTGGCTAGTGGCGTTTTTAGAACTGGTAATGGATCCAACCCTACACCAAGTGGGTGGGCGCTGACTATTGAGCAACAAAATATTCGTCAGCTCGTGGCGTTCCATAGCACTTAGCAGCTACCATTTGCCAACCCCAAGCCGGTTAAACCCGAATTCAACGATGTGATTGATCTGATTAGCTTTCTAAGCCGAGCTCGCTTAGCCTCGACTTTGTTTACATTATAAGCATCTTCAGATGTTATACTTTTGGGACCGAGCTGGATATCATAATTCAAGCACGTACTACTGTACAGCAAACTATCAAAGCTAAAAGATCATTCACCTTGTTCATGATTTGTTTCCTTTTAGACACTCTGCTTGGATCCAGCCCCAATACCCTTACTTGAACCGTGCTTTTAATGTTCTCGATATTTTAATATCATCACGCATGTTTTTTGTATGTTTCTAATTTTTATCGGGTATGGTTTGGTTACATTAGCTGTGGGTGGCAGCCTGTCAAAAGCGAAACCCCGTTAACAATGTTTATGGCTCGCCTGCTTTAAACAGTCTGCTTACGAAAAAGGTGCATTTTGATCAAGTAATTACTGACTCGAACCTCTGTTTCTATAAAGCTTAACCAGGTGTCGCAACATCTACTTTTACCCTCTTGGGAAGCCATTCCCCCAATAATTGACCCAACTACAGAGCAGTCAGTGGCACTCCTACCACACTCTAAAGTTGTATGGGGATCAGACATTTCAAATCCAGAGAGGAACACTACCTGGACAAGTCCCATAACTGTCATGACTTACATGGACAGCATGTGACTTCTCATGATACTATGTAATACCATATTTTCTTATCAAATAAAGCATTCTTGTCTTCTTAATTCCCCCTTATCTTGTTATATACTTCTAAGAAGTATAAGCACAACAAAAAATTACAAGTATTAAATACTTACATACCTTAAAGTATAATCCAATAAAAAGTAGCAATAATTTAGGCGCCTTTATTAATTCTGGGATTCAGTTTGAAGTAGACCCTCTGGATAGGCAATATTTGAGCCTGGCCCAGATTTGATTAGGATGAAGCAAAGGTACCCCATTACAGATATTGGCAGTACAGAATATTCCAACATATAGCTAACCAGAAGATTCTTTGGGGGTTCACACCAGAAGTATTTATCTTTAAGTATCATCAAAGCCAGCTCTTCAAAAGATTTAAATGTTTGCATACAGAAGAGTTTACCTGTAATTATTTGCAAAGATTAAAATGATGGCTGTACCTTAAAGCAGAATCCTTTGTAAGATTTGGCAACAGTGAAGTAACCATACAAACTGAGGTCAATGTCTCTTAATTCATAAGAGTCACACTATAATTGTAAACTTGGATCAATAAAGATAGTTTTATTGTTAGACAAAATAAGGGATATTTATAGCTTTGATAGGCTGGCAAGATTGCAAGAGATATCTAGAGGTATCACTGATATTATCTGCAGTAGTGAATACTGGAGATTTTAAAAGGTGATTGTTCTGCTGAACTTAGTGCCTTTGTAGTTGTTAATCCTGGGGTTGGCACCCATGAAAAAGCTCCAGAAGAAGTTGTCAAGTCCAGAACTTTGTTGCTTAGGGGGTTAGTACTTACTTCACTGAAAGTCTTAGACAGGGTTAGTTTTTGGATCAAGTCAATTTCTAAGCCAAGGGAACTACTGGATAGCTCAAAATTATTGGAATCTAAGACAAGGCCCCTTTAAGCTCTTGGTGAGGCAGTGAATAGAAATGTAAAAATATTCCATGTAATTGATTTACAACTGTCCCTGTCTACTTGAAGACAACAGTGTGTTTCAACTGAACTAATGGTAGCTCAGTATTTGATTGGGGAAGACAACAGTCTAATAGAAAGGACAAGAATAGGAATAAGATGATGTTTATTGAAAAGTATTTTAGATAATATACTATATCAATAAGCCAAAAGTTCACCAGGGGGTGGCACAGCAACAGGTTTGATATAGGGTTTGGGTTGTGGAATACTTGCACAGGGATCAGCGTGTCAAATTAGAAGCGCTCCTAATTAGGAGATAAGGCCTTCAGTTTGACACTTTGTTGTAATGTAGTTGGTGAAAACTAGCCATTACTGGCGCCAATATACCTTCCATTAATTAGGCTTGATTTCAAAGATCTGAGTAGATGTGTAGCACAGGTGAACAACCAGCCCAGTTGATCAACAGGTCATAACCTCAGAGGGCTATTTAGCCCATCAAACAATCATACTGATTGATGGGCTAAATGCCAATATGATCTGAGATTGAAGCCTGATAAGAGTATCAGTGGCTAAAGATTAATTCTAAATCCCCTATAAAACTCTTCTCTTGTTATATTAATAAAAGACCTAATTTACGCAGCATACATATTACTCAAACTAGGATAGTCCTTTATTAAAAGCTTAGTTTAGGGTAAAGTATAATACATTGTAATCTGAGTTAAGCAAATAGCACATGACATAGTTTACGTTACAAAACACTGCCATTGGATTGGTCCATGTTGTTAGATACATCATGGGGCATCTCTTTGAGAGCCCCCTGCATATGGTAAGATACATTGGCAGACAAGGATGTGATCTCAGTTGCAGCAAGTGCATTCCTGGTATTGTAATGAATGCCTTGTATGGTCCTGAATAATTGGAGGATAACTTATGACTCCTCTTCCCAGAGCAGTGGCAATAAAAATCACTGTGCTTCTAAGAGGATAGGCAAGAAGCTCAGAGTGATTTTATTACCAGCCTTTTACTCATTAGTGGTAGTAGAGATCAAGAAATCTGAAACAGGTCCTTTAGACAGAACAATTTTTTAGCTAAAAGTCTCATTCTGACCTCAGGGAAACATAACCTTAATAGGGGATATTTGGGATAGGCTAGTGAGCATAATTGCACCTCTATCATATAGAGCTTTAAAGAGAGGCATCTTGATAATCAGTGATAGCTAATGCAATAAGCTAACAGGGCTTTATTCAAATAGCAAGGCTGAAAAATTGTGTCAGATGAGGCAATTCTTCTTAATATGAAGATAAATGTACTATTAGCTTGTTCTATGGCTTCATTAGTAGCTGACTGATAAGATGGTAAAAATTTCTGATAAGTTCTTAATAATGTTGAAACTGAATCAATAATAGTTCAGTATTTAGATTGGTGAAGACAGCAGTCCAAGTAGAAAGGAAACCAATAGGAATAAGATGTGTTTATTTTAAGAATAATATGGTTGATATACTATATTCAGGAGCCACAAGTTGCCAGGAGTAGCATAGTGGTGTTTTCCATGTATTTTTTTGGCTGGGAATAACTTGAGGGAGAGATCAGCGTGCTGAATTGATAGTGCTTCTAATTAGGAGATAGTTCCTGTGATTTGAAATTGCACAAAGATTGGTACATACCTTTAGTCATGTCATGGGGCAACTCTTTGAGTGCCCCTGTGTATTGTGAGATAAATTGGCAGACAAGGAAATAAAATCAGTTGCAACAATAGATTAGTTAACTTATCCATAGCTTGAGATGATAAGTTCAATCCATCATTGAATGGCAACAGCACCCATGTCAACAGTAAAAATGTCAACAGTGGCCATGTCAATACTATAATAAAGTGACAGCCTGGTTTTACATAATGTTGTCTTCTAGATGTTGACACTTTTTTAATTAACAAAATACTTTACCCTGATCATTTTCAATATAAAAAATATTTTTAAATACATTATTATACTTAAATGACCCAGAGAGTTCAAAAATGCAATAAAAAATAACATAAGTAACAAGAATAAGGAGATATAAGCAAGCATTTTTCATTTACTACATAAATTAACCTCTTTATTATATAAATATTTTTTATTCCCATAAAAATTAAATCCCAATAGGCCAAAAAAAATATATTTATTAAATTATAATAACCACAAAATATAATAAAAACTCTATATTTAATTAACTATGCTTTAAATAAGCACAACTGAAAATATCTTATACTTTAAAGATAAATTAACAAAATATAAGATATTTCTTAAAAAACCACATTGAAAATGTATCTGAAACTTACCATTTATACCTAAAAAATTAGTGAAATCCAAAAAAATAAATAAATATAAATATTTAAAAGTAAAAATAATCCAGACAAAGCAAAGCAAAGTTTATTAGGCTAATTAAAGCCACCAGTGAGGGCAGTAAAAGCGTCCTCAAGGTACTTCTTAATCTCTGCCACCTTATACTTCTTTTTGACCACTGTGATATTAAGCTGATTGACCACAAATGATCAGGCTAATCATCTCACACAGATCTTATCAGTTACACATCATATTATCACTTGGTTATCATTTTATTAAGTGTGGTAATTATTTGCCGTATAATTATTAGTTTATTATAATTGATATGGCAGTTATACGCTGTGTAATTGTTAGTTTATTATGATAGATGCAAAGATTATATGCTGTATTATCACAGATCATCATTCCAATGTGTATTGATTATACACTGTATATTACTAGTTTATTATAGTTGATGTAACAATTATACACTGTATAAACATTAGCCAATATAGTGATTATCATTAATTACACATAGTGTAATCATGTAATTATCAATTGTATACCTCTCATTCCATCCTACTGGATGTTGTATCAACTCAGTACCACCCAGCCTGATAGGTGTATATGAGTATATCAAACAAGTGATGCACATATGGCTAGGAATTACCGAGTTTGGATCAGCATTACACAGCATATAATTGGTTCCTTATTGGTTTGGGTCAGCATTACAAGGCGGATAATCCACGAGTCAATATTGGATCAAGTCAGCTATTATATGGTGTATAATCCTTATTTTGAACCGTCATATTAATAAGCATAAGGCTTGCCAGCCAGAAAAGGATCACTGATTAAGCCCTGCAAATAGAATACTGGAATTCCACCTTCCAATGTAGGAGGACTGAACAGGGGCTATTTCTAAGTTTTAACCAAATACAGCGTAGTTTCCTAGCGCAATAATAGGTGTTTAAGGATACAGCCAATTGATAACTACTATTAGGCTAGCTCAAGAAGATTGTAGGCTGTAGCTGAAACGCCATGTACGCCTTGCTAAGGCCAGTAGCAGCACCCATTCCAAGGACAACCAATCAGGATAGGCACAGCCAGCAAAGATGACCTTTTGCAAAGATAGACACTGAGAACTGTCTGAAAGAACAAGAAAAAGGGTTGTTGCAGTATATATCAATACATAAATCTTAAATGATGAAAACAAGTTCTTAGTTACACCTGGATAGATTGCAGCCGCTAGATAGATTGTACTCCAGTTTCAATAAACATAATTATCTTCAAAGTTCTATTCTATTGTAGTCTGTAGTGCGCTTGTATAGGATTATGTAGAGTACATTGGCAAGGCTAGCATCTATCTGTAGTTTTGAACATACCAGCAATAACCCAAGTTGCTCAACAACCACCTTATGGACATCCCCCTGATAGTCTTGCTCCTTGGACTTTCTCTTTTTGGGGGACACCTGGTTGGCCAAGTCCCAGAACTTGGAGACATTCCTTGCTTTCTCCTCTTGAAGCTTCAGGAAGAAATTGTTGAACTTGTGATTTCCCCCAAACTTTGCCTTCAGGTGTTTATGCCACACCTCCAGGCTTGACGTTGTCTTCATCTCCCCCTTGATGCAGGTGCTCTGGCAGTTCCAAGGGGAATTAGCCCCACTCTTTCCTCTCCTGGCAGTCACCTTCTTGCCAACCCACTGCCTCTCAAAGTAATCAAGATAGCCCTTGAAAATGATGGAGTGCTTTTTGACATAAGCATCCTCTAAGAGGGCCTCAAAGCCAAGCCCAGTATGCTCAGGTTGCACAAAAGCCAAGGCAGCAAACTGGGTGATGACAAATCAGCACTTTTTATTGTCTTCATTTAGGTACTTATTGAAGAGCTCCCTCTTGCTCTTAAGATTCTTGATGATTGCCTGCCTGAAGTGGAAGAAGCAGCCCTGGAATTCTCCATTAAAGGTGGCCTCAAATGCTCTGAACTGAGCAAGCTCAACGCCCATGATGATAATCTTTCACCCAAGTGAGTGCACATGAGCTAAAGCTCTTTGGCCTGGGCAGACTCATTCTTCTCAGCAGAGAAAGGGTTTGCTCTAGTGGTGTGGGTGGGAGGGGAGAGCTTGTTGGGGGGAAGGAGCTCAAAGCATCTAAGACAATTTTGAACACTCTGGTGTAGACCTCTGTCTTGGCACCAGGAAGGAGAAAGAAAACAAGGGGATGAACTGGGCGGCAAACTGCTATTGCAGGACCCAAAGCTACTTGAAAAAGGTGGGGAAGGTTGAAAATGTGCTGTCACACAGCCAGGTGGTAGCAGTGTTCAACTGCCCCAGGTTTTGATTTGTGGTATAGGCTATGATCCTGTCCTCCATTTCCTACCCATTGTCATGGAGTAGGAACATCTCACCATCATTTTTTTATTGAGAGCATTGGTGAGGACCAGGTCTTCTATGGTGGTGGTGCTCTTGGTCAGGAGGTTTCAGGCTTGACACTTATCACTCACAAACTTGACCAAATGGGTGTGGGCTGGCACCCTCTTGAGGTTGGTGGGGGAGAGGTACTTGCAGGCAAGCACAGCCAGATGGGTTGGGGAAAGGTCCTTTGAGGTGAGCATGACCTGAACCATATACCATTTCAGAAGACAGGCTATGTTTGTATTGGGAATCACACAAGTGTGCTTGCCCTTGATGGTTTGGACCTTGTCCCAGTGCTCAATGTTGAGTTTCACTGGGAAATAATAGTCTACACAGGTATAGTGACGGCTCTTGGAGCCCCAGTTAGCGTTGTTGCAGCTGAAAATGTACCTGTTAGCCACAATGGCTGGCTCACCTTTGACGCCAATGATGGGAAAAAACTTTGTGCAGGGAGGAATAACCTTGAGCTTCCCATCAGCATTGCAAATTTTGTGGGCCACAAGAGGGTCCTAAGGGCCAGCAGGAGCATGACAGAAGCCAGGGAAGTAGTCAGGATGGGGCTTGGAGTCATCCCCTAACAAGATAGAAGGAGGGGAGTTTGGCAGAGTGAGAAGAAGGGGGCTTGCCGTGGTGCTCCTCATGTGTGGGAGACTTATCCTTGGGTAGGGTTTTTGGGCCTGTTGCCACTTCTTGGTAGGCTCATCATCTGAAGCCAAGTTGTATAAACTGTGATCTGTAAGGAAAACATCATATTTATCTCCCCCAGTGGAGTGAGCTGGGCTCTTCTTGGGGGAGGGCTCAGGGGAGGGCTTTGGGAAGGGCTTGTGGGAAGGCTTGGAGGCAGCCTTTTTGGATGATGAAGACTTTTTCTTCAGGTTCTTGGGGGGCCTTAGAGGGACGCTTGGTACCATTGGTTGCTTTGAAGTATTCTTGTCCTAAGATAACAAGAAATAAGTTCTGAGACAAAGCTTAGTATTTAACAACAAAAGAATAACTATAAGAATCATCATATAAAAACTTTATACTTATAATACTGTTGTAACTTCATCTATCAGTTGGTTGATAGCTACTAACGCTTAACTCGACTACAACCTTATGTGTTACTAAAGATTAAGCTAAGATGAATCTTTCAGCCTAATGTGTATAATAAATATAAGTTTATGTAATTCAATCTTTATTTACTCAATCAAGAAGAGAGTTATATAGTAAAGGAGGAGATTAATGAAAGTCAATGGAACATCAGGATCCTCTGGTTACAGCCCAATTCTCTCTATTGCTTAGCCCAATATCAAACTAATGATCAGATGATTGTCCGTTTAATATGAACTCAGAATACAACCTAGTTGATAATTTGGACTATTTATCATCCAGGGCAAGAGTACCATTTCCCTTTGGTTCACTGAGCTTAATGAATTAATGCATAATTAGTGAAGGCTAGTTTATAACCAATCACTTCACGATATTTCCCCCCACTAAACTAGATGTTACTGTAAAAGTCTTTTAGCTTCCTTCAGTATAGTGAACCACTCAAAAAGGAACAGAAAGCCAGTTGTACAATACAACAATGTTCCAGAACAGAGAATCAACAAGACCCAAAGGGGAATACCCAAAATTCCAGTTGAGAACGTACATGTATACTCACCTGTGCTAGCCTCAGAAGACGCTGAATTCACCAAAATCCTAGGCGGCAAAATAGACTCAGCTTTCTATAGCTTGTTAAGTACTGTCTCCTATAAACCAAGTACATCTTCAAGTAAGTTGGTAGTGAAAGACTCTGGTATGTCTACATCTAGCCAGCTTTCCTCAATTGCAAAGAAGAGAAGCCGTAATACCACAAGTAAAGCTACTACAACTACTCCAACTAATAAGACTAATGAGCCTGCGTCAAGATTAACCAATCTTCATCAAAATTTAAACAAAGGTGAAGCAAGCTCTACTTCCGTAGTGATCCAAGAAGATAGTCAAGGCTCCTACATCAAAATGATTGCCTATATTTTTTGGGAGAGGATTCCCTTCCTACAATTCCGCGGCCCAGTAGTTATGTGGTCCACCTTTATGCTAGCTCTGGAAAATCCTTACATTATCTCCACAAAAAAACTCAAAGTTGGGAATAACATTCATTGGCAAATTCCTAGGGTGAAGCTGATAAGGTATGCTCAGTTGTGCCTACAGGACTTCTCCTTTTATGGGGTATACTTGACAGACAATCAAATCTCTTGTGCTCTCAAACTTCTGGAGTTGGTTTTTGCAGCGCGGTCTGATTCTTGGTCTGCAGTTGGCCCAGTGCCCTTGTGGCATGGTTCAGATAGTCACAAATATTGATTGCAACAAGCTATTGGTACTACCCTGGAACCCTTTAGTTATAATTGCACAGGAAGTAGACAACCCATGACATTGGTAGGGAACTTGGTGCTCAGCGGCTCCAAGGTTGTTTATCACCAGAGACTGCACCACATGCCCGAATATATTGAATGGCTGTTGGGAGTCATGTACTCAGTAGGAGGCAAAACACCCAAGGAATATGCCCAGCAAGAAAGTCCTCTCTGGGAATGCATCTTGCTTGGGCTTGCTTTTCCCTACTCCATTGGCGTGAACCGCGTCAATTTCCTTCCCGTCAATGGTTCTCCTTTCCTTCCATTTGCATTCTGTTGGCTACCTAATGTCTGGATAATCTACGCAGCCATTGCCAAAGTCCTCATCCAGTTGCTTCTGGGTTTAGAGGCAATAGTATCTCAATAAAGAACCAATTGCCTGAACCACACTAATCCTTCTTACTATAAGCTTTATCTCTTCTTGATACAAAAAGGATAACAACCATGGACTTTTTTCATTAGGTTTTCTTTTTCCAAACTGTTATCAATAAAGGTGTTTTTTTGATCACTTAGAGCCTTGCACATGTACTGTGCATGGACTCAAGTGATCAGTTAGCCTGTTTCCATATCCTTGAGAGTGTAAATATCTACTCCCACTTTCTGGACTACCTTGACTGGTCCTTGCCATAGCAAGGCAAGTTTACTTTTGCAACCTTACCCTCAGTTGCTGTAGAAGTATACCAAAGCTTCCTATTTTGTATGCAGGGAGGGCAAGCCGGGTTTTACTGCACAATCCATATCTTTCTCCTTTGTTGCTAAATTGGTAGAGTACACCTCAGATTGTAACTTGATTAGTGTCTGTGCTAGTCTCTTCAAATAAGCATCAGGGGTGAGGGGATCATTGGTTTTAACTAGACTGTAGAGGTGTGGCGGGAGACTTGGCTGTCAACCATAAAGAAGCTGGAAGGGGCTTTTTCCTGTAGCCCTGTGGAATCCTATGTTGTACGCAAATGTAGCTGCCGGAAGATATGTATCCCATTCTGTTTTGTGCTGGTGGCTAAGCTTCCTTAGGATCTGTACAAGACTTCCATTTGTTCTCTCTATCATTTCATTTGTTTGGAGATGATATGGTGTTGACAGGGTACCACAAATACCCATAAGTTTGTTTGGCCTGGGTATCATGTATCCTGTGAAGTTCATCCCATTATCTGTTAGCAATTTTTGTGGGCAGCCATGTTTTTAGAGTGTGTTCTCTAGAATGAACTTGGCTATGGTAAGCGCCAACTGGTTAGGGATTGCTTTTGTTTCTACCCATTTTTTAAGCTGATCCACTGCTACAGTTATGAACTTGTTCTTTCTAGCAGTCAGTGGAAGGGGACCTACCACGTCTATAGCAACAGTATGAAACACAAAGCTAGGTCAAATTAGCCGGTGCTGATAGCGCAAGACCTTTGGTTGCTCTATTGTACAGTCATGGCAAGCAGCCAGAGTTTCTGCTACATCTGAGTGCATAACTTTCCAGTAGCAATGCTGCTGTAGGAGGTTGATGGTCTTATGGATACCGCCATGGCCCACAGTACAATGTGCTGATACTACTGCATCTGTACGTAAGGATGGACAAATGTATGGTAGCCACTTCCCTTTATACAACTTAAAAAGCTGATTATCCTTGACACAGGTGTCCACCACAAGTGCCTTCAGAATTTTCTGAATCTTGAGAGGCTCCCCCCCCACCTAGAAGGTTTCAGCATCAGCTTGTTGTAAAGTTTGTCTGCTGCCAAGGAAACAAAGGCTATGGTAGGAAGACATAAAAGACAATCTGCGTTGTGGTGCATGACTCCAGCGCAATGGATTATCTTGTAGCCATAAGCTTGTAGATTAATAGCCCATTGTGCCAGGAGTCCTTCAGGATCCTTCAGGGTTTTCAATCATTTAAGTGAGGCATGATCAGTTACCAACGTAAAGTGTACTCCGTGGAGGTACACTCTAAATTGTTGATAGGCATAAATGACTTCTAGGCATTCTCTCTCAGTGGCTGTGTAATTCCTTTTGTGACTATTGAGTGTGCAGGAACAATAACCTACATGATGGTCTTGATTATTGTCATCCAGCTGAGAAAGAACAGCACCAATTGCTGTCAAACTGGCATCCGTGTGTACAATGAAGGGGCGCTCAAAATTAGGATATGAGAGTACTGGCTCTGTCACTAGGGCGTCCTTCAAGTCCTCAAAGGCTTTCTGGCATCCTTCTGTCCATGAGAACTCAACATCATTTTTCAACAAGTAAAATAGTGGTCCTCCTAGACCCGCAAAGTTTGGTATAAACCGTCTATAATAACCAATCATTCTTAAAAACACCTGAACATTTCTCTTGTTGGAAGGCATTTACATGTGCGTAATAGCTTTGACCTTAGCAGGAACAGGCTGTAAGCTGTCTTTGCTGATGATATAACCAAGGAATTCCAAATGTTCCTTAAAAAAGCTACACTTCCTTGGGTTTAGCTTGAGATTGGCAGCAATAAGATTTTGAAACACGGCCTCCAAATGGTCCAGGTGTTGACCAAAAGTTTTTGAAAAGATGTTTATGTTGTCAAGGTAAATTAGAACACAAGTTAACTTGAGGTCTCTCATCACAGAGTACATGGCTTGTTGGAAAGTTGCAGGAGCATTTGCAAGTCCTTGTGGCATCCTAGTAGGCTGAAAAAGTCCTTGCTCTTTAATGATGGCACACTTTTCCTGGTCTGCCACTGGAAGGTCAATCTGCCAGTACCCACTGATCAGATCCATTGCGCTGAAGTACTTTGCGCCACCCAGCTTGTCCAATGTGTCATCAATGCGGGGCAACAGATAAGAATCCTTTTTTGTGATGGAGTTTAATTTGGAGTAGTCTATTGCTACACAATTTGACCCGTCCTTTTTCTTTACAATCAACAGTGGTGAAGACCAAGAACTCTTTCTGGGTACCAAAAGGCCAGATGAAGTAACTTCTGTAGCTCTTTGTTGACAATGGCTTGGTTGGCCAGGCTGCGTCTT
This sequence comes from Entomophthora muscae, assembly GCA_014839935.2. Lineage (NCBI taxonomy): Eukaryota > Fungi > Entomophthoromycota > Entomophthoromycetes > Entomophthorales > Entomophthoraceae > Entomophthora > Entomophthora muscae. The sequence continues at coordinate 315,527 of QTSX02002167.1, read as the reverse complement.
ATTGGCCTAAAGAGTATAGGAGCAGTTCCTTGTGTATCCAATGCATGTTTAACCCCAAGAGCTTTACCTAGGTCTTGGTTGTTTTCCGCAAAGACGTCCTTATATTTCTCAAAGAGTCAAATAGCTTGGTCCTTCTGGTCTTCTGTTAGTCCATTTAAAGATTTGCGCAGAATAAGCAACATAACACTTGGTTGGTTGCACGGTAGCGCAAATTCACTGAACTCACCAAAGGGAGTGACATCCATAAGGCTAGAGTTCTCTTCCAACTTCATATAGCCCAGCAGCTGGTGTTTCTTCACCTTCAGTGATTCTTCAGAAAGGTTCCCCAAGAGGACCAGAATCTCTTCCAATGATGGCATGACAATCCCAGGTAGGATCCAAGGTTCCAGTTGCAAACTATTATGGAGTCCAGATACTTCACCATGCATACCTTTAGGGAAGCTGAGGCTTAGACCTGTATTATGTATAACTTGAGACCCAGTTGGGATGGAGAAATCACTAGAAGAATACAAGGGGATCCCTTTGTACTATTTAGTGGCCAGAGGTAGAACCTTGATTTTGCGCTGACACAAGGTGTACGCTATTAGCATATCTCCATCAGAATATTCCATGTTAATATAATGGATTTTCTTTGTAGGGAGGTCTTTGGTTTGTCACTGTGATAAAACATTGGTACTGAGTGACCTAGAATGCTGAAAGTACTATCCTTATAGTTGATAATAGTCCCATAGGCTGTCATGAAGCTTGTTCCAATCAAGATATTTTAGCTTTTGTTGCTCAATACTATAGCCGGGGCTGTTACCACCAATTGACCAAACAAAGTGGTAAAGATGAATAGGCTCCCAACGCCTTTGTTTTTTTGGGTCTTGTAGTATCAAATCCCTCATTATAATCTAGGTCAGGCGCAAGTTTCAGCTTCTTGACTAGCCTAGTCAATACAGTGTTCCCCAAAGCTTCAGAGTCCAGAATTGCTCTTACTCAGAGCTTATGAACCACCAGTTCAATGTATGTGCAGTCTAGTTGTTCCCCATAATGAGGAGAGGCAATTTTGATAACCTTGTGAATATCTAAACCCTTAAACTGAGCAAGAAACAACTCTAGCACAGTTGTTAGATCAGGCTTCAGGGATTTTAAGGTGTCCAGATTAGTGGAGACTTGTACCAACCTCAATAGTTGAGACAACTGTTTAATACTGTTACTTTCATGGGTGACCTTGGTGTATGGCATGGAAAGTTGTTCAGCGTAGGGTATAGAAATGGTGTCAACAGCTTCTTTGGAAGGTATACTTTCTGTACAGATTGCTTGCTTCCTTGTGACTGTGTTGACAGCTAAAACTCTATGGAGAAATTCTTTGTTTATTTCTTCTTTATCAGGCAAGTATCTCTTGGGGCAGGCTTCTTGGTCCAGCAGGCCAATGCTGCAATCAGGGATGTCAGGGTCTGGGTAAATAGGTGGAGAGGGTCAGGTACTACTAGCAGTCAGAATTTTCTCCTCAACCTGACTGCTTAGCAGTTTTTTGCCTCCTTGCCATCTTCTTCTCTGTCCTTGTTTTTTTCTTTGTCATATAGCTTGTCTTCCATGTTGTCTTCCTGGATCAGATGGCAAACATTAGCCTTGGGTTGCTTGCAGTCTCAAGAAAGATGTCCTAATTGCCCATACTTGTAGCATGTGTGATTGTTTGCCATGTTGATAACTGGGGGATTTGCTACAATTGTTGGTTTCTTTGGAGAGTCCCTATCCCATGTCTTGCCCTTAGAATATGTAGAATAGGACAAAGTGGCTTTCTTATGGTCAGGAAAGGAAACTTTGAACTGTTCCTTAAAAGATCCCAATTGGCGCATTAGTTCAGGGACCTTTCTTGCACCATATATTCCAGATTTGAGAGCAATAGAAAGCCCTCTATTGTGGCGTACATAGTTAAGCAGCGCTTCTTTTACATCAACAAAAGTGGCTGCTCCCATGGAGACTAGTGTCTGTGCTTCCAAATAGAAGCGCTCTGAGAAATCCATTAGGCTTTCCCCCTTCTTTATCTTTCCTTCTGTAAACTCCATTTTTTGGCAAAATAGAGCCTCTTTGCTGCCAAACTCTGCAATAAGAGCCCTGGATACGTTCTTGTAAGTTCAGCTTTGTTCCATAAGTCTTTGCATTATTATTGTTTAGGTCTCCAAATCCAAACAATTAAAAATGGCCACATTCTTCATGGCATTGTCTGCACCATACATAGAGTTATTGTATAGCTGGAGGAACATGTGGACATTGGATTTTTTGTCAAATTTTGGCAAAATTGTTGGCTTGAAGTTCTGGATCACAGAAGAAGTGCTAAAATTATAGCTTCTTCTAGGAGGAGGTGAGGTATTTCTCTGGTTTGAGGCGCAGAATTGCGCATCATAAGCCACGTCTCTAGCGTTGCTGCTAGTCCTGGAAGTTGAGGCAGCAGCACCAGGAAGAGGTGTTTCACTGCTATCCAGAACTGGTTCTGCAACATAGACTTTCCTCATTATACAGCCTATGTTGTCTTCATTGCTCTCATAGCTATGGAAGGAGCGACAGTCCTCTGACATTGCCTGGCTGGCGGTAGACAAGACACTTTGACTTCTTCTTGTGGTTGTTTGTAGTCCTGGATCAGACACAATCTGGTTGGAATACACCTGAAGTAGTTGCTATATTTGTCCTTGTAGATGCAGAATATTGCTATGTTGCAAGCATACTTCTCAGGCCAGGTCTTTTATTGTGCAATTTGATACATATAGTTTGTCCTCAAGCTTCTCCATACATGATTCCTGGTTTCCAAACAACATGACATTCATTTCTTGCATAGCCCGATGACTATCACTTAATCTTTCCAGATTATCATGATTTTCTTCTGTGCGTTGTGGTTGTGGTCAATCATTTTTGCAAGTTTAGGAAATTCCATATTAAAATGATTGCAGTCAGAGAGGGATTGATAAAGGCCTTTGTCAATCTCACTCACGTGTTTGGATAGCTCCTCCATGTCCCGTTGGATAATGGCAGTAGCTTCCTTGTTGCCTTCTGACGCAACCCCATCCTTGATCATTCTTAAAGAGTGGCAGAGCAACTTGACCTTGCTACATAGGTAGCAAAAGGTGGCTTCTGCCCCTTTTACGTGGTGAGTTACTGTGCCTATCCAATTATTATCCAACCCCTTGTGTTCAAGCATGGTCCCAACCATTGTAACCACATAGTTTTTCAGGCGTTCCTCCAGCTGTGTCAACCAATTTGCAGTGAAGTTTTGGTGGATTGTAAAGCTGTTCAGTTGGTGACTGATATTGGCTATAGAGTTTGTGAGTTTGTCATACAGGCGACAGAGGAAAGCCTGCTGATTGTTTATCAATTTTCCTTGATGCAATATCAGGGACAGTTGATAACCCAAGTGAGTCTGGTTGTGGCAAATGGCAGGATGTGCAAAACTATGGATATACTACTTAGCTTATTTGATTGTTTTCATCTGTAATTGAAGCTGATTAGGGGTTATTCCTGTGAAATTGCGGAATTTCTCTTTGGCTGTAGTGCCATAGGATGGCAGTACAGCAAGCTTCTTGTGGGCTTCCCCATTTTGATATGCACCCCGGTACATCCTGCTAATGTCTTGCTCCAGCTGTTGCTGGGTTGGCTCTGGGTTTCTGTCTACCTCAGGTGGCCCTGGGACATTGAGGTGTAGAGAGGACTGATCCTCTATTTGACAGGAGTGCTGTACGTCAGTCATGAACTGACCAAAAGCCACAAATTCATTAGACAGACCATCCCTTGTTCCAGCAAGGCAATTGATCTCCAAGAAAAGCCCATCAGGGTAGTCCTGGAGGTGAAGAAGGAAGGCATGGAGAAGATTATCTCCATCACCTCCCCGCACAAAAGACAAGTCCCCAGTAGGGCTCAAGTACCATCAAACAGATGCATGTTAGAGTGAGCACCAAATGTTGTAACTTCAGCTATCAGTTGATTGATAGCTACTAACACTTAACTTGACTACACCCTTATGTGTTACTAAAGATTAAGCTAAGATAAATCTTTCAGCCTAATGTGTACAATAAATATAAGTTTATGTAATTTGATCTTTATTTAATCAATTAAGGAGAGATTTATATAGTAAAGGAGGGGATTAATGATAGTCAATCAAGCGCCAGGATCCTCTGGTTACAGCCCAATTCCCTCTATTGCTTAGCCCAATATCAAACTAATGATCAGATGATTGTCAGTTTAATATGAACTTGGAATACAACCTAGTTGATCATTTGGACTATTTATCATCCAGGGCAAGAGTACCATTGCCCTTTGGTTCACTGAGCTTAATGGATTGATGCATGAATATAGTGACAGCTGTTTATAACCAATCACTTCATGACAAATACTTTTAGTGAAATTTAAAATATAAAAAAATACTAAATTTTTTTATTTTATTATATATTAAATAACAAGCTAAAAGTTAAAAGAAATTTTTAAAGTAGTAGCTTTGGACATAAATTTTATTTTAAAAATTAAAAAATAATAAAAAATACAACATGTTAAAATTTAGATGTTTTAACATGTAAAACATAAAGTTTCATATGTGAGAAGTGCAAAGTGTCAACATTATGAGTGTCAATTAGTAAAAAAGCTGAATTCCTTCTGATGATTAGGAAGATTGTAAACATTATTGGAGAAAACATTGGCACTATCAACATTTTTTTAAAATTTTACTATGAAAATATAATACACTTAATTAAATTTAAGCAGACTAGCAAATGTTAACTGTTTTCTGTGCTTTTTTTGTTCACATAATAAAATAAAAAACATACAAAAATATGTATTAAGATAATCAAAGTTATTAAATTCTTTATTAAAAATAATATTTTGGGGGTGGGAATATGATATTTTACCATAGCGCTTATGTGAAGTTCTTAAGAAAGTTATATTCATAATGAAAAAGTAAAGTGTTGACTTTGCCACTTACAACATACTCAATAGGCGGTGGCATAGTAATTTAGGCTTAATTGCGCCACTCTAATTTTCTTAACTCCACCCCAGCAGATGATCACAAGCAAATAGACAACATTTCTGAGTGTCAACATTATTTTTTAATAATAAATTCTATGGTAAATTACATAGTAACTCACACTTAAATTATTGGATTGCTGTTAGCCACCAATTCATTTAATATATTAAAGACAGAATAAGTGCCACAGATAAATTTATAAGATGAACATTTCAACAATCTGCTATATGTGCTATACCTATTTCAATATATTAACTTAATAAAAAATAATTTTTAAGTGTGCACTTAATTTTTTTATTGTAGAAGTTTCAGTTTTTCTATTAAAAATAAGTTTGGCTTAAAAAGTGTCAACATTGACACTTTTACGTCGTGAAAACAAACTAATAAATATATAATTTTTACTAGTAAATGTAAGGGGAAAACCAGGTTAAACCAAGATTTTAATTAAACTTAGTATTAAGTTGTATCAAAATAGCCACAATTTTGTTGTGGTTTCTGGGTTTGCACCCCTGAACACTTTAAAAAATGGGAATTGTCTAGCATGGCTAGCAAAAAACATAGTAGTTTTCAATTTTTGAGTCAACAGTGACCATGTCAAAAAAGTGTTGACATGGTCACTATCAACATTTTTACTGCCAACATGGTTGCTGTTGCCTATTAAATTATAGCATATTTAGACTTCCATGACAAGAAAGCACTTAGAGATTCAGGAAGGAAGTCACAAATCTGTCAAAAGCTTGGAGGAGCAAGCTTCTACTCATTTGTTCAAGTGATTCATGGCAATTGGGATTGTGGTGCTCCTGATCCTGAGAGGTCACCATAGGATGTCCTGGATTAAAGCTATGGACTAACTGGGTTGATGTGCTTTAGATGATCTAGGAAATTCATAATTGCCTTTTCATTATCCTGTTATGCTCTTTTACAGTATAACAGGAAATCCTTTATGTGAGCTTTAATGATCTTAGATTATAGGCAAGCAATCTTGGAATTCAACTCTGCCATCTGGTGATTTTTTACACTATTTGATTCCCATACTCTTAGCTGAATATCATATATATCATTCTATGGTAGTCTTCTTCCAGTTAAAAACCAAAAGCATAAAATATAAAATAATTGTGGAGAAAGATTATTATCAAAAAATATAAACATTGTGATTTATTATAATCATGTTTCCATTATATATCAATTGTGTTATAATTGGCTAAAAACCTCTCTGGTTCCAGTGGCATACCTGGAATCCTATAATGTGATCTATGGCATAATGGTGTCATTAAATAAAGACCTTTGCCACAAAGATCTTCACACTATTAACATATAAAAGCATGTTATAGCACATTCCATAATTTCCTAATTCCTTCTGTGGACATGCAATTTCATGGATTGAAGTATTCCAGACTTCTGGTGCCAAAACCCTGTGTAATACATGTATTTTTGATCCAGGGTTCCATTTTCTCACCTGTGAAACAGCTGATCAACCCTGAATACATGGACACCATTGCCTTTCTTATGTAGTTTTCATATCAATTGTTTTTTGCATTTAAAGTCTATCTAAATGGGCTGAAACTCAAACCAAGCACCACCAAGGTGCCCAGGAATATTTTCCAGGAAGTGCCACAGCACACCAACACATGAAACATGCCTTAGGCAACACCTCAGCTCTTTAAAAATAAATTAGGCAATGTGGCAGTGCTTTTAAACCCCAATAAAAATTTAAAAAATGGCACTTTCAATCCTTAATTCTGGGTTTAATTTTGGTTAATCTTAATTTTGTAACTGTGCTGTTTTAGCAGAGTTACAAGGGGAAATGGCTGTAAACTAGATAATAATCTTTATTGAGATATGGGTGTTGAATAGTTGGGGGTGAAATGTGATAACAGGAATATGATTGTGATGGTCACTCAGTTGGATTGAACAGGGGGTGGTGTGATACTTATACTGAGCATAGCATCAAAACAAGTTGTCCACCGTACTGGGATTGTTATTGGGTCTTGTTGCTGGATTTGGTAATTATAGTTGTTTTTTTGTTGTAAAATATGCAGCTTGGGTACTGATTTCTACAAATAGTTAGTCTACTACTTCTTTATCTTAATACTATACCTGTTGTGGTATAGTTAAAACCTGGATAAGAACAGAAGAATATAAGAAGATAATAAGACAAAACTGGTTCTTTATTTGATATGTTAGAAGGTTATATAGTGGGGGCAGGGGGATTTTTGCCAAAGGAAAGAGGTACCAAAAGAAGAACTTGTCATATGAAGGCAGTGGAGAAATGGCATTGGAAAGTGTCTGGGCATAAATACAACTGGTTTCAAGCGCCTTGAAAAATGGAGTAAAGTAGCTTTTAAATGATATAAACCTATCATTAGCCTCAGAAGTGAGGGCTGAGTCCTACGTGCAATAAACTCTTAATTCAGATGTTGCTTTTTAGGCGCAATCAAAATGAGTTTACAGGCATATAATGGCAAAAACACAAAACAAGTGAGTGATTGTTTTATTTCCCTTAACATAAAAAGACTACATTTTGGTCAATTAATTATGAATTACAACACTTCATCATATGGCTTTGTGTCATGAAGAAGTTGTGTTATGAGTCATGTAACTGTTTGGGCATAATTTTAACAGGGGGTCAACCCTGTTGTTTTGACATTAATCAATATTCTTGACAAAGTCAAGACCATTTAGAACCCCATGATTAAATCCTAATTAATCATATTCTTGGGTATTCATTAATTGACCTTCCCAGTTAATTAATTTATTTCCAAGACATCAAATATTTACTTGAAATAGCCAAGTCCATTTTGGCCCTATGATTTAATTCTCATTATTCATATTCATGGGTATTAAGTAACCTATCTGGTTAATTAATTGGCTTGAGATGCCTAGTCTTACAATCTGAATTAGTCAGATTATTCATTTAGTCCCTCAATTTTTAAAACCTAATTGGTTCATGGGTACTCCATCAGTATGCTAGAAAATACCTCCAAGACAAATTCCATTGATATGAAAAATCCAATGAAATTCATCACAATTCAACTGCTATGCTTAATCACAGCCTAGCATAACTGTAGTTTGGTCACATGACCTATAAGTGCGGCTCTGAGAACACTGTTAAGTTGCCATCAAGAGGACTTCTTATTGCTCAAATACATGCTAGATTTCTTTGTAAGTACACCCCCAAAGGCCAATCTAGAAAGGGTAATGGTGTGAATCACAGTATTCATGCAATTTTGATTTTTTCTTTGGAAGTATCACATTTTGAGTGTGAAGTACTTGAATTCCACTTTGCTCTTGAAATAAACATCAACCTAAAAAGAAGATGATATCATTTTTATTTTGTCTGAAAACACAATTGATCCTTGACCCACTTGTTAGAGTGGCCAGTGATCTAAAATCATACTATTATTTTGTGGTTACTATTTACTATATAAGAAATATTTCAATTAAGCCCATAAAAATAAGTTGTATTCAAATTTTCTCTCTTATGATTTTTATTGTATTTTGGGCCATCTATCTAGTTGTATCCAGAAGAGATTTCTGATAATTTTAATTTCCAGGGCCTCAAGGTAAATCTCTTATCCATCTGGAAGACTAACCTTTGGCTTAGTAAAAAGCCAATACTATTGTTAGGATTTCCTGTTGTGTGTCTTGGCCACGCCTAAGAACACAAAAAAGTCTGCCCACACCCCAATGACCCCAAATCTGGTCTTATTCAACTTAAACAAAGACACATAATTAGATAAATAAACAAGTAGCAGTTGAGGTAAAGAAACAATTGTTTTAAATAATTAATTTGATTTGTTATTTTAAAATTTCTATTTTATACATTTCATTTTTACTTGGCTGAAAGCCCCTCCTGTTGTAAAGCCCAACCTGGGTTCTCATACAGCTAACATTGATAGCATTATTCAAATAATTTTGATCCTACATTGATGGGAAGTACTTATTATTGATCCTTCAAGAGCACATACAGGTACTATTCCAAATCACCAAATTCATTACTTGAACATGTACCCAATATACATTGAAGTATCACCAACTTTCTCTGCTATAATATCATAATATTAGTTCTGCAATCATAGCTTACTTTGGTTCCTACTGGGAACCAGCTAATCAAACATGGAGGTATAAAAATCTATACTTGACACAGCCAAGTATTTTGCCCCTATGACAAATAATTGCCACATTTGGGAGTATGATCAGGTTAAAATTAACCTATGTATTGACTTAGACAAGCCAATTTTGATCCCTATAATTAAATTAAAGTGGATTATATTGCTGGGTATTAATTAACCTCACTGGTTAATTAACTGATCTATCTGAGACACCCAGTCTCCAAATCAGATTTTGTAAGATTTGCCTTGATCCCTCAATCAGTACAACCTAATTGGTTTAGGGGATCTTTACCTAAACGGCACAATATAAAATCAATCTAGTTATAACCACAATTTCCAGGTTATTAAATTCATATTTAGATAATTTTTAACCAATGATTATAATCTTTATTTACTGTTGGGCAAAGTGGCTTAAGTACGGTTGCAAGTAGGATCAGGCCCACTATCTTCAGCTTAAGAACCAAGCCTATTATTTGATAAAAATATTCCCCTCCAAGTTTATTCAAGCTCCCCCTCCATGAGTTGCCTTGTTGTTAACATCAAATTCATTCTAAAGATTTAAATAACCCAAGAGATGTAATCAACGGGGATCAATAATCCAAACACATGTAATTGCCGCTGTTTGACTTATTTACCTTTTACGAAGCTGGCAATCCTCAGTAGCTTGGAATAAATAAAATTCATACCAGGAGTTACAAAGGGGTCTTATAACCAACTCTTAGCCTTTTGGTTTTATGTTTAACGGGGCTTAGTAATCATGGGGTAAAACAAGGCAAGTATTGGCTTGCCATCCTCATCTATACAAAGCCTCATAAGACTATTACGGTGAACCCAACCTACCCAGATATTTATATCATCCCTCTAATGTCTAGAATTTATAATTGACCGTATTTTCCAACGTTTGAAATTTGAATATATGTCATATTTCACCAGATTGCTTGAGTAAAAGCTTAATCCTTGGTGCGGTATTTTGAACCATCTATCCTGGGAGTTATCTCTCTAAAAAAAGCTCCCAATCGTGAACCTAGATTAACTACGGATACTAGGACCGGTTACCAACTACTACGGTTTTAAGTTCCAGCGTACGGATGTTGTCGAGATCTGGCCGTATAGTATCCCGGATATAAGTTATCGTTGGTTAGGTTCCACACCTATTTCCACTTGGTCGTTAAGATATCAACTTTCCTGGTTATCCAGCCCACGCTTCGTTGGTTTTTATAAACGCCTTATTGACTTCACCAGTACCCTTTTTCTAAACATTTCAACTCTCGGTTGATTTTATCTTTGGAGGACATTTCAGGCCTTGCTGGGTAGATTTAAGTTTTCTCTTACAGATTCCTCTTTATCTTATGTCGATTAATGGGTGATCAGTTGCTACTTAGCATAGAAGTTGTAATATCACTGCTTTCGTAAAACGTTTATTGATTTCCAACTGGGTAGTGATCGGAGACATGTATGGATTGGTGGAGATGAAAAAAGTAATTTAAGTTAAGCACATAGAAACTTATATACAGCGGAATTCACTCGAGGGCGGAGCTGATAGATAAAATGATGCTTAGCACCTGTGAACAGGCTAATTTTTTGGGGGGTTCGGAATTAAATGAGCTCCTTCAGGTAACTTCGGACCTGGCACCAGATTTGGCTAAACTCACCAGGATCCACAGAAACTTGGATGCGCATTATTCCCTAGCTACCAAGTTCCGTCATCGACATCATGTCCGAGAAAGGGATCCCATAATTGCAAGGCGGTTGCATCAATCTCCAGTTTCTCAACTTGGCGTAAAGATCTCAACTTAAACTTTAAGAAAGTTAAACTCAAAAAAGCCATTATACTGATCGATAAAGATTTGAAACCAACCTGGAACTGGGATTTCAATTACCGTTACCAGGCCAAAGCTTCGTGGTAAATCTGGACAATTATGGCCTTATCCAGGGTTTCAAGTGAGATATCGAATTGGTAGGGTTTAATCATGTTCCATCAGTTAACAAAAACTGGTGCTCTATTTTATTAACCATTGATAAATGATTTAAAGTCTGAATATTTTTGATAAAATACACAAGGTTGCAAGAAATTATTTAAGTCGAATCTTTATTAGCTATATTACTGAGGGTTCCGTGGGTAAATTTGAAGCCAAATCCGAGGCCAAAAACCCTAAAACCAAACATATCCAAATTCCTTTTCCAATTTGGTAAGAGCAAAAGAATAATTCGCATCATGACATGCGTATAGGTGGAGTTGTATTATTCTGTCCCTTTTTGGAAGGTTTGTGTAATTCATAATTTAGGCCGCAGACTCATGTATAAAAGCCCATCTAGTACCCCTAAAGTCAGCAATGTCTTCTCAACTTAACATCATCATTCATAGCTCCGAAGGCAGTCGCTCTCACATCAAGCCTATCCTCGAGATCTCCGAGTTGCTCCTGGCTAGAGGTCACACCGTAACCTATGCAGCCGCCGAAGAAAAACTTAACTATGCCAAAGGATACCACATCAGCACTCACTCTCTAGGAAAATACGGAAAACCAGATTCTTCCCCTTTCACCAATCTTCAAAAAATGGGAAAGACTAGCGAAGGAATGGTTGCCATTGTCCAAAGCCTCCTCCTGACAGGCTACGAAAAGACAGTCCAGAGCCTAGGCGACTACCTCGACAATAACAAATGCGATCTTCTCATCTGTGACTTTGCTGCTGGTGCTTGTTCAGACATTGCACAGGAAAGAGGCATTCCCCTGATCATTGGGCTCCAGGCAATCGATGTATTTGGCTTAGTACAGGCACCATTCGTCACCAAGACAATGTCGTATGGCCCAATCACAACCAAGGGGCTGTCCCTCTTTGAACGCATTGACTATCAAATATTAGAACCACTGCGCATGTCAAGTTTTATGGTTCCACTCCAGCGCATGCTTGATGCTGCAAAACTTAATCAAGGCTTTGCCCCTAAACCCACTCTCCTGGGTGACTTCAAATATGGACTAGGCTTGGCAAATACTTACTTTGGATTTGAGCCAGCGATGCCTCTCCCACCAAACATTCAATTGGTTGGCCCAATCCTTTCCCCAAAGCCCGTGAAGCTTGATTCCAAAACTGAAGAATTCCTCAATAGCCACCCTCGTACACTCTACATCAGCACAGGAACCAATGTTGTCCTTGAACCTTCCCTGTTCAACTCGATTCTAAACGCTACTCAACAAGCGATTTCACAGAACATCATTGATGGTGCCATCTGGGGACTTCCCAACACGCGAATGGGCCATTTTTCTAGCACCGAGAAGCAATATTTGTTTTCGAATTCTCATCTTCTCGTGATGAAATGGGCACCTCAGCAGTCTATCCTGGAGCATGCCAGTACAAAGGTCCATTTGTCACACTGCGGATTGGAATCTACGTTTGAATCAATTGCTTCTGCCACCAAAGTTCTCGCCATGCCCTTTTTTGGCGACCAGCCCAGAAATGCTGCTAAGCTTGTTGAGATGGGAATAGCGGAGTATGTCGATACCAAGGCTAATTCCGCTCTTCTGGTCAAGAAGCTGCACAAACTCATCTACGACCCTTCCAACAAAATTGAAACCCATCTACACCAAGCACAGCGGATCGCTAAGAAAGCGGCTCGCCGGGTCCACCTGGCCACCTATATTGTCGAGGAGCATGCATACCTGGCAAAGTCATGCCGCCTAGAGCAACCATACAATCCTCGCTCAGGCCTTCCTCCTTGTGAAATGGCCCATGTTGTCCCCGTATCTGAAAGTATGCCGATGATGGCAGCAAACATGTGGGACATACAACTCCTGCTTTTCTCCCTCTTGATGGTTGGACTGTTTTTTCTCCTCAAGCTATCAGCCAAACTTAGAAGTCTCTATAATTATGCATCGAATTACAACAAGCAGTCCCCCAAGAATTAGAATAAACGGTTTAAACTAAAAAATTATGATGCATTTTCTTGTTTGATTTTTTAACTTTTTAATTTGGAAAGTCAGATATATTCAGAAAAGTGCGTACTTTCAACATAAGTGTATTTTTGGCTAAAATAAACATTTATAGCTTGTTAAAATGTCTGATTTTCCTCTTTTACTAAAACTAACATGGGTAGATTCAAGCGCCATAAACCTATAACCTCCAGGTACATATAGATATATCGGATTTTTAAAAAACAAGGAGATTTTTTTTGGATATTTGAGCGGTTACAAGATTTTCCTATCTGACTGCTAGTTAAATAAACGTAAATCGATGTACAAATTAGACCAGTTATAATAATTTAAAATATCTCTTCCGCACACCTCTCAATTTATTTCTGATTAGATGTTGGGCCTAGTATGAAATCTATGTCACTTTTTCCTTATAAATTCTACTGCGTCTAATAATATATATGAGTTTACAATCCCAACTTTAATTTTTTATAAACGTCCAGTTTATTCTATAGGGGTATCTGGGTTGAATTTATTAAGTACTCTTTGATGGTAGACATTGTCATTAATGTTCAAAGAACAATAGTAAAAGGCTCAGCTATAAAGTTTTATAATAAGCTTTCTTTTTCAGGGGCTTGGACTTATCAATTTCGAAACTAACTCCAGATAGACTATGATATAATAGGTATTACAGAAGAGCTAAAACTAACGGTTCTACATAAAATGTCTGGTTTCGGAATATATAATGGGTCCCGTTTTTTTAATTAAACTTGAGTAGCCACTTTAGCCATCAAATTTTACGGCAGGGCTTTGCAACTTTAACCCCTTGAGCCATGCAAAACTGACTGGGTTTTAAGAGAAAGATCCGCTATAAACAACTTGTAAACAACCAAGCCATCATCATTTATTAAAAGATTCAAATAGTCTATACTAAAGAATTTCTTTCCAAGCCACCCTTTTAAAGAAAATTGCGCTGTAAAAGTTGGCTACGCTTGAATGCTTTTTATAGAAAAATATACTTATAATTTAAGCGTCGGGTATTTTTTCCAAGCCTCCCTTTTTAAAGGTTACCTGTCATTACAAATAAATAAACCTCTTATCCCATTAAATAGAAAATCGATTCATAAACAGTTTTAAAATAGTTTACAAGCTACTTTTGCGGCAATAGTTGCAATAGTTTCCTTTTAAAAAAGCATGCCTTTTATTTTACCCACATTCCTTATTCATAGGAACTTTATGAGGATAATATTTAAGGGAAAATAATTCATTTTAAGGTGGTAGCTTTTTTAAAGCATTTCATAAAAAAATAATTAATCCCAATAAACGACTTGCGGATATCCCAGAGAAAGCTTTTTAGTGTCTTATGGAGTTTATGGTTATTTATCGCTTATTATGGAGTAAGTTTTTGGGGAAAAACGATATAAAATCTATGGAGTTTTAAAGATATGTAATTTATTATCAAAGCTTGGTTACAAGGATTGGCCCAATGGGCTAAAACTTGGATGTTGTGATTTCAGACTGTTATAGTTGGAATTTTATGTCTTTATTGATACAAAAATGCCGTAATACAGGTTTAGTTTTTATTTGTAAGTGCTTGAAATAAGTTAAAAGTTAATTAATATTTATTTTGTTCTGATATAAGGAATACCAATTTCTTGTTGGGTTTATGGAGGGATAAATAGTCGCTTTTTGTTTTGCCACTAGGGGAGGGTGGTGGTTTACGGATGTTTCGTATTCATTTGAGTGTTGGATATGGCTGAAAGGATGATGGCATAATAGTAGAAATTAAAACAAAATTGAATTTTGAATGATTTATGGATAATTGTATGCTTAATATTTTGTGATACTTTATCGGTTGAATCAAATTTGATTGCAAATAAGCCAACCTTGTACAGACTAGAACCTTTGACGAAGAGAAGGATTTAGGAGACCTCGATAGAAAAAAAGACGGCTGCAGTTGTTAGTTTTCGGAAATGCTGCAGTGTGAATTCTTGGCAGTCGGCTTTTAGTGGGCCTTCTTCCTCCAATGCTGACTAGCATGCACCGCTGTGCCAGTCGGCTAAATCTCAGTTAAATCGATAAGAATAAATGGTTATATTGGAGCGGAAATATGTTGTCTCCATTGGGGAACTTCGTGGGCTACCCGCCAGGTTTGGTAGCTCCTCGGTCAACGAGAGATCATGTTTTCCTCGGCATACCTGAGTCCTTGCCTTATACGATTATGATTTTTGCCAACAAGCACCCCTGTCTCTTGGAGGATTTGGCCAAATTTCTGGTAAAAATTAGAAAAGCTATCCCGACCACATCTCAAACCATTAGTTATACTTACCTATGGGGCAGGGCCCATGATTGAACCCCATCCATTTTCAGTCCAAATTATCTTTTGTAGCATAAAACTTAATAGTGTTTGGACAAGAGTAAGGGCCCCAGCCAGAAGAGAACAATTCTGAATGCTTCAGTTTGGAGCGCCCTTGAAATTAGGGATGCGTTCCTGCCAAAAATTCTGAACGGCGGGAATGAGCTATAGCTGGGAAGAGTGAGGGAGCGACCATATTTGCAGCTGAAACTGTGCGATTCTATGATGTGCTACTTGCAGACTCATACGTTGTGTGATCAAATTATGTTTTTGATACCTCTTTTGTTACATTTAGGGTTAAAGAGATTTCTTGCTTTATGAGTGTTGGGAATTTCGACCAAGCAATGATGTCAATTATGATGGAGCCCACAGATTGGGACTGCTACAACCAAATCCATAAATTAGTAGTACAAAATACAATGATGCTAATTATGACAGAGCTCGCAGATATGAATTGCAGCTACCAAATTACATAAATTGCTAGTACTAACTATATGTATATTGGATCAGCAGTAGTCTGCTGACCTGAGCCTTAAACTAGCCAATGATAAGCGCAGCCGCAGCAATTAAATGATACATGATTTGCTACCGCAGCACTTTAAAAATACACAAGTACCGCGGCACCGCCTAGCAACTGGATTAGGTGCCAAAGCTCTGAACTACTTTTACATCAAGTGCCGCCGCATAAACTGAAAATTATTGCAAGCACCACGGCGCCGCTTTACTTTTACATTGAGCGCTGATGCGCTGGGTTTTATTCCCCATAATCTCAAATTCTCATATTCATCACATTAATAAGCATTAAGCTTGTAGTATGACAGAGAAGCAGGAAATGATCCTGAAGTACTAACTTATTCCATGCCAACAAGGATCACCTGTGCTGGGTGAAGATGAATATATTCTATTGGTTGACGTGCAATAAGCACCAAACCTAGATCAATAATTACCCAAATTAGGGGTGTGTTATAATGTCCTAGAAAACATTGCTAGCAGCCCAGAGATTACCCTTGCAGAAGGTATAACAAGAATAAATTATTTACTATAAAATTATCTTTGAACCATCCTTATTTTATCCTTAATCTGGTTGACCTTTATCCTAATCCTTAAGTGCTACTGCACAATCAGAAGCCATTGCTGGGCAATAATCATGGTTCTGTTCAATCCTGGCTCTTCTGATACAGTACTACTCATATAATAAAATATGACTGTATTCTGGCAAATGACATATGCCATATAATCTTAAATAATTGTGGCGCTGTAAAGCAAAAAGTGCGACAATAAGGACAAAATTTACAAGGATTTTTTTAAAAAAAATCATCCAAGTCTAATCATGTTGGCCTAGGAAGCTATGAAGTTGGC
Organism: Entomophthora muscae; assembly: GCA_014839935.2. Taxonomy (NCBI): domain Eukaryota; kingdom Fungi; phylum Entomophthoromycota; class Entomophthoromycetes; order Entomophthorales; family Entomophthoraceae; genus Entomophthora; species Entomophthora muscae. The sequence continues at coordinate 298,805 of QTSX02002167.1, read as the reverse complement.
TCACTGGTATTTTTCCCCAAGAAAATCAACTATTAAGTAAAATGAAAATGTGTTGTTAGAAAAGTAACACTTTTGAGTAATTTTTTAACTTACAGTACTTGCTGTAGTGAATAATTTTAATATAAAATAAAATAGAAGTCTACAGTATAAAAAAGATTCAAGATATAATAAATTTAATAAAAAGTCACACCTCAATTAATAAGAATAATGATAACTATACTTTTATTACTATTCCTAATAAAATACACCTTTTAATCTACAATTATTTTATTGATTTATAAATAAAACTCTTATAGAAAGAAAAAAAACTATAAAAAAGATAAAAATGAGAACCCAAAGAGATTTTTTTAACCCTCATAGATCCACAACTGAGAATACCTTATGTTTTACTAGTACCATTTGTAATATATTATATTTTTATCCTCTTATATGCTATATTTTTATAAACATTATAAAAAATCCCAAAATTTCAGGGATACCTAACTTATTAAAGCTTATCAAACAATAATGTTAAAGCAAAGAAAATCAATCCACAAGTGCAAGCTTATCATTCAAGTTTCAGATTTTTATCATATCAGTCTCATCATAAAGGGCACTTGCAATTGGTTAAAGCTTCTGCTTGATCTCTGAGGTCTTGTATTTAACCTTTGTAAGATATTCAATAGACTTAGTGAAAAAGAAATAATTGTTGATAGGCTTTGTGAGAGGCACCCTGTTGGCAAGATCCTGAAGCCTTTTAATATTCTTCTTCTGCTTCTTTTAAAGCTTCCTAAAGAGCTTGGTTTACTTGGTGTCAAAAATTTGGGCTATCTAAACTAGCTAAATCTACGCGCTAAAGTTTATCTAAAATAAAGTATAGATAAAATATACTAATAATCCTAAGGCTATTTCAGGCTTACTAAATACCAGCTTAAACTGCTAAATAAAAGGCAATATCAAAGTATAAGTGTTAAGTGTAAGGTTAAAAGCTCTGTTTATTAAACTCATATGGGTTGATAATAAGCATGAGTATTTTAGCTCCACCAGTTGAATCCAATTACAATCGAGGAAATCAAATTAAGGAATTCATTGTCAAATTGTATTAATTACAATTATCACAATAGCATTTAGAGTGGAGTAATCAATATTGCAACACTTGGATTGAGACCTAAATTTTCTCTTAAAGTCCTCTTTATTAGCCCAGAGAGCTTAAATTATTTTTTGTTTTCATTGGTAGATTCTTGGTACATGTTCCATGAAGCCTTGTCTCTGGCCTTTCTGCTTTGTTTGTTGGTCAAATTTCAATCCACTATGAATCAATGTACTCAGGAAAGGCTTGAACTCTGTGTGATTCACTATTTAAGGATCCTTGGAGGAAAAATTGATTCCCTGTGCAATCTTAACAGGATTTAAAAGATCCAGATACCTAGACTGTAAAGCATAAATTTGCAGGTATTTGAAGTATACCTATGGCTCAACCTAACTAGCTTGGCGTTGATGTGCAGATTTGAGCAACTTATTGGCAGAAATTAAAATAAAAATGGATCTCTTTGCTTCTCAGTTGTCATATTATTAAATGGATTAGCCAAAACATAGTCCGTTTATGTTAAGGGCAATAGAACAATCACCCACTTGTTTTGCCACATTAGCTAATTTATGCCTGTAAACTTGTTTAATTGTACCTAAAAAGCGCTATTTGAATCAAGGGTTTATTGCGCATAGAGCTTGGTATTTACTTTCATAGCTAATAATATAATTGAAGCATTTAAGAGCCACTTTCCTCCATTTGGCAAGGCGCGCAAAACAAGTTGTTTTCTTGCCAAGGCACTTTCCAATGCCATTTCTCCACTTCTTTCATATGGCAAGTTCTTTTTTTGGTACCTCTTTTCTTTGACAATAATCCCCCTGCCCCCACTATATAACCTTCTAACACATCAAATAAAGAATCAATTTTGTCTTATTATCTTCTTAAATTCTTCTGTCCTTACCCAGGCTGTCACTATACCACAACAGGTATAGTATTAAGATAAAAAAGTAGCAGACTAACTATTTGTAGAAATCAGCACCCAGGCTGCATATTTTAAGATACCTGTCAACCATTTTCTTATATAAGTTGAACTGAGAAGGCTTGAATTACAAAATGCATACCTGTAGCCCAAGATATCTAAACCTTATCTTTTCCTTGGAATCCAGGGTAATGCATCCTTATTAGCATCATGGAGGTTAGCAAAGGTATGGTGAGCTTTCTTTTCATCTCATTAAAAGGCAATGCAACAAAAGAATAGGTCATAATATCAAATGCTCTTATATAGATGGCCCTGCTGGTCCTGTATGATCCTTCTCTTAAAATTTTGCCAAGGTTTATCCTGGATACAATTCAAACACTGACTGGTGTTTTACATCTATAAGTACTCCCTCTTGAGAAATAATTTCCCTGATAATTAACCCAACAATTGGATAATTAGTGGCACTCTTGCCACGCTATATAGTTGTATGGAGATCAAATATTTTGATTTTAAAAAGGAACACTACCTATAAAACCCCATGACTGTCATGGCATACATGAACAGCATATGGCTTCCTATAATACTATATAACTCTTTATCTTCATATCAAATGAAGTATCATTCTCTTCTAATTTCCCCCCCTTATCTTGTTTCATATACTTCCAATAAGTATATACTTGTCAAAAATGATATCTTTTGAATAAGATTAATTGGTATAGAAATTTCAGGAGAAACTTTTAACTTATTGAATAGATGCCGCATTGAAAAAATTACACTTAGTAATTCATTTAGAGCTTCAAATTTGAAAGAGTATTTTAAAATTGAGTCAGATTGTGTTACATATTGGAAAGCAAACCTATTTAAAATAGTCTAATCCCAAAATAAAGACCCGGCTGTAAAAGCAAAATGGACTGTGTAAATATATGATTTCAGTTATATAAGAGAAATGGAGATTTTTTATCGATTAAGGAGAGGAAATAATTCAGATTTATGGGGATTTTTTTGTTTTAATTTAATTCCATTGAATAAATAAAGTTCTAAAGTGGAGTGAAGAAATAAGTAACCGAGAGGTTGAATGTGGGGATATTAAGCTAAGTTGTAAGCAGGTCAGTTTATTTCCATCCAAACTAACTTAAACAATGTATCAAGATAAATGATTTAAAAATGATTGAATAGAAAGCAAAGCGCTGTTGTATGTCTGCGGAATTCATTTGGGGAGAAACTGATAAAAGGGATGCTCAGCATCTGCGAATTCAGTTAAATTCGTGAGGTGGGTTAAACTCGGAATTAAACGGCTTCTCAAGATATTATCGGACCTGGCTCTAGCTTTGGCAACTCTTCGTCAATCTGAGATAATCAAAACGAGCACTATACCCGAATCTCATGTGCTTCATCAAACAAAATATTCAAAGACTGCTTATCCGTAGATAAGTGTTCCCTTGTTAACCAATTTAGCCAAATGATCGAGTTGAATTATAAAATAATTGAAAAAATACAACCCTAATTAATAAGTCAATGGAATCGATATACAAGACTGAGTTTAATGAGCATCCAATAATCATTATTATAAAGTGAATTGAAATACACTTTAAATGCCTGATTTTTTATTTTAATTACATTACGTTATTAATCGTCCACCAAAGCATTTTATAAGCATCTAATTTTGAATTTCATTGGAACAGACTTTATTTTTGATAAATTACAAATATTTGGTCATGATAGCGTGATGTTTTAATGTTCTCCACGTCAGAAGATTTGTGGGTATTTTTGGAGCCAAGCCCGAGGTCAAAAACCCCCGCATCAAACTATATCCAAATTCCTTTGCTAATTTGGTAAGAGCAAAAGAATAATTCGTACCATAACATGCGTGTAGGTGGAGTTCTATTATACTGTCCCTTTTTAGAAGGTTTGCGGAATTCATAATTTAAGCCGCAGACTCAAGTATAAAAGCTGACACGACATCCTAAAAATCAACAATGTCTTCTCAACTCAACATCATCATTCATAGCTCCGAAGGCAGTCGCTCTCACATCAAGCCTATCCTCGAGATCTCCGAGTTGCTCCTGGCTAGAGGCCATTCCGTGACATACGCTGCAGCCGAAGAAAAACTTAACTATGCCAAAGGATACACCATCAAAACTCACTCTCTAGGAAAATACGGAAAACCAGATTCTTCCCCTTTCACCAATCTTCAAGAAATGGGAAAGACTAGCGAAGGAATGGTTGCCATTGTCCAAAGCCTCCTCCTGATAGGCTACGAAAAGACAGTCCAGAGCCTAGGCGACTACCTCGACAATAACAAATGCGATCTTCTCATCTGTGACTTTGCTGCTGGTGCTTGTTCAGACATTGCACAGGAAAGAGGCATTCCTCTGATCATTGGGCTCCAGGCAATCGATGTATTTGGCTTAGTACAGGCACCATTCGTCACCAAGACAATGTCGTATGGCCCAATCACAACCAAGGGGCTGTCCCTCTTTGAACGCATTGACTATCAAATATTAGAACCACTGCGCATGTCAAGTTTTATGGTTCCACTTCAACACATGCTTGATGCTGCAAAACGTAAGCAAGGCTTTGCCCCTAAACCCACTCTCCTGGGTGACTTCAAATATGGACTAGGCTTGGCAAATACTTACTTTGGATTTGAGCCAGCGATGCCTCTCCCACCAAACATTCAATTGGTTGGCCCAATCCTTTCCCCAAAGCCCGTGAAGCTTGATTCCACAACTGAAGCATTCCTCAATAGCCACCCTCGTACACTCTACATCAGCACAGGAACCAATGTTGTCCTTGAACCTTCCCTGTTCAACTCGATTCTAAACGCTACTCAACAAGCGATTTCACAGAACATCATTGATGGTGCCATCTGGGGACTTCCCAACACGCGAATGGGCCATTTTTCTAGCACCGAGAAGCAATATTTGTTGTCGAATTCTCATCTTCTCATGATGAAATGGGCACCTCAACAGTCTATCTTGGAGCATGCCAATACAAAGGTCCATTTGTCACACTGCGGATTGGAATCTACGTTTGAATCAATTGCTTCTGCCACCAAAGTTCTCGCCATGCCCTTTTTTGGCGACCAGCCCAGAAATGCTGCCAAGCTTGTTGAGATGGGAATAGCGGAGTATGTCGATACCAAGGCTAGTTCCGCTCTTCTGGTCAAGAAGCTGCACAAACTCATCCACGACCCTTCCAACAAAATTGAAACCCATCTACACCAAGCACAGCGGATCGCTAAGAAAGCGGCTCGCCAGGTCCACCTTGCCGCCGATATCGTCGAGGAGCATACCTACCTGGCAAAGTCTTGCCGCCTAGAGCAACCATACAATCCTCACTCAGGCGTTCCTCCCTGTGAAATGGCCCATGTTGTCCCCGTGTCCGAAAGCATGCCAATGATGGCGGCAAACATGTGGGACATCCAACTCCTGCTTTTCTCCCTCTTGATGGTTGGACTATATTTTCTCTTCAAGCTATCCTCTAAACTTAGAAATCTCTATAATTATGCATCGCTTTGCTCCAAACAAAACACCAAGAACTAAAATAAACAATTAAAGTTTTAAAAATCAATCATTGCCTTTATTTTTAGACAGTTTTTCGATTTATAAAGGTAGTCATGGCCAACAGGGAAAGAATATATAAACTTATTTTCTACACCGTAGACTGCCGAGAGAAAAGAGTAGACTCCACTTAAATTTTATTACGTTTCTTAAACCCACCATAGTTCTTATTTCTATAATAAATTTATTTTATTACATATTATTATGTTGTCTTGTTTAAATTTGCGTTTACATAGTCTAGAACCTTTGGATATCTTTTTAGCTTCTTAAGATATTACTTACTAATTTTATGTTTTGGAAGGTAAACTTATAGAAATATTTACATTTAACTCTTAGTTTAATAAGCCTCTGCCACAACATTGCTAAATGTATAATATACGGGCGCTGGGCTACAACTTAAATTCAGTACTATTTCCCGCCATACTCCCTATTAAATATACTAATCTAATCATTCAGAGTAATAACAGTATTTCTTACCACCCCACACCTTAGAAAAATACAAGCTTTTATATATTTAACCCAATCATTTAACTGATAATATTTGCATTTGGGTTTAGGATTGTCTTATAAGGTATCACATGTAATTTTTAATAGTTTTAGCTGTAAATTTTCCTAAGTTGTTTGAATAAAACACAACCTTTTTAAATAAAATCTAGGTATAAAATTCTTATCTAACACCAAAAATGTCGTGATTTGTTCCTTGGAAATATTGTATACTGTAAATTCAGAACCTAAACGCAAAAATGCGGGATTGTCAAATCCTTGGTCCAAATTTCAAGTCACGTTTGCAGGCAACTCAGCTGAGTGAAAAATAAAATACTTAATAAAATCAACCATTTATTTTGACTTTTTTTGATTTATTTAAATTGGCAAATTTCAAATCCCTTGAGCAGATAACTCAACTAACTAAAGACAAAACACAACAAGCAAATGTGGGATAAAGGAAGCAGAAATGTAGGATTCTAATGTACAATTTGGTATTTCCTGTAAGTCTAAAAAATCATAGACAACATGAAAAAATTAGAAAATCTGAAATTGCAGGATTTTCAAATCTGAGAACCATATTTAAAATCAAAAATGAGGTGATTTTGAAATAAATATTATTTATGGGTGTCTCAAAAAGGATGTCAAAGGATCTAGAGTGGATTTGTGCTAATTCTTTTAGGAATCATAGACTTTCTCAAAAATCACCCTATTCCATTTTAGGACAACTAAAATTTAGATTCTTGATTACAGTAGATTTCATGAAACCAGTAATAATAAAATAGAATTATATTTTACAATATATATTATCAAGTTGCCTTTTCCTAGGTGTGTTGATGTTTCATTTTTTGTTGATAATGTGCCTGAATTTAATTGAATAGTTTCACCTTCAGTTGCCTTGACAATAGGAAATCAAGTTGCCTTCCTGAGGCCAGCTGTGGTCACAGAGGCAACTTGATTTCCTATTGCCAAGGCAACTGGAGGTGAAACTATCCAATTGAATGAAAGTTACATTATCTACAGAAAATGAACTATCAACACACCAAGGAAAATTCAATGTGATAAAGATTAGGTTTTAATATATAATTCTATTTTATTATTAGTGCTTTCTAAAATCTACTGTAATTAAGCATCCTTAATAGCAATTCATTAACACATAGTGTAGAGGTACAGTGATGTTTCACTTTTGAAGTTTTTTCTTTCCCACCTCTCCTTCTTCCTTGAAAAGATTTGTTGGCCCGCGAGGCCAAAAACCTTTTAAAAAAAATTCTGCATCATCAGGAGGGTGGCTCATATATCCTGTATATAGGTTTGTGGGTGCTATATTAGTGATTTAGAGTGTAGAATGCTGTATAATTTCCATGTTTAGACAATTTTACATCTAACTTAATTTTCATGTCTAAACATGGCTATCAAGAGTGAATTTTTCATTTGATTTTTATCCAGAATGGAGCTTCTTGATTTGGGTTGGTGTTTCCTAGTGTGCTTACTTTAAGTTAAATTTAGATTCCAGTTCCAGCAATTAATATTTGAGTTTACTAGTGGCATTCAAAAGTTATTTGAAATTTGGTCCATGGATTTGACAATCCTGCAATTCAAAAAACATGGTAAACTAAATGAAAGTGATTGATGGATTTGAAAGCTTCAAATCTGATTCCAGTTCATTCATTCTGTCCATTGAAAATATGCATTTTGACTTGAACTTTGCAAAGTGTCTTTTTGTTCCTGCATTTTTAAAAATTCAAATAAATACTCAAAAAATCAATTTTATTAAAAAAAGGCGATCCCGCAAAAGTGATTCAAAATTTGGACCAAGGATTTGACAATCCTGCATTTTTACATTTAGATTCTGAATTTACAGTACAAGTGCCATTTTATTGGCTTAAAAATTAATAAAAAAATAAAAAATAATTTCATGATCATAACAACCTTAAAAGGTAATTTATAGCCCTATAAAAACACAAATATTCTATATAGACACTTAATCATTTAGAAGATCTGTGTGAAAATTAAGTTTTTAATCTAGAGATATGATACAAATCCTATCCAGAGGCACTATTATTGGTGTTTTTGAAATCAAAGCTTGGAGTAGCTAGTTGCAAAGAGAGAGATTGAATATGTCTCAATAAACTATTTTTATCTTATTATTCTTTAAATTATTTAGGGAGGTAAGGGGTAGCAAGGGGTGAAATGTCAATGTATACTTTATTTGTCAATTTTTAAAAAAAAATCATGTCTATGATCTTTAATAAGGCACTAGAGTCATGTCCCTTAAAGGTTGAGTATAAAGAGTTGTAAGAAATCTATTGAGGTTCGTTTTTGATTTAAAATGATATTTTAGTTTTTAATTTTTTTAACAATCGAAATTGAGATGTGATTTAAATTTCAAATGCGTCAATTGGGTTTTATGGATATTGAAATCAGCTTGTATTTTTAATGGATTGTCTTACAGAGGAAAGTGAACTTTATACTGATAGCTTGAGTAAATAATTGGTTAAATTAAATTGCTGCTTTTATATTTTATTACAATATGAGAGTGGGTTTTATGGATGCCTCATATTCATTTCCGCCGGTTTAAAGAGTGATGGTTGGGAGGTATGAGTGGAGTGAGATTTGATCTAAAATTAGAACTGCAACTTGGAAGTCGGTGGCCTAGTAAGGACATGTGTGGAGTTGGTATTCACATTTAAGATTTTTCTTTCCTGAAACAGATGGGATTGAAATGACTTGAGAGTGTTCCAACAATAACTTTTAATGGTAGAATTTAGGCAAACCATTTGAAATTGTTTCAGTTGCAGTTTTGCGGAAAAGCTGCAGTACGAATTCTTGGCAGCCAGCTTTTAGTGGGTCTTATTCCTTCAGTGCTGGTTAACATGCACGACTGCGCCAGTCGGCTAAATGACAGCTAAATTGATAAGAACATGTGGATAACTTGGTGCGGAAATATGTCGTCTCCATGGGGTAGTTCTACGGCTACCCGCCAGGTTTGGCAGCTCTTCGGCCAACGGAAAAGTCCGTTTTTGCGCGGAATGACCCGAGTCCTTGACTTTTACGATTTTGCTTTTTTGTCAACAAAGCGATCCTGGGTTAGGAAGCCTTGTATAATTTTCTTGTTAAACCTTGTAAGCCTGGTCCTTAACGCCAAAAAATTCCACGATGTTAATCAGTAAATAGACTCATTTGCAGAATTGTGTGCTAAATCGGTGAGTTAAAGGGAACGGAATCAAGCTCTTGGCTGAAGTTACAATCTATCTTCAAGGTGAAAGTTTAGAGTCAACCAACCCAAAACCCAAGGTAGACTGAAAAGCCGAAACCAAAGTCAATTTTTGCTTAGATAATTTCTTACTGAAATAAATTCACAATGTAATAAGTTGAAATTATAATCTTGCTGAGATATATATACCGTTCATTACAAAGATGCAGAAGACATATTTTGCAAAAGATATCAATATACTATTATATTTATTTTAAAGTTAGGTAATTGGTATAAAGAGTTAAGAAAACTCCCTATATTTAGAAAGCAATAAAATAATACAAAGTATAAAAGTTACTTGGATTATTTTCAGTATTGCCATGAATATATCTCTGTTAAGTATATCTTATGAGAAAAGGGAACTTTTTAGAAGATATTGATACTGTTATTGAAATAAAAATCAGTCTTTAAGGCCAGAGATAAGCCATATAGTCTCTGTTTAGATAAGTGGTTTTTTTCAGAAGAAATTTCCTTTAGAAAATAAGAGTTAATCCTAGTAGAATATCTGGATAACCTCTTAGGACCATTATCTACTTATGGGGCAGGATTTTCAGGTTAAATAATTCTCTAAGAGGGAGTACACAAAGATACTATAGATTTATTCTCTAAAAAATACATACCTTGATCAAACACATCATATTCAATTCCCTATATGTAGAGCTCCAGGAAGTGTTAAAACTTCAGGAAGAGCCTCCCAAAAAATATTAGCCACAAAAGAAGACTTATGACTTGGCTCAATCTGCCCAAGACATATAGCCAGATTTATCAGACTGAGTCTGCCAGCCAAGGCAGCATTTTTAAATTTATCTATACATGGAGTAAGTATCATTTTCTATTAATAGTGTCACCCATAATAGAATGTATGTTTCCTCTATAAGCCATTAAAAAACTACATATTTAATTATTATAAAATCAATAAATATTCAAGTCTAATATTATCTTTCCTTTTTCTGTAACTCTGCTAAAACAGACTATTTATTACAAAAGTATTGCCACTGTTGCAACGTCTTTGGTTACTCTCTCCTGAGAAGGTAATTCCCCAAGCAACTCTCCTAATGATTTCCCAACTTCTCATTAAGTCAATGCCACTCTTATCATTCACCTATCTATTATGGGGATCAAACATTTTGAGTCCTAAGAGGAACACTATTTGGACAAGCCCCATGACTGCCATGATGTACATGGTCTACATGTGGCTTCTCATGATACTATATATTACTTTAAACTCATATCCAATAAATTATCATTCTCTTCTTAATTTCCCCTTTGTCTTGTTTATTATACTTCCCAGAAGTATATAATTGACACCACAGACATAGTTTTCTAGGGTAAGGCCAGGCCAAAATGGTGCCACCCGGTGAAACCTATCCAGAAGCCCTGCCTGCTTGCGGCAGTTGTAGATTTAAATCTAATCATCAATTGTAAGTGGGTGGTGGCACAGAAATTGAGTCCAAGTGGGACAATTATGCCCTGTGCTAAATTTTCCAAAAATTCACCTGCTGGACCACAAATCCTGATTTCCAAGAAGGTCAGGTAGCAGCTTACAGACACCCTCAATGATGGTTCTGTAAGCTGACCAAATAAACACATATATTGAGGCCACCTCATCAAGATACACCCAGGAGCTTTAAGTAGCAATCATTTACAACAAACTACCCTAGGAGTTTGTTATTTTCTACACATTAAATATCTTTTCTCATTATTCACTTATTTAAATATTTTCCAATCCAATTTTTAATAAGCATATTATTAGACTCTGTATTCTCACCATTGTAATATCCTGGGAATATTTTTCCTCCTGATGAAATGGTTCCTGAAATCCACAAATTGTGTGTAAACCTATCTATGAAGATGATTCTCTGACCTTGAACCAAATTAAAGTCTTTCTCTTATCCCTGTGCATTATCATCTGCTGTGCATTTTGATATTCCCTGTTGTGTTTGGCTCTTGGAGATGACATCCAAGAGGACACAGCAGGAAACCTTTATTAAATAAGGTTTGAGGTTTGAAGCTATCCTTGGGTTAGCCTTCAGGGCAAAGTTAAGGGCACATACCTTTATTTCCTGGAATAAACAAAGAATAGTTCATTTTGGGGAAAAGGAAGGGAAAAGCTTGAAGATTATAAAAGCCAACAAAAAATTGGATAAAATTGTCTTTATTAAGGAGAATTATTCTACTTAAATAGTAAACTGAGGGCATTGATACTCCACTAGGTAGACAATGTGGCTGATGATATCATTCCAAACTGAACTTTTACCAGGATCAGTTAGGTGCAGGTAGGGTAATCTGGAATGGATGGGCATTGATGTCAACCCATTTGGGGAAAGTGAACAAACTCTAAAATTAAAAGCAAATCCAACCTGGTCTTTCCAAATATCAATATTTGAAAACCATATCAAAAGACCATGAATGGCGCAATTTCTGACATCTCCCCCCTCAAGATTGGTCATAGGGAGATGATATTTACAAAGGAACTTGTCATGAATGTGAGCAAAGGGACAACAAGACAACAGCAGTTTTATAGTGTACTTTATGTCTTTCTTGTAAGTGACTTCACAAGATCCAACCCAGAGGGAGTCTAGCTTGTGGTTTCTAACTCCAGTATGGTTCTGATAGTAGAGGACTAGGCTTCTCACTTGAAATTCAGGAAGGGGAGCTCTAGATGCATTTGAGGGCAATAATTATAAATTTTTGACCTTATAAGCAGTCAAGTAAGCAGTCACTTGGATATCAATGATGCGGATAGTCAACACTTTGACATGGGTCTCAGGGTTAGCTGCAGCATCAAATTCAATCAATGGGGGACCCAAGATTAAAGGGGTTGTGGCTTCACGCCCATATAAAATAGCAAAGGGGTATTGGCCAGTTACCTGATGTTTGCTCAGACTGGAAAGCAAAGAGGGCGGAAGGCAGGAACAAATCCCAATTAACTGCATCCAATAGGGTAAGCTTCCTATAATTGACACAAGGGACAAATTTTCACGCTCAACTGTACCATTGGTAGAAAGATTATAAGGGGCAGAGAAGGATTGATGAGTGCCCATTGCCTCAATAATGGTCTTGATGAGCTGGCATTGAAGTTGGTCCCATTATTGGAGAGTAGCGTTTGGGGACACCTATGTCAATAGAAGATATCTTGTAGCAAGAAATTAGTGGTGGTCTTGGTAGTAATATCTCTGGTAGCTCTGGCTTCCACCCATTTGCTAAAATGGTCTACTGCTACCAAGATTAAGCAACATCCAGATTTAGAACAAGGGAGAGGTCCAACAGCATTAATACTCAGGTAAGTTCTTTATGTCAACGTTCCTAAGGTTGAAAGTGCAAAAATTGAAAATTGGACTCCCAAAAAGTGCAAAAATTGAGTTTCCAGAGGTTAACTTTGAAGCAGAATAAAATACAGTTTATAATATAAAACTATATACTTTAAAATCTATTCTAGACTATAGAAATCCCAAGAAATTCATTTCTGCAATAAAAAATATATTCTAGATAATATAAAGATTCTTAAATTGGCTGTTTTTAAATGAAAGTTTATTTTAGTTTCAAAATCAAAAGTAGACTAGAATTTATATGTAACTGTTTTAAATTGAATATAAAATATGAGACTACACAAAAAACTGCTTAATAAAATATAAGTTTAATCAAAAAGGTTAATTTAATTTCCAGCTTATGTAAAGCTATAATAATACTTTAGTATAAGCAAAATAAAGGATTTTTCCTGCAAGATACAAGCATATGATTTTAGGTATTTTGGTTTATTAGTGATCCAATTTCAATGATAAAAATTATAGAAGTTTATCAAGAAAAAATAAAAAGAACATTACTTTTTTATTAAAGCTATACTATACAATTTTATACTTAATAAAAGAGATAGTCTTATATCTTATTTATAAGTTGCAATATGCAAAGATATCAAGAATTTGTCACTTACATATCATAAAATGAAGACTTGAATATTTTTATATTAAAAACACTGTACTTCCACTAAATATGATATTGATAGTTCAAAGTTGTATATTAAAAAGATACATTATATACATCTTATTTTACTCTAATAAATATAGTAAAAAGATATAGTAGAAGATAATTGAGGGTAATAAAGGAGAAGAGAAGAAGATTATTGAGGATAAGAAAGGAGAAAAGAAAAGGAAAAAAATAAAATAAAAAGAAGGAGAAGAGAAGAGAGGAGAGGAGAAGATGAGAAGAAGAAAATGAGAAGAGAAGAAAAAGAAAGTTTTTTTACTTGGTATCAGATTTTATATAATCCACCCTCTTGACAACACATAAATTTTTTAAAAGTTTTGAGGAGGAATGAGAGGTGGAAAGGAGAGGTGGGAAAGGAGAAAATTCAAAAGAGAAACCTTCAAAAAAGCCAAGAGCTTATTGCACTTTGATTTAGGCACTTCAATTTCTGCACTTTGTTTTGTGCACTTTGATTTGGGCACTTCAATTTTGTCCCCTGAAATAACATAGGGAAACATAGTACAATATTATTTTAATTTAAATATTTTTTGAAATTACCTCCAAAACACACCACATTATTAATATTGCAATAAAATAAAAACCAACCTAAAAACTTCATTTCTTTTTTAATTATTTAATTATCAGGTCTTAAAGAATCTACATGAGGAATTTCAAAAGTTTTTATTAATTATTTAAAATTTTATAAGCCTATAAAAAGTATGCCTAAATCTAAAAAGTTAATTTTAATTTCCTCACTTTTGATTTGAGAAACTTAATAAAACATAATAAATAAAATTATTAATGTTTTGCAAAAATTTAATATTAAGTGGTCCTAGTTTTTTGGTACCTTTTTGGTTTTCAATTTGTCTACTTTTTGATTTCTGCACCCATTAAGAAACTATATGTAAATTTTTAAATAAATTTTTATGAGAGAAAATTTATTTTTAAAAAAAGAAAGAGCTTATAATAGTATTTTATATTGATATTTGAACAAAACAAATTAAAAAAATTGCCTAAAGTTAAAAAAGCTTTTTTTAGCTCTTGATTCCTTTTTTTACATATAGAAAAAAATTTAAATTTTAAATTTTTTTAATTTGGTATATCAAATATTAAGAAGAAGAGACTTCCAGACTTCAATTTTTGCACTTTCAATTTTGTCCCCTCTATTCAAAGGGGTGAATAAATTCTATTTTAAAAGCCAAATTAAATTAAGGTGTGTATCTGGAATGACAATTTGGATGCTCCTAAATCTCAAAATACAGAACCAGAGTCAAACCCTGGACAAAACCCTTTGTGGACTGCCAGACTCATAGGCTGGGAACACGACAAACTGCTACTAATTAAAGAGTTGCTACCAGCCTACCAGGACCTGAACCCTTAGCTGTCCCGCAGGATTCTGCAAGCAAACCGCCAGTGCAAGATGCTGAGAATTCCCCCGAGGTGCCAACGCCTGACACCAGCAGTTTTCCTGGTGAAATAGACAAATCTCTCCCTAGAAATCAATCCAAACTCTCCCAAAGTCCTGGGAAGGCACTGAACCCAAAGAGGCACCCAACACTTGAATCAATAAACAGAGGATTCAAAGTCTTCTCACCCCAAACGGCCAGTGGCAAACTGCCAGTGCCGAGTGCCACACTGCCAACTGAGACACCCAATGCCAACCTGCCTGAGTCCAGAAAACCCAACCAAGAGTGAAGCCTGGCAGGTGGGATAAATACCTCCAGGCTAAGACCAAACCCCATTCTCATTTTTAAATAAAGGTTATGAGATATTGGTTTCCCCAATTATTGCCATATTTTATCCTTATAATCTGCCAGTTCACTCAAGATCATCTGATTCCCCTGCCAACCTTCCAGCTACGTACTGCCTGCCAGGTGCTCCCTTTGGTCCCGTCCACTTCACTGAGTACCCCCTAAAGCCTAAGTACAGAGACTATACCGCCGACAAAATACTAGCTCGGGACCCCTTGGTCGGAACCACTGAGAGAACCAGATACAACCGAGAAGGTCCTTGGTACATTATCAAACCCGGCCTGTTCAGAGATAAATACAACTTCCTCCCTGCCTACCAAATAGACATGGAGCCACCTGTCACCCCCAAGCCAATGCCCGCCTCTACCGCCAAACTCCCACTGACCATACCAACAAGCTTTTTGGATCATATATATACTCTCACGGGGTTGTCTTTGTCCCCGCCGCCAGTCCATGGTTGTGGTTGGGCAAGTCATGTCCTACCTCATTAAGTTAGCCCCAATCCTTTGGGGGCCCTGCCCACCCATCCGCAACCCGCCAGTTCCCAGACGCTACAGCCAGCCAGTCGGGTTGGTTCCCTGACAGTGTGTTTTAAATTGCATTGATTTGGGCACTTCAAACTTGGTTTTTTGATTTTAACTACCAGTAAAAACATTTTAAAAAAGTCAAATTTAAGAAAAATATTAGATTTTTTGGGGAAAATTTTAGTGAAAAAAGTGCAGAGATCAAAAAATCCATTGATTTGGAGATTTTGATCTCCACACTTTGACTTTAGGCACTTGTCCCAATACTCACAGTGTGGAAGGCATGTTTCAGATGAATGAGATTAAACTCATGCTGAGAAGGTTGTGGGTGCTAGAGCTGACAGGTATGGCAAGACAAGAGAACATCAGGGATAAGAAGTAACATGTTCTACCAGTGGAAGCTCTTGCTTAGCCAGTCATGAGTCTTAGCAAAGCCTCCATGCCCAGTGCCAATGTGGGCTTGAAGGAAAATGGCAATCCTCATGCTATGGCAGAAGTAAGGTAGGAAAATGTTGTTAATCTTCTTGAAGAGTTGTCTTTCTCAAATAGTAGTGTTCTTTTACGGAGATTGTAGGGCTAGGTGTATCTCTTCAGGATTAGTAGCCCCAGCTTTAGTGTAACCTATCAGTTTGTAAAGGTGATTGTAATCTGAAGGGCAAATAGCAAGTATAGGCATTATGGAAAACCTATCAGTGTTCTGGTGCTGAGCAACAGGTCTTTATACCACTGTGAAGGCATATTCTTGTAAGCTTAAGGCCCAACAAGCCAATCTTCCTTCAGGTTCATCTAATTTCTGTAGCCACTTGAGTAGAAGAGTGGTCAGTGACAATAGTAAAATGTGTCCCATAAATATAGTATTGGAACTGTTTAACTGCATGTAGAACTGCCAAACACTCCTTCTCAGTAACACTAACATTCTTCTGATATTTTTTAAGCACACATAGGAGTAGGCCACAGGTCTATATACGCCTTCATCATCAAGTTGGGCTAGAATTGTGCTCACAGCAACACCACTTATGTTGGTATACAAGATAAACTTCTTATCATAGTCAGGGTAGACTAGAATAGGGTCCTCTTTGAGCTTGGTTTTCAAAGCCTCAAATGAATTTTGTTGACTATCAGTCCATTCAAAGGGAACATTCCTGAGAAGTTGGACCAGAGGCTAACTCAGCTCTGTAAAATCAGGGATGAAATGATAATAATACCCCATCACACCAAGGAATACTTGGACTTCACATTAATTGGTGGGGGCAGCATCTTGTCAATAGTGTTAACCTTATTGTTCAATGGGTCAAATTCCAGTCTGAGTGACACTATGGCCCAAATTTTAAGCCACTCTTTGAAGAAGGTACATTTGGAGGGCTTGAGCTTTAAAACAGCATTGGGAATTTTGATGAAAAAAGATTTGAGGTGATCTGGATGGCCAGTGAAAGTGAAACTGAACACTGTTATATCATCTGGATATATCAGGACACAGTAAAGCTTCAAATCTTGCAAGGTGGAATCCATAGTTTTCTGGAAAGTGATAAGTGCATTATATAGCCCTTGGGGCATCCAGGTTGGTTCAAAGAGTCCTTCAGACGTAATAATGGTGGCATTTTCACAATATTCAGGGGATAAATCTACTTGCCAGTATCCAGAAGCCAAGGCCATCACAGAGAAGAACTTAGATCCTCACAAAGCCTAAGGGCATCATCAATTCAAGGCAGGGGGTAAAAATCCTTTTTGGTAAGGGATTTAAGGCAGCAGTAGTCCATAACAATCTGATGCCCTCCATCTTTTTCTTGAGGATCAGTAAAGCAGAGGCCCATGGGCTTTGAGACAGGGCCAGTAGTCCAGCATCCAAGAGCTGTTTTAACTCCTTAGATACTTGGAAAACTTCTACTTGACTATGTCTATAAGGTTTTGCGCAAAAGGGGGTGCATCTCATATATAAATTTGAAGGATAACACCCTTGGCCAACCCATAGTTGTTAGGTCCAGAAGGCAAAATTTTCCTTAAATTTATCTAAGAGATCAAGTATGTCCTTCTGCTAGATAGGTGAGAAGTGAAGAAAAACAGTAGTCGTAAAAAAGGAGAGCACCTGGTATCCCCCTCTGGTAGGTTAAAGTTGCTAAAGGTTCTAAAAGGATAGATAGGCCACATTTTCTGCTCCTAAGATGTGTCATGTCCCATAGCTTGTCCTAAAGAGACAGGCACAGGTGAAGCAGGAAAATTGGCCAACAGTAATTGTACAGGCTCCTTATGAGTTTGATACCAATTCCCAGGGCATAACCAGGGTTCTTTGCAGCTTAGGGACTAAGGAGAGTATAAATCCAGGAATGATTTCTCAGGCAACTCATAGGATATTTTGTAATCAATGATCACCTGGTACCCAGGAGGGATGGTGATGGCAGCTTGGACAAGTAGTGGAACACCTTTCTCATCATGAAAAGACAATGGAGGGGAACACACATTAGAGGAGTGAGTTTGGTAATTTAGAGAAAAGATGCCTGTGGGATATTTGAGGACACATGTTTTAAGCCTTTTGCTAGAGATAAGAAGAGGTTCTTCAAAGATAAAGGGAACCTCATATTCTAGGAGAGACATATAGCCATCTCAAAGGTTGACAATACCATTGTACTCTCAGAGGAACTGAGTGCCCATCAAAAGGTCATACTTTTTGTTCTCTAGAACAATGGCAGGGGAGGCAATGAGAATTTTCCCAAACCTTATTAGTAGAGCAGAATAAGTGCCAATAGCTCTTGTCTGGGCCATACCAGCAATCCTGTAAGATTGTGTAAGAATTGGGGAGCAAGTTAGCAGGAAATAAAACCAAGCTCTCAACCACAACAAAATTTGCGGTTTCAGAAAAACCAAAGGTTGTTGCCAACAATTCCTGGGAGGCCAAAGGGGGAAAAGGAATTGACTGAACACTAAAAGCAACAGAAAAAACCAAATGACCAGATTAGACTAACAAATTTTAAACTTTATTAGATTAAAGAATGATGAAGCAAGGTCTTTTAAAACTCTTTCATTCATTTAAGGGATGGGATAGGATTGGGAAGGTAGATTGAATGTCACAAACCAATTGATCAATGATATGAGCGTATACAGATGCGTTTATTGAGGCAGGAAGATCTTGAAAATTTTTGAATGTACATAGTCAAAATGAAAACCAAACCAGCTAATATCAGAAATTGCTTTGGATGCAATTACCACTGCTCCTGGCCGCTCTTGCACATGATATTTAACCAGAGGTGTCTCTTGGGTGGGTTAGATGGGGGCATTTTCAGAATAATTCCAAAATATTAAATTGCTGGCATTTCTTGAGCTTTTTCAGTAACCTTTTAGATAAATATTCAAACATAATTTTGTAGAAATTCCCAAACATTTGGCAGGAATTGAAGTGGAGGTCTAAGGGGGAGACAAAACTTTACAGATTGAGTTTAGTTGAGATCAGGAGCCAATTTGAGTTTCTTCATCAACTTATACAACATACCATCAACAGGGGAGACAGTATACAAGATAGCTTTAATCTTAAGTTTCTGGATGGATACTTCTTTGTGGGTAGTATTTTTTTCAAACAGGGGCAAGACTGCCAGAACATCTTGATCAGCTTTCAGCTCCTTTTCCAACTTTTCCAAAATACATTGGAAGGAATTTTCTTGTAAACAGTTTGTAGCGGCAGGGATACAGAGACATTCTGGAAGAGGGCTTAGCTAGCTCAGTGGCTTCATTTGAGGAGTTCACCAAGATGGGTGGTTGGTGAGCTTGAACTAGATAAGGAAAGCCATCATAGCTTTGGCCTCAACTGAAGATGGGCAAGTTGTGGTTGTTGTTGCCCAGAACAGAGTTTTTAAGAAAGAGAAACAGTTTCAGGTACAGCCAGCACAGAGTAGCCATAGCTATCAGAGTCATCATAGTCAAAATATTTGGGGTTGGAATCACTCAAGAGATTGTGGAATAGATGAAGGATAGTTGGTCCAGAAGAGGGA
This sequence comes from Entomophthora muscae, assembly GCA_014839935.2. Classification (NCBI taxonomy): domain Eukaryota; kingdom Fungi; phylum Entomophthoromycota; class Entomophthoromycetes; order Entomophthorales; family Entomophthoraceae; genus Entomophthora; species Entomophthora muscae. Next base: position 279,306 of record QTSX02002167.1, on the reverse strand, counting down.
GGTAACTCTTTATCAGAGGGAGAATCAGGAGGAGACAGTGGAGTTTGGTCAGCAGATAGCGTCTCCTCCTCTAAGATGATCTCTCTTTACCTGCCTGTTCCTTAGGATTGCACCCTTCAACATGCAGGTTAGTGTAGGACCGCAAGTGGTGCCTTATTTGGACACAGTTGTGACAACCTTGTCTCTTAGGTTGTCCATTAGGTCCAAGAGTCATAATGCACATTGTGCAAGAAGTAGTTACAGAGTTTTTTACCTTACTTTTGCAAACGATGGTCTCATCATGAGTCATATGCATATCTTGTAGGGGGCTTAATAATTTTATAGAGTTGAGAGACACTTTGTGCACCTTAAAGTGAAAATATAGGAGTTGGTTTACTTTAAGGGTGTTAGAGCAGGCTGTGTACACTTCCCAGTGAGTCAATTGGAGACTGGTAATGAGATGTTGACCTTCAATTTAGAAGCAGTCAGAAAGCTTAGCTCTTGTTTCCTTAGTATTGAAGGCAATATGCATAAAGGCATCTTTCTTAACCTCTAGACTGAGATTTCCTCCAAACTTTTTGATGATGAGACATTTCATGTCCTTCCAGGTGATTATGGAAGGGAGCTTGGGGCTACCACCTCTTGGTAAGTAGGATGAAACCAGTTAAGAACATGCTCCTTTTTGAGAACATTGTTAGCCCTCCACATGGCTGTCTCATAGATTGTCAGGAAAGCAGCAATAGTGGAGGTCTTGGGGTCAAATATTTGCTTAAAGGTGGGCTTATAATTGGGTTCAATGGATAAGGATATAGATTGGCTACTATTGCCCTGATTAAAAACATATATATTTGGGTTCCCTTTAAACTCATACTTGGAAGCAGGCTTTCTATCCCACATAAGACAAATGCTTTCCTCTAATGTATCTAGGATAGAGATGTTCTGGCCTCCAATGTCTCTGGCTGTAGAACCAACAGAATCAATCTCATAAATTTGAATCTGCTGGACTGCTAATGTACCCACAACCCCATTGACTCAAGTGATCATGGCAGTGGTCTGGGGTATTTTGAAAATCTACATAGAAGCAGTTTTGAATGCAAGGGTTGATTTGGCTTCAAATAAAGACACAATGCTGAGAATTGATAGTGTGCTGTGGGTTTAAGACAGTTATAGGCCTAGTAGGGAGAATTGACTGCTAGAGAAGGAAAGGCCTGTCTAGTAGGTGACAGGGGAGTACTAGGGGCAAGTGATGAACTAACCCAGAAGGGATTTTTGGCTGCTAGGGGCTGGTTAGTTGTTCTCATCTAGCAGGGACTGTTGGCTGCTGTGGGCTTGTTGGTTGTTCTTCACCCAGAAGGGTCTTTGGCTGCTTATGATGAGGAGTGGATGACCCTGGCAGTAATGCAGGCTGACAGGGGAGGGGATGAAGCTAAAATAGCTCTACTTGCCCTTGTGCGCCCACAGGAGGTCTGTGAGCAAACACTCTACCTAACAGAATGATAGAGTGTCCTTGTCTATGTCTCTATGGGAGCTTTGGAGAGGTCCCAAAGTGATCATTGGAGGGCATGGATATGCTCAGGGGTGTCACCAGGGTAGTTTCTTGGGGAACAAGCTACAGACCTGGTGTGATCAGGCCTCTGGGAAATAAAGTTGATTACTTTGCAACTGAAAGCTCATCTTAATCACCTGAGCGAGTAAAAAAGCTGCACAGACATGAGGATTTCCTGTGGTTGGATGGCCCAGGTGGAGTACACTTGTAAGAGGCCCAGCCAAACACCAGTGACAGTGTAGACTCATGCATGGGTCTACAGATTCTGGTATTGTGGGCTAAATATAGGACCAAGGCGGTTCAGAATCCACAGTGAAGACTAGTACAAGGGACTGTATGATCACAGTAAAGACTAGTTGAAGGACTGTGGGTTCATTGTGAGGATTGTAACCAGGATGTTTCAATGTGAAATTTTGAACCTAGGTGGTTCATGATAAGGAATGGACTCTGAATTGCTTGGACTGTGTGCTGATTGAAAAAAACTGGTTGGTTGATGACAGGAAGGAATGGTCTAAGCTGATGGATGACTGAATGGACTGTGTTTGCACTGAAAGAACTGGTTGTGTTGACTGAAAGGGCTAGTCTGAGCTAATGGTTGACTAAATATACTGTTTGATGACTGAAATAGATGTTGCTGAAGAGCTGGCTGAAGGACCAGAAGATATTGATAAAGAACTGGCTGTAGGACCAGAAGATTAAGGTGCAGGAATAGCTATGGAACTGGAAGATGGCCTAGAAAGACTAGCTGAAATGAATAAAGGAGCTAGAATGTTGGTTTTATTGTCTTAAGGTAAGGAATAATAAGGAAGAAGCTGTTAAATAATGATTTAATGCTGCCAAAAATATGATATAAAGAAAGAATTGATAACCATATGAATAAAAGAAAGAGGAAAAGAAAAATTAACTTACGGGAATTAAACTGTATTTTATTAAGAGCTGATTGAGTAAGAAAGAGCTGGAAAGAGGCCAGAAACAGAACAGAGAAACTGTGAGAGAAAATGGGGGAATTTTTCTGAGAACAACTAGGCAGGAAAAAAGGCAAGCAACAGGCAAGTTCAAATTGGCAAAACGTTGAAGAAAATTGGGTAAACTCAGGGAAATGTTGAAGAATTGAGGGTTCAAGAATCCCTTATATAAAACATAGGCGGAGGCCCTCAAGTTTTGCCAGAGAAACATGACAGGAATCACGGCAAAACTTTTTGAAACTCATAGCAGTTGTTATCTGGAGCAAGACAGTGTCAGATTAAAACAATAGTCAAAAGCAAGTCATTTGGGTGAACTTTTTGATAAAACTGTTGAATCCAAGTGTTTGATTGGCTGCAGGTTGGAGCCTGTTTGATCAGTGTTTTGAGGGCTTTTTTCAGGAAGCCAGGCATATGTAGAGGCGTTGGTTGGCTAGGGACGGAACAAGGCTGGGCCTGAGGGTAATGGCCATCATAGGATGGGTGCTAACTTGATAATATAGGATACAGATTGCCCAAGCAAAGACCAGGGCCCCAAGTTGGGCACCATAGTATCTACCATTCCCGTCAGAGTAATGTAGAGTATTCCAAACAGTTGGGTGGACGTAGTCTCAGCGGTGGTGGGGGTTTTCATTAGGTGGTCAGGTCGCGGGGTTATGGGCGGAGTCATGGGAAAAAAGTAGGTAGGCAGATAATTGTACTTGTCTTTGAAAAATAAGGGCGGCACCTTGATCCTCTTTCCTTCAAGTCCTATTTATTCAGTTTCTCTAGTTCTTGCCAAGGGATTGGCAATGAGGATGGTCTCCAAGTTGTACTCTGTGTAGGCAGGGTTGGGCGGGTATTCATTAAAATGCACAGGTCCAAATGGGGCTCCCAGGGGACAGTATAGTGCCTGAGAAGGGTCAGCAGGTTGGTCTCCAGAAGGGCTGGTGTATGATGGTCTACTTAGCCGGAGTTAAGATGGAAGATCACCAAGACTAGACAAGGTAAGATTTTTTTGAACTAAAGGTTCATAAAACTTTATTATTGAAAATGACAATATGGTCATCACCATACCGCTGGGGCTTTTATACCATGAGGTTTTGCTTCTTCAATTTTTGCAGGGTCCAGGTTCACAGACAAGGCACTGGCAGGGCATGGATCTTGGTTTAGAGTCATGAGGGCGGCAGATCCAGGTTGTGCCTGCTCTGGTGAATAGAAGTGGCAATGCTTTGTTCTGCTGCTACTGTTCACCACTTCACCTGGGTAGTTCAATTGTACTACCCATTCTGGACGGAAGACTGGTAGCTGCTGGTGGTCATTGGCAGAGTTAGCAGTAGGGTTTTTAATCTCCTTAAGGCAAGCTACAACCTCTGCATAGGTCTGGATCTTTGGTGGCGCAAGGTTGGCAGCAATCTGGTGATTATTTGGGGAATTGTCCTTGGGAGACTGGCAGGTCTTGGAGTGACTTGTCAATGTGGGCTTGCAATTTAACAAGTTGACAGGTTTCTGTCCACTTTGTGTGACTCAAGTAGTCTTTGAAGGGTTGGAGTTTGATTCCAGGGTCTCCAATGTTGATTTCAAACCTCCAGTATTGACGCTTGGCAGGTTGGCAGGTTTATGTTCCTCCTGTTTGGGGTCATCTATCTCTGGTGGTCCAGGGTTTGACCCAACTGGCAGTTGGGCGGTTCCTGTCCACTCTGGTCAACATAAGGCTTTCCCTGATCAAAGGGTTTCAATTCCCAGAGTTTTCAATACAAGGATTGAAATGTCATTCATGACAGCTTTAACTGAAGAGTTAAAGCCTAAAAAATGAGGAGCAGAAGCAGAGAATTCAGGGCTTTCATTGGCTGAAGTAAGTTTTGAGGTTTAATATATTTTAGAGGAAGAAAAACCAGATAGCTTAAGCTTTGAAAAACAAGAGTTCTGAGAGAGAATTTGGTCTGAAACAAAGAGTTATAAAAGGGGAAGCTATCTGAGACTTTTCAGGGACTGGATCAAGTGTAATAACAAGGCCACTAGAGCTAAACAGGGAGCCAGAGACCAAGATAGGGGTGCAGGAGCCCAATATTAAGGAGCTGAGGCTTAAGATACAGAGTTGGAGCAGGAGCGGAGTGCAGTAGTCCAAGACCAAGGAGAAGGAGACCAAGTCCAAGTACAAGGAGTCCAAGAAATTGTTGGAGGACTCCAAGTTATTGGAAAATCCCTATTTTTTCCCAGACCCCCAGGCATTATATTAGAAGTTTTCTAAGGGGATCTTCCTTCTGAAAGCAATTAAAAGTCTATTTCAACCCCTTCCTGAATTTCTGGTAATAAAGATAGACCCTATGAGTGAGTTGCCCAATATCTTCTACCCTAGCCAAGGGTAGGAAGACACCTACTTCTAAAGCTGTCAAAGGTTTGTCACTATTAAGTCTTCCCAGGAGGAGTGGTTGAGATTAACTAGACACCTTGAGATGATGGATAGGGGAAGGGAGTCTATTAGAAATGAGCTTACTAGGTTGTTGAAGGATTGGCATAGGACCACAGAGAGACTAGCCCCAGCTGAAGTACAAGTACATGATGGGGATGCCCGCCTAGTAATAGGAAAAGTATTGGAAGAGTTTGTATTAATGCAGGTCCAGTATAAACTTTTAGCCACCCAACACCCTCTAATATTAAATGACAACTCCTCCAAGCCAGTCCCTGGCTATGACCCAGGAAACACTTTGGGGACTGGTGATCAGGAACCTCTTAGTTATCAACAGGAAAAACCTCTTATTATGGTCTTAGATAAGCAGGAGAGATTATGAACCTCTCTTTCTAAAGTGTCTTGCCTATCTGCAATGTTTTTGGTCACCACTGACAAGCTGTCCAAAGAAAGAGCACAGTATACACATGGTTGTCCTCCTAAAACTGGGCAGCATCTGTGATTGTAAAGGTGAGTTATCTCATCAGTTTCTTATTTGCCATTATTACTGGCTTCAGAAGAGGAGTTGTCTTGATCTGAGAGGCGTTGATGTAGGTAAGCAATCTCACCTTGTAGGGTAGCCACCTGATCTGTCAGGATGGTGATAAAAAGGTCTGGTACAGGTTCAGCAATAGGTATCTTGGAAGCAGAGGCCTGATGGTGGGTGGTTGCCTTGAAATCTGCAATGGCTTCTCAAATTTTAGCCTCTGATTGAGTAAGGCCTTCAGGAGGGGGCGTAGGAGGCACCACAGCTACGGCTGCCACCTTTTCATCATCATAAGTTTGAACTTGGTATAATTTATTGCTTAATATATCTTGTCAACGTTATATTGTTGTTACAACCTATGGACCCAATTTTCCACAATGAACCCTACCAATTCTAGTTGAGCATTGGTATGCTCTCAAAACGGTGAGCTCATCTACTAAGGTCTCAAAGTCTTTCTGGTATCTCAGAAGGGTGGATTCAATTTGTTCTTGTTGTACAGCATGATGTTTATCTAGCTCGCAAAACTGCTCTCTAATATACCCAGGGAGAGAGAGGCACAGCGTGTTCAGCAATGAGGTCAGGTATTCTTTAGAGGCCAATGAATCACATTGATTATCCAGAATGCAAGCAAAGGAATGTATGTGCATTCTTGGTAGGCTATGTTATGAGTGTGATTGTTGGTTACCGCAGATACCACAGCAGACAGGAGTTGATTCTGGGATCCAAATGCTAGTTGATGATGGGCCAAGGCAGGCTGGACAAACTGGTTTACCAGCACACAAATGGTTTCCATAGATTCCATCAGACTAGGGGGGAGGCCAAAATCTAACAAGAAGGAGTACAGGTCTTTGGAGATGTAACCAGGACAGATACCAGGAATTGATTGCATGGCTACAGTACCAGTGTGGAGGAGGGAGAGAACGGTGGCACAAGCTTGTTAATGGTTCAAGGATAAAGTTGGGAGAAGGGCCCAAGAGGGCCCAGGCAACAACACCATTACCATAGGTGTCTTGGGCAAGTTAGTTATCCCCTCTTCAAGAGGGGGACTTGAAACTTTAGGAGAATTAGGTACTTCTGTAACAACAGGAGAAGGACCAGAGAAGGCGCAGAAGAACAGAGTAACTGAGGAGCTGGCAGCCCCTGTAGTTAGCACCATTTTGTTGTGTTTGGCTCTTGGGGACGCCATCCAAGAGGACACAGCAGGAAACCTTTATTACAAAAATTTTGAGGTCTAAAGCTAGCCTTGGTTTAGCCTTCAGGGAGAAATTAAGAGCATGTACCTTAATTTCCTAGAATACACAAAGAAGATATCCTTTTGGTATAAAGGAAGTAAAAAGCTTGAAGATTATAAAATCCAACACAAATTTGGGTAAACTTGTCTTTATTAAAAGAAATTATTTTACTTAAATAGTAGACTGAGCACACTGATCATTCACTAGGTAGACAGTGTGGCTAATGAGGTCATTTCAAACTGAACTTGTATCAGGATCAGTCAAGTACAGGTAGGGTATCTGGAATAGTTGGACATTGATGTCACCTATTTAAGTAAGGTGACAAACTCCAAAGTTGAAAGCAAATCCAACCAAGTCTTTAATAGTATCAATATTTGAAGGCCATATTGAAATAGCACAAATGGCACAATTTCCAAAATACTTGCCATGCTGCATAAATAAGCTTTACCATAACAAAGGAGCTCATAACAATGGGTATTTGACGGTATCTTTGCAGTATGCATTGCCTCCTCTATAGACTATGATGTACATTTGCTTTAGTATTGCTATAGGGTTCCATCAGCCTACCTTATACCCCTTGGGTCACCAGAAAAAATCTATACCTGGACCTGTAAGATCCTTCAGGCGGGTTTAAAGGCCCTAGTGGGTAAAAAAACCCTGACCATACAATTAGAGCCAACCCTGATGCTGAGGAAAGTAGTGCAGCAACCCTGGCTGAAGGACTGAAAGTCCATGACAGAGCTCTTGGACCCTCAGCTACAGTCATGGACTATGAGAATCCCAGTATAATGCTCTTATAAATACTTTTAATTAAGAGGTCAGGGGTGTTTTTTTAATTATTTTCAGGCTGTTAATAGGCAGCTAAAGGGTCAATCTGAGCTCATCAAGCTCCACCATCCAGATAAATTAGGAAAGTACAAGCTTTATATCTGGTAATTTATAGTGCTGGCCTTTGTAAAGCCAGAGCATACCAGGCAAGCCTTTGGCCTCCTATTCCATGATCCATATACCAAGAAACATGAGGATGCCTTCCATCCCTTCATTGAATTTTATGAGCCAGAGTGGATTGAACGTAAGGTCACTAAGTGCTAGAGAAAGCCCAGAGCCAAAGCCAACTGGAACTGCTATCAGGCAGTTCTTAAAGATGAGATGAAAACTACTTCATCTTTGGAGGGGCACAAGCATATCAAGTCCTCCTTTGGAATCAAGCCCAGATACAACACCTTCTACAAGCACCTCAAAGTCCAACAGGGGAAGACTGCTGCATCCATCAGAGATATTGAGAACCGCCCATCAAAGAAGAAGAGATCCATCAAAGAGAACCAATACTAAGAGAAGATAAAGAACATTGTCAAAGCCAACTATAAACTTTCAGAGCTTAGTGAATAGATTAAGAATATTGCTACAGTTCCTAATGACAACCAGGTAATCACAGTCCAGTTTTCAATTAAATTTATTGAGTTCTCTCTAATTTTGTATATAGTTCTAATTTTTTCAATATAATACTTTCTTATAAATAAGTGTTATAAATAATTTATGAATACCTTATAATGATTTTTTTTTAAAAAACTAGGATTTCTTATCAGTGCTTTGATGCCTTGAGCTATATTAGATGGTCCATGTTGGCATTTCAATATTGAACTATATGTATTTAATGGTTTGTGATACAGAAAGAATCTTTTCAGTGTTTTTGGTTACATTTTTCCTATGATATGTGGATCTTTATGCAGCTCTTTAGCCTATCAAGTTTTTTAATCTTTTTAAATTGAAGAAACAACTTTATAGTAAAAGTATCTAATTTCATAGTAGAATAAAGTAGAGTTGTATTTTCGGTATCTTTCTCAGTTGCCATGTTCCATTTTTATAGTTTTGTTTTGAAATATATGGCCAAATTTCATTGTAGGTATTATGAACCTTGATTTTTATTGAGTAAAATGTTCTGGAAACAGATTCTGCTTGCTAAATTGTGTCAACGTCTAGTGGTCTACATGGACAAAAGCTTAATTCTAAATTTCTCATGATGTCAACGATCAGTAAGCCGACATGTTGAATTAGTTTATTGTGGAGTTGCTGGATGATCCAGACCGGCTGTGAGTGCTTGACAGGGACCTGTTTTCACCGCATCAGATATAAGCCCTGGGCTAAGATGATGGATTTGGATCGGTGTGAGTAAGATTGTGGAGCTCGACTGCTGGGGAAGGACGCCTGTGCCAGCAGGTGGTTTACATGAAATATATGCCGCTGGAACTTTATAAGTGGCGATGCATAAGTAATTTAGAGCATCCTCGAGGTTGCATAGTTTATAATCCATTCCATGGTTTATGGAGGTGCATGAGACTTTGGTGATGCCATAGATGCGATCTGCTTGGCTTGGATATTTGATCTCGGTTTGGATACCGTGGATGTGATCTAATTAAGAGCTCATCTAATGTCCATTGTTTTTTAAATCCAAGCCTTGATAACTTGTTGTGAAGCGAAGTCGAATTTGATTGGATAGGTTTACACCGATCAGACTGATTCTAAAGTGGATGTAAGCTTTTGTTGTGCTATGCCTCAATGATGGCATTCTATATGTATGATGTGGAGCCATTAAATCGGCCTGAGGCCTTGCCGCTAATGGCTGAGGGAAAACGCTAAAAATACAAAGCAGTGATCGGGTTATCATTTTTAAACAAGCATTTTTAAATGTATTTATTATTGGAATGTTTTGCACATAAATATGATTTCGTGTTAATAGGATAACTGCTAAAGTTTATTGGATAGCAGTTGCTTTAACTTAATACTTCGTGATGATAAAAAGTCGCTCTAAATTAAATATCTGCCCAAAGCAGATGTAACTTGTGAATATTGCCAAGGCTGGATAACGACATAGAACTAGTTAAGACTACTGAAATGTAGCGTAATTGAGGTTAACTTTTATAAAATTGTCAATGCAACGATCAAAGCTTAGCTCGCTCTTTTCTGCTTCTTAAAACATCTTAAACATTCTTTTGCTTCAGGTCAACCTAATAATGCAGATTGCATCATAAAGTAGAATGGATTCTTATAGGCTTTGATTCCTATCCGACTTTGATCCGGATCAGGACTGCTTCAACCCCGCTCTGGATACCTTTTCACAAAGCTTTTTTCATGTTTAAATATTTTAACCCCGCTTTGGCTTGGTGGTCCAGAGCTGGGCCATAGTATACCTAATCCGAATCACATCCTTCTGCTTAGAGCTTTAATGAATCCAGGATGGAATAAAATAGGAAAATCATATTTAAAGAATATTAACTTCTAAAATATATCCTGCCAATCTCAATGGGAATCTAGAACCCTGTCATATAAGAGCTCTGAAAATACTACAATTTATAAGCCTTGGATTAAAATGTATCTATTCAAACTGGCATAGCCAATTTTCATAAGGACAAGCAGTTGCATACGACTCCGCTTTAGGAAAGTTTTCGGAAAGCAACAGCAACTCGCATGGTCCAAGTTTAAAACCACGTCCAGCGTTCAAAGAAATTCAATGTCTTCTCAACTCAACATCCTCCTCCATAGCTCCGAGGGCAGCCGCTCTCACATCAAGCCTATCCTCGAGATCTCCGAGTTGCTCCTGGCTAGAGGCCACTCCGTGACATACGCTGCAGCCGAAGAAAAACTTAACTATGCCAAAGGATACACCATCAAAGCTCACTCTCTAGGCAGTTTTGGAAAGCCACCTCCTTCCCCATACACAAATCTCCAAGAAATGGGAAAGACTAGCGAAGGAATGATTGCCATTGTCCAAAACCTTCTCCTGACAAACTACGAAAAGACAGTCCAGAGCCTAGGCGAATACCTCGACAATAACAAATGTGATCTTCTAATCTGTGACTTTGCTGCTGGTGCTTGCTCAGATATTGCCCAGGAAAGAGGCGTTCCTCTGATCATTGGGCTCCAGGCAATTGATGTCTTTGGCTTAGTCCAAGCACCATTTGTCACCAAGACAATGTCGTACGGCCCAATCACAACCAAGGGACTGTCCCTCTTTGAACGCATTGACTATCAAATATTAGAACCACTGCGCATGTCAAGTTTTATGGTTCCACTCCAACGCATGCTTGATGCTGCAAAACTTAAGCAAGGCTTTGCCCCTAAACCCACTCTCCTGGGTGACTTCAAATATGGACTAGGCTTGGCAAATACTTACTTTGGATTTGAGCCAGCGATGCCTCTCCCACCAAACATTCAATTGGTTGGCCCAATCCTTTCCCCAAAGCCCGTGAAGCTTGATTCCGCAACCGAAGCATTCCTCAATAGCCACCCTCGCACACTCTACATCAGCACAGGAACCAATATTGTCCTTGAACCTTCCCTGTTCAATTCTATTTTAAATGCTACTCAAGAAGCCATTTTCCAGAACATCATCGACGGTGCCATATGGGGACTTCCTAACATGCGAATGGGACATTTCTCAAGCAATGAAAAACAGTTCACCACACATATTCTTACAGTAAAATGGGCACCACAACAGGCTATCCTGGAACATTCAAATACAAAGGTACATTTGTCACACTGCGGATTGGAATCCACGTTTGAATCAATTGCTTCCGCTACCAAAGTTCTCGCCATGCCCTTTTTTGGTGACCAGCCCAGAAATGCTGCTAAGCTTGTTGAGATGGGAATAGCGGAATATGTCGATACCAAAGATAGTTCTACTCTGCTGGTCAAGAAGCTGCACAAACTCATCTCCGACCCTTCCAACAAATTTGAAACCCATCTACACCAAGCACAGCGAATTGCTAAGAAAGCGGCTCGCCGGGTCCACCTTGCCGCCGATATCGTCGAGGAGCATGCCTACCTGGCAAAGTCTTGCCGCCTAGAGCAACCATACAATCCTCGCTCAGGCGTTCCTCCCTGTGAAATGGCCCATGTTGTCCCTGTGTCCGAAAGCATGCCAATGATGGCGGCAAACATGTGGGACATCCAACTCCTGCTTTTCTCCTTCTTGATGGTTGGACTCTCCCTGCTTGGGAAAGTTTTTTTTACTTCCCGAGCCCAGCCCTTCCCCGCCACAGAACTTACCCGAAAGTCTAAAAAATTAGATTAACGGAACTTTACTCGCATAGTCTGCTTTGGCTTCATGACGCCGAATGCACCATATCAATCACGATTCCTCTTTAAAATCCAACCAACCCGGATTGTTACCAACCTTCATAAAATGTTTATATTTCTCTAGGATTGATATTTGAACAAATTCAACTTTAAACGGGCGCAAAATAAATACCAGGGTATAGTCCCCTGGTATGTCTTGTAGTACTCACGTTTCTCAGCTAGGTGGATAGCACATATCCGCCCGCTTAAAATAAAATATCTATAAGCTGGTTTCTACTGTGATCAGGATGGCTTGTTTAGTTAACCGGCAAATAAAGATGCGGCCAAATGGGCTGCAGAATAAAAAAAATCAGGACTGTAGAGCTGATACACCAATCGAAATAGCTTTGTGTAAAAGATGGATTACAGCTGTTCTGGGATGTGAGGTAGTTGTTTACCCGCCGCTAAGTTCCTACCAGCTGCCCATGGTAAAAATAATCTGTCGCCTAAAGATGATATTTCTAACCACAGAAAAAATAAACCATCACCAATTAGATCCACTCCATATCCCGGAATAAATTGGTTGGCTGAGAAGTTGACTTAGCCCCAGAAAAATCTCAACGCTACCAAAACATCCCCAGTCTTGATCTGACCCACCAAGGACCCAAAGTCAAGTTATAGCACGCCAGGTATTAAGCTGGGAAACTCACAGCAGATTGATATCAAATAAGAAGCACAACCAATTCGCTTCAAAAAAGGTGTTCAACCACCAGGATATATTTACCCCCGAAAGCCCTACACAAGCAATATCATTCCTTCATCCCATCAAAATAAATTTCCTGGTTTAATAGATTCATTCCGCTTTTGTAACTCTGCTAAAACAGCACCTCTTAATAATTATTTGGGCATGTATCCTTACCCAACCTTCATGTTGGAAAGGTTCCCAATTTATCACAATGCTCTTGAAGCTTTGTCTTTTTCAATATGTGCACCACAATCTTTCCCACTTGTTTGATACCTTTAAATTGTAGGCCCTGGTATCCCCAAAGGGTAATTTGCCTATTAAATAACTGCTATACCTCTAGCCAAATCAGTGCCCTCCCAGTACAAGATTCTTTCACACAGACATAATAACCTCCTTAAATACTCATAATCACATTATAATCAAATGCCAGTACCCATACCTTATTACCTATGTAGTATCACCATATAAATTATAATGTGTATATGACAACAACCCAACCACCTAGATGCAGTTCACCACAACAAGTTCATTCAGAGGGAGTGTATCAGAGATATTCCTGGCACAAAGGGGTCCCCAGCAGAAGGGAAACAAACAGCACCAATAAAGTACATGGAATGTACCATCAACAATAAAACAATACACATATCACTGATATCAAAGAAACAGCTCAAAATACAAGCATCAGCTCCCCCAAATTGGGAAAACTGATGCAAAAATATGGGGGAAATGGTTTGATTAAAAAATATATTAAAAGTTAGACAGGATCTTTAATTGGATTCCCAACATTGATGGACTCCACCACAAGCAACCCATCTACTTCCTACTACCTGCCAGCCCATCCCCCAATAAGACCCAGAAGCCTGGGACAATCACCAGATTAGGAAAAGTCCAAAAGCAAGCCAAAATGCAATACTTAATTTAGGAAGAACAGCATAGATTCCCTCCAATTAAGCAATATACAAGCCCCAAGAAACCAAATATTAAGCTCTACCTTCCCAGAAAACCACCTAAAGAAATTCTATAGACAGAAATAGGGAAAAGAGCTGGAATGTTGGTGATTTGGATATAATATGCATTATGGCTTGAATTAACACCAGAAAACATAAAGGTGACACCTTTTAAACTTAATCCCAATCACATTCAAGACTCATGTTGTGAATCCCAATATTCATGCATTATCAATTTTGCCTTTGATTTGATCACATTCTGAGTGCAAAATCCTTCAGTTCCCTTTCTCTCCTCAAAATGGGTTTCACTCCAAATGGGGCGAAGGACTCATTTAAAGTCTAACCGGTAACATGAGTGATCCTCAACCCACTTATGAGGGTGGCCAGTGATCTATCTGTCCTTCTACCGGTTTATGGTAGACAACTGTCATATAAGAATCATTTCAATTAAGCAAATAAAATGTTTTTTACACTCTTTCTTTATGTTTATTTTTGTATTTCAGCACCATCTCCTTAGCCTTGTTGAGACAATTTTCTGATAATTATCATTCCCAGAGCCTTAAGTTAACATCCTTATTCATCCCTAAAGACTGAATTCTGGCTTAATACAAGCCAAATCCTACTATTAGGATTTCCTGTTGTGTACTTGGGTGCAACCAAGGAACACAACAACTCATAGCACCTCAATCCAATGCTTTATTAATGTATTTCCCTTTCTCAATACTATTATATGATTTAGAAAGCTTCAATGATAGGCTGTTCTTTCAGTGTGAGAATCTTTCCACAATATTCATCAAATAAATTGATTCTTTGTTTACACAGTAAACTATCTAAGCCAGATGCCTCTCCCTAAGATTGAGTACAATCATCTAATCTATACTGCAGACATTATAACTTGCCTTTGGATAGGGGGCACCCAGCAAAAAGCTCTTTGCAGTTGCCCCTGAACCACTTGGACCATAGGGGGTATATTGCCCATAGCTAGCACAACCCAACTCTTCACACTATATCTCTTGATCCACTTTAGTTTTTCCTTGCTCCACATCTGCCCATAATCTATATAAATCAATGTATATTGTCTTAAAATACTTTGCTGGTAGCTTGGGAAAATATAAGGGCCAATAAAAGTCTTCTTTTTGATCATGACTGTCTGCTTAATTGCCACTGCCTTACAGAAAATGACTATCTAAGGTGCTCTCACATATGACTAAGTTAGTATATTATATTATTGAGTATTAAAAATGCCCAGATTGTTTCTGATCACTAGGGCCTCCCTGCCATGAATGATATTTCAATACTTGTATTGAAAGCCCGGGAGTTGACCCCAGTCCTAAGGAAATGCCTTCTGTCAACCAGGGCAATCAGGAGCCCTCCAAACTGTTAGTTGGTCCAAGCCCTGGACCTCCAGAGATGCCTTGCCCCAACCAGGAGGAAAGAGAACCTGCCAAATTGTTCAGTATTAATACTGGAAGACTGAAATCAACATTGGAAACCCCGTAATTGAACCCTAACCCTCCAAAGGCAAATTGAGTCACTAAAGAGAGACATAAACCCTCCAACTCATTCAGTTGCAAACCCAAGTTGTTGAATTACTCTGAGACCCACCAGAATCTTAAGGATGATTCCCTAAATGGTCACCAGATTGCTGTTAACCAGGTGCCACCAAAGAACCAGACATACACAGAAGCTTTAGCTTGCCTAAAAGAGTTAAACCAAGGCCTACTGCTATCCCCACCAATGGTCACCAGCTGTTGCCAATCTCCAGTCCAGAATGGGGAATGAAATTGGACTGCTCAGGTGATATAGTGAACAGCAGCGGCAGAACAAAGCATCACCACTTATGTTCACCAGATCAAACACAACCAGGATCTTCCATTCTCAAAGCCAGAAGCCAAGGTCCATGTCCTGCCAGTTAATTGTTCACGGATCTGAAGTCCGCAAAAAGCAAAGAAGCAAAATCACCTGGTAAAAGAACCCGGGCAGTATGGGGATGACCCTACTGTCATTTTTGACAATAAAGTTTTATGAACCTTTGGTTTGAACAAATCCTACCTTATATAGTTTTAGTGATCTTTCATCTCAACTCTGGCCAAGTAGACAACCAGGCAACTGCCCCTTCTAGAGACCAACCTGCCAACCCACCTAAGGCACTATAATGCCCCCCTGGTGCATCTTTTGGACCTGTAAATTTATCAAATTTCTTCCCAACCCTGCCTACTCAGAATTTAACTTAAAAACCATCTGCATTGCAAACCCCTGGCAAGAACTAGAGAAACCAAATACATAAGACACAAAGGAAAGTGGTATGAGAGGCATCCAAGATTATTCACAGACAAGTACAATTATCTGCCTGCCTACTTTGTCCCCATGACTCCGCCCTTAACCCCTCAACCAAACTGCCCAATGGAACCTTCCACTGCCACTGAGACCACTTCCACTCAAACGTTTGGAGTACTCTACATTACTTTGACAGGATTGGTGGACTTTATGGTGCCCAACTCTGGGCCCTGGTCTTTACTTGGGCAATATGTATCCTATATTTCAAGTTAGCACCCATCTTATGATGGGAATTTCCCACTGGCCTGGCTGTGTCCTGTCCTGATTTAACTAATGCCTCACCCTATTCCTGGCTTCCTGACATTCCCTATAATTTACCCAAGGTGTTGGAACCTGGTGTGATAAAAGATAAAGAAAGACACAGAAAAGCATGGGAAAGCTTTGAGGTCTGGGTTTCTGGAACATCTTGTTGAAAGACACTGCCCTCATGATTTTCAGAGAAGCCAGGAATTGCTTTTAACAAGTAAAAATAACTGAACTGGGCCTATGCAGACCTGCAGACCACCTACCATGTTCTTTGACAGCTGGTTCTTAAACCTTGACTTTTCTGTTATACTAAGGTCACATTTAATGAGGTGTTGGACCTCAGGAACTGCATCAAGACTAAAATCCTTCTTTCAGAAGCAGTAAGATAAGAACAGTTATTCCTTGCCATTTATAAAAAAGGATGGGGCAGGAATATATTCTGACAATTAATTTTTTGTTGGCTTATCTCCAGTCAAGTTTGATTCAACAATAATTTCCCTCATAAGTAAGCTTTTTGCTTTGCAACAATAAAAACATCAAAAATACAAAAAAGGAAAGCATTTACTACAGAAGTTAATATTTGAAACTTTTAATGTTACTGTAAATTCAGAACCTGAACGTAAAAATGTGGGATTGTCAAATCCTTGGTCCAAATTTTGGATCACTTTTGCGGGATAGCTTTTTCAATTAAATTGATTTTTTTGAGTATTTATTTGAATTTTTAAAAATGCGGGAACTCATAGACACTTTGCAAAGTTCAAGTTGAACTGCATATTTCCAATGGACAAAATGAATTAACTGGAATCAGATTTGAAGCGTTCAAATCCATCAACCATTTCCATTAAGTTTACTATGTTTTTTGGAATTGCGGAATTGTCAAATCCAAGAACCAAATTTCAAATCACTTTTGTATGCCACTAGTAAACTAAGATATTAATTGTGGGAGCTGGAATCCAAATTGAATGTACAGTAAGTAACTAGGAAAAATCAACCCAAATCAAGAAGCTCCACTCTGGATAAAATCAAATGAAAAATCCAATCTAAACACCCATGTTTAGACATGAAATTAAGTGAAATGAAAAATTATCTAAACTGGAAATGTTGTAATATTCTGCACTTTAAATCACTAAAATAGCGACCATAAAACCATATAATCATTAATTAGCTACTCTCCTGATGATGCAGAATTTTTTTAAAAGTTTCAAGGAAGAAGGAGAGGTGGGAAAGATAAACCATTAGTTTACTAACTATGTATTCATGTATTGCTACTAAGAATGCTTGATTACAGTAGATTTCAGAAGATGCTAATAATAAAGTAGAAATATATATTACAATCAATCTTATCACGTTGTCTTTCCTTTAGTGTGTTGATAATGTGTTTTCAATTAATTGGACAGCTTCACCTCCAGTCGCCTTGGAAATAGGAAATCAAGCTGTCCAGTTAATTGCAAACACATTATCAACACATCAAAGGAAAGACAACGTGATAAGATAGATTGTAATATATAATTCTACTTTATTATTAGCGTCTTCTGAAATCTACTGTAATCAAGCATCTAAATTTTAGCTGTCCTAAATTGGAATAGGGTGATTTTTGAGAATGCCTATGATTCCTAAAAGAATTAGCACAAATCCACCCTATTTCCTTTAGCATCCTTTTTGAGACACCAATAAATTATATTTATTTCAAATTCCTCGCAATAATGATTTGAAATTTGGTTCTTGGATTTGACAATCCTGCAATTTCAGATTTTTTAATTTTTTCATGTTGTCTATGATTTGTTAGACTTACAGAAAATCTCAAATTGTACATTAGAATCCCCCATTTGTTTGCTGAGTTTTGTCTTTTGTTAGTTGAGTTATCTGCTCAAGATAGTCGAAATTTGCCAATTTAAATAAACCAAAAAAAATCAAAACAAATGGTTGATTTTATTAAATATTTTATTTTTCACTCAGCTGAGTTGCCCGCAAAAGTGATTCAAAATTTGGACCAAGGATTTGACAATCCCGCATTTTTTACGTTCAGGTACTGAATTTACAGTATCATGCCATTTTCTAGCAGTGATATTAAATTTAGTTAGCTTTTAAAATCTAAAGTTTTAATATTTAGCCCCTTAAATACCAAAAATAAAATCAAAGATAAACATATTGTTGTAATTGTGCTGGTTTAGCAGAGTTACAAGGGTTAAAAGTGTTGTAACTGTGCTGTTTTAGCAGAGTTACAAGGGGAAAATATTTAGAAGCTAGATAATAATCTTTATTGGAGAGATAGTGATTATATAGTTTGTGTGAATCAAGGATAGTAGGAACAAGATTGGTGATCACACAGCTGGATGGAAGAAGGAGGTGGCTTGATCCTGATAATGAGTCAAGCACCAAATTGAGGTATCCACCGTGAAGGATCATCATATGTTCATATTGTTGGATTTGGTAATTTGAGTTGACTTCCTGATCTGGCTTTGGGTGACTGGATAATTGGATTGCGGGTCACAAACCCGCTTGGTTGGAACCTTGCTGGCAGGTCAAGCCTGTGGTTTTGACAAAAGTAATTGTAAACTAGATAATGTTCTTTATTGAGATATTGATCTTATATAGTTATTGTGAATCAGGGTAGTAGGAACATGATTATGAAGATCACTTGGTTGAATTGGTAGGGGTAACTTAATTCTTATAACAAGTCAAGCACTACTTTAATCTGTACATCATGCAGGGATTGTCATTTGTTCTGTTGCTGGATTAAGAAGTTCAAGTTGACTTCCACATTTGCCTGTAGGTCATTGGGAAGTCAGATTGCAGTTTGCAAACCTGCTTAGTCAGAACCTTGCTAGTGGTTCAAACCTGCTTTTTTGACACCCCCCAGCTGAAGGTCTCCCTGTAGAGGAAGGACACTTGGGAGGTCATCAGGATTTTTGGGCACCATACTGAACTAGTTGCTGTTTGGTTGCAGGTATGTTGGTCTCACACTGTTTCTGCTGGGCCTTAAAAGGGCCTAACTGATTGTGGTGTAGGACCTTGTCATGTTTGCAATTTGCCTATTCTTTTTGCCAGTGTTGCAACTGAACCAATGAGGATTCAGTATTTGGAATTGGGGAAGACAACAGTCCAATAGAAAAGATAGAATAATAATAATAAGGTATTGTTTATTGTAGAATATTGTGATTAATATACTATATGGGGAAAGCCACAGGGCCACAAGGGGGTGGCATAGTGGGAAGTTTCATGTAAGGTTTGGAGCCAAGGAATAACTTGTGTGGGGATCAGCAAGTTGAATTGGTAGCTCTCCTAATTAGGATGAAGTACCCGCTATTTGATATTGCCATAAGATTAATCCATAATATTAGATACATCAAGGGGCAACTCATCAAGTGCCCCCTGTGTATTATAAGATACATTAGCAGGCAAGTCTGGAAACTTGGTTGCAACACCCCCTTGCCCCCTGCTTGTTGTCAGACACCAAGACCGGAGTCTGCGGAAGGTCTGGGAAGGTCTGTACAAACAACTTTTGTGTGGGGATGGCGCAGTAGGGGTGCAAGCAATTGTGGTGAAGCTTCTTGGTGTTTCCTTGGACATCTTCAAGTTGGTAGGTATGGTTTTCATACACCACAGCTATCTTGAAGGGCCCCAGGTGGTTGGATTCTAATTTGGATGAATTGGGGTTGAGGGCATAGACAGGATCACCTACGGTGTATCTAGCTTTGAGGTGCTTTGTTCCTCCTGCAATCTGCTTGTGTTCAATTTCTTGGGCTTTGGCACACAATTGGTCTAGAGATGGAGTTGTTACTAGGGGAGGCTTTTAAGTAACCTTGGACTGTAGCTTTCCCTGTTCAACCCCTTTCAGATTGTCAGGTGTTCCAAAGGCCAGGGTACTGGGGCTGAACCCTGTGCCCCTGTTGATTCTTGCTTGTAGGATAAGTAGAGCAGTGGGCAGGTGTTCAGTCCATGCGGTGTTGGGGTGCTCTTGTAAGATCTTGGCAATCAGTTGAACCAGTGAGCCATTTAACTGTTTCACACATCCGTTGGCTTGAGGATAGTAGGGGGTTGTAACTATACATAGGAGCACGTTCTTGGCGCAGTACACCTTCATGACATATCCAACAAGTTTGGGGCTGCCATATGTGATGAGACGTTTGGGCTGCCCAAAGCGGGCCATAATTTTCTTGCCAATAAAGCGGGTAATGGTGGTGGCGGTGTGGTTGGTTGTTGCCCAGGCCACTGGCCAGCCAGTGAAGTAGTTGATGGCAGTGATAATGTACTTTTTTCCCCAGTCTGTCTTCAGGGAGTGGCCCCACAATATCAAGGGCCCACTGCTTAAAGGGTTCCATGGCCTTGATGGGCAGGACAGATTTGGGGGTGCAGGTTTGGACGTGTTCTTTTTGCACAACACACACATTTCAAGGAGGTCCAAGATGTCTTGACACATGCATGGCCACCAAACCTTCTGTTTCATGATCTCAAAGAGGTTACACCCTCTGATGTGACCCAGGGTTTGGTGATAGTGCAAGATAGTGTCCCCTTTTTGTGTGGTGGGAATGTAAGGCGTCTTCTCACCTGTCTCTGCCCGGCAGCAGACGTTACCAGTGTCAGTGGTGAACTGACTTTCATTGTCATTCAGTTTGGAGATGGTGACTGAATTAAGCCCTTTGTAGCAAGTTGCCTCAGGGCAGAGATAGAGCATGGGCCAATCTGGGTCCAAGTCATTGTCCCCAGTGCTGGACGCTACATAGAGTTGCACAAGAGTGTCAACTGTGACAAATTCCTTTCCAGGCTTGTACATGATGCGTAACTGGTAGGGGGATAGGCGCTCAACCCATCCTTCTTGGTGGCGTGTCAAGTGGGACTGCCTGTTAAAGTACTGGAGCAACTTGTGGTCAGTCAGAACGCGGGGTGGGAAGGTAGCTCCTTCCAGGTAACAACACCACTTCTCAACACAGTGTACAATGGCCGCAAATTCTTTATCATGGATGGGGTAGAGTTTTTCTGAGTCAGTAAGTTTCCTGGACTTATGTGCCACTGGGAGGAAGACACTATTGTCAGTTTATACCCTTAAAACGCCCCCTATGGCCCTGTCAGAGGCATTGGTCTCAAGTTAGTACTGTCAGTTTTGATTGAGGAACTGTAGTACTGGTGCTGTTGTGAGTCTTTGTTTCAACATTTTGAAGCCTTGATCTCTGACAGGGGTCCAATGGAAGTGCTGTTTGGTATTAAGGAGCTCAGTGAGAGTTGCAATTAGTTCCCCGCAATTGGGAATGAACTTGCGCATGTAGGCAACCATGCCTAGGAATGTCTGCACCTGGCCCACATCAGTGGGGGCGGCATGCTGGTGATGGCCTTGATTTTGGCAGGGTCAGGCTTTATCCCTTGGGCAGAGATGGTGTGCCCAAGGAATAACAGCTCCAACTTGAGAAACTTGCATTTGGAGGGTTTAGCTTTTAGCTGATTTTTCCAAAGAGTGTCAAAGACAGAACAGAGGTGTTGGAGGTGAGTGGTTTGATCTTGACTGAAGACAATAATGTTGTCAAGGTACACAACCACACATTTCCCAGTCAGTTCCTCAAATACTTTGTTCATCAACATGGAAAAAGTGGAGGGAGCATTGAACATTCCAAAGTTTATGACACAACACTCAAACAATCTGTAGCGCGTGCAAAAGGCAGTTTTTGTCTCATCCCCTGGTGCAATGCGGACCTGGTTGTACCCTGCAGTGAGATCAATCTTGATAAAGACCTTTACACCTGCAAGCGTATCAAACAGGTTGTCAATCAGCGGCAGGGGGTACTTATTCTTAACTGTCACCTCATTTAGGGTGCGGTAGTCTGTGACCAGGCAAAGGGACCCGTCCTTCTTGGCTACAAAGAAGACCGCCACCCTGTATGGAGAGAGCAAGGGGCGGATGAACCCCTATCAAGCGTGTCCACAAGGTGCTGGCAAAGGGTTTCATCTTCCTTTGGTATGAGATGGTATAATGGTTGTGCTTTAGGTAACAACCCTTGAAGTTGTACAGTGTGCTGGATCTCCTGGGGAGGAGGTAGTTGTTCAAGTGTCTCACTGAATACATCCTTGTACTCCTTGAGGAGTGCAGCAAGCGCTGGTGGTGAGGAGGTCAAGGGAGGGACCGTGGATGGTTCAGCACAGATAACTTTGACTGAGCATTGATTAAAGTCTAGTTCCCCCCCCTTGAAATTGTATGAGCCTGTCTCCGTTATTCAGGTAAACACAGTATCATGGAGTTGCTTGCTCATTTCCAAAGGGTAAATCTGGAATCCCACCCCATTTCTGTTGAGGGTGATGACAGAGGTATCCCAGTTGATGTAGGGACAGTTGTGCCAAAGCCAGTTGAGGCCAGTAATTATGTTGTGGCTGAGCCCTGCCATGATTGGCCCAGAGAGCTTCACCTGGATGTTCCCCATTATCACAGAGTAGGGTACCGTCTTGTTGGTGATGGCAACTCTGCAGGAGTCAGCTACTTGCACTGCTTTGAACCTGCTGGGCACTTGGTCTAATTGCTGTGAGTCAGCAAACGTCTGGTCCACCATAGTGTGGTTGGCCCTGGTATCTACCAGTAATTTGTGGGTGTTCCTACGGAAACGGAAGGGATAGGACAAATGTGTTACTTTATTTGAGGAGTGGCTTGCTTGCAATACAGGGTTGTCACTGTGAACTTGAAAGACGTCCAGGGTTTTGACTTCATGAATGTTGTAGTTGCAGGGATTTTTTGCGAGCAGGGATTGAGAGGATGGGTCAAGTGGGGTTGCAAGGCCTTTTGTTGTTACAACCCCCAGGCTTTTCCTGATCTATAATATGCGCTAGCTGAAGCTCCCCCCTTGAGGGGGCATTTAGTTCCATTATCTTGCTGACAGGGCTGGCGGCAGCCTACTTGATTGTGGCCACTGCCAGGTGTAGTATGTGGTTAGGATAGAGCGTCACTGGTACAGCGGAAGCCCATTGAGGCCTGGTAGTTAGCCTCCACAATGGACTTATAGCAGTTGTCAATGGAGGTGCAACAACCTACTGGGACCCACTTGCAGATATGGGGTTTAACCAATTGATGATGAGAGTGAGTAGCATAGCATTTCTGTCAGTCACGGCTTTGGGGGCAGCAGCAAGAGCTTGTTGCCAGGCGGCAATATAATCAGGAACAGAACCAGTTTGTTTGAATGCTAGAAGAGGAGCCCCCACTACAATGAGGAGAAGGTTTCACTGTAGCAAGACTTGGCGGCGTCTTGAAATGACGCCCAGGTAATGTCAAGTTCTTGACTGGCCCAGTTGGTGAACCACACAGCGGTGGGCCCTGTGAGGCAACCAGACGCAGTGGCGACCCACTTGGGCTCAGGGACCTGGCAGATGCAAAGGTAGGTTTCAGTAGATTGGAGCCAACTGACAATGTTGGCCCCTCAACGCCACCAGCAAAGGATTCTAGCTGTAGGTTGAGCATGCGCTGGGAAAGATCTGACTGGGGCAGGGTGACACTGGTGTCACGCTGCCTGAGGCGGAGCCAATTGTACACGCTAGTGAGAACTAGCTGGTCTTGATAGATAACATACTCGTCAGGAAGGTCCCCCTCAGGGATTGGCAGGAAGGTCTCTTGTTGAGGAGTAGCCATACAGCCCATACTCTATCCTTTCTTGGGAGAATGATGTTTTAGGTAGGCTGTAAAGCTACTTTTGCTACCACTGTTGCCTCTGAACCAATGAGGATTAAGTATTTAGAATTGGGGAAAACAACAGTCCAATAGAAAGGACAGAATAATAATAATAAGGTATCATTTATTGTAGATTATTGTGATTAATATACTATATGGGGAAAGCCACAAGGCCACAAGGGGGGTGGCATAGTGGGAAGTTCCATGTAAGGTTTGGAGCTGAGGAATAACTTGTGCAGGGATAATCAAGTCAAATTGGTAGCGCTCCTAATTAGGATGAAGCACCCATCATTTGATATTGCCATCAGATTAATCCATAACGTTAGATACATCAAGGGGCAACTCATTGAGCGCCCCCTATGTATTGTAAGATATGTTAGCAGGCAAGCCTGAAAAATTGGTTGAAACACCAGGTAATTGTTGTTGTTTACCTTTAGTATGATAGTGGGCTCTACTTTTTCCGGATGCAGTTTGCTTTTGTCTGTGTTTATTACCCATTCTTCCCCAACTTTGTGCCTGGCTTGGATAAGGAAAAACATATTTTGTAGCCGTTTTTATTCCTTTCCACTTGGTCACTGCTGACTTTTAGCACTTTGGGTGCTGAACAAGGAGAAACTTTGTTGGGAATTTCCAACTTTGGTCCTAAAAAGGTTAGACAATATTTGGTTATGTACCATATATGAGCTCAAATGGGCTCTTCCTGGTGGATCTGTTTACCCGAGTGCAACATACAAGGAGTGCAGTTGCTAGTTGTTTGTTCCAGGCCTCAAGTATACCAGCAGTGAGTTTGTTGAAAGCTTGTACTAAGCTACTGTTTAGTTGCTTGACTCTGCCATTAGCCTGAGGGTGGTATGGCGTGGTTACTGTGTGTTTGACCCCATTCTTTGTGAGGTACATGTTGGTGCTTTCTGAAGTCAATTACTTGCCTAGATCTGTGATTAATAGTTCTGGTTTACCAAACTTGCTAATGATCTTCTTGTCACTAAACCCCCAAGCGTCATTGTCAGTATGTGTATTTACCACTTGTACTACTGGCCAGCAAGTGGCAAAGTCAATGGCAGTAATGATACACTTCTTGTTGTTACGCTTCCCTGGTATTGGCCTGATAATTTTGAGAGCCCACACCTTGAAGGGTAGTTGAAAAAAAATTGGCAACACAGACTTTGGGGGAGTATTGCTCTTTAAATTTTTTTGTATACTACACATTTCTTGAGGACCTCTTGTACATCCCTTTACAGAGTTGCCCATCAGGCTTTGTGTTTCAGAAACTTATAGAAATTGCAGGTCTTTGTGTGACCTAGATCTTGGTGGTAACGGAAGATGGTATTGACCTTTTGATGTGTGGGAATTTACACAATGATGCTTACATTGGTCATTTTTTGATTTAATGTTCCATACAAGTTTTTAAAGAGATATTTGTTCTTAATGACAGTGTCTCTTTTAATACCAGGGGTGCCTGGGAAAAAATACTCATCCTTGGTTTGGAGTACTAGGAGGAGCCAGTCTGAGTCCAGACTATTTTACCTCTTGTGGCCCCAATGTATAGGCAGGAAAGAGCGTCTGCTGTGGCTAGCTTGGGCTCAGGCTTCTACTGGATATTCATGTTGAATCTCTCAAGGAATTCCATCCAGTGTTTTTGATGTCTGGATAGATTGGACTGGGTCTTAAAATAGATAAGAGACTTATGATCAGCCAGGGCAGTAAATTCTTCCTGGTGCTCTAGGTAACAGCATCATTTCACTAGACAATGAACAATGATCAACAGTTCTTTATCATGGTTAGGATAGCGGCATTGATTATCCCTCAGCTTAAGCATTTTTTAGGCCATGGGTAGGAAAGTGTATTATCTGTTTTGATTCAAAATACTCTACAATGGAAGCATCTGAGGCATTGGTTTCCATCTGATAATCTCCTTGTTTGGGGTATTGAAGGATGGGAGCTGTCCTGAGTTTCTCTTTGAGGCGTCTAAAACAGAGGTCATGTTGGGGGGTCCACACAAACTTGAATTTGGCGCCTGTTATGACGGATAAGAGAGCAGTCAAAACGCCACAGTCAGGTATGAAGCGGCGTACATAGGCCATCATCCCCAAGAAGATGCAGAGTTCCAACTTATCCTTGTGTGATGGAATCTTGCAGATGGCCTGTATCATTTGAATTTTGGGTTTGATGTTGTACTTTGAGACTATGTTTCCCAGGAAGGGTAATTGCTTGCAGAAGAACTGACATTTGAAGGGCTTGGCTAGCAGCTTGTGTTGCGCCAAGGTAGCAAAGACTGCTCTAAGTACTTTTGGTGCTGCTCTACCAAGGGACTATAGACAATAATGTTGTCTAAGTAGACTAAGGTGTGCTTGCCTATGTGCAGTGCAAACACCTTGTTCATGAAGGTCACAAAAGTTGATGGGTGTTTGTCATGCCAAAATTGAGCACCACACATTTTTATGAGCTGTATTTAGTGCAGAAGGCCGTTTTGGGATATCTTCATCTTTGATAAGGATCTGGTTGTAGCCTGCAGTTAACCAATCTTGGAGAAGGCTGTTGCGCCGCCCAAGGCATCAAAAAGTAATGTCTTGTGTGAAATGGGTAACAGTTCCTGGTGGCACCCTTGTTTAGTGTTCTTTAATCTGTTAATAGTCTGTGGGCAACTGTGGAAAGTTCAACTCCCTGGTGATTGACTCCCTGGTACTTTAGACTTTGTTGAGTACCAGGGAGTTGAGTTCCACATATGTGAATCTATTATTATTTTTGGCTTAACAGATTTTAAGCTAAATTTTACTAGTAATTTAGGGGTTTGCAACCAAAAACCAAGTTTAAATTCACTCAAATTTGACTCCCTTTAGTAATTCAGTTAGCTAAAATACCAATTTAAGGGGAAATTTATATGTCAATTTACTAATAGAAATGAAAACCCCTGTGTTTGACACTCTATAACAAAAAGTGACCAGTTCAACACTTTTTAAGCCAAATTTTAATTTTATTAATAAAATACATATGCGCTTATAAAAATTTGTTAATTACTATTATATTTTTTTATTGGTGTCCATAGTTGTCAATTAGGCTCCCAAGCACCACTATACTGGATTCATTGATTTAGACATTAATCAAATACCCCACTTGTTTTACATTATGTCATTCCCAGGTTTGTGATTAAGTAGTGCCACATAATTTAAGCTCACTTTATTAAGAGATTTCATATGTAATTTATAAAAAATGGAAACTTGACTCCCCCTCTGTTTGACTCTATCCACTTGCCACACAATTGGTTTCAGATTTAACTAATCAAAGGCTCAGAATTAAGGATAAATTAATAAGTGATGCACTATGAGCGCCACTTGACACCCATCCAATTGACACTTTAACTTGGGGATTAGTACAGAGAGCTTCTTAACGTTTTAACCAACACTATGGTAGATAATTCACTCCCAGCTCCTCACAGCATACCTTAAGCACTAATAAACACCTTTCTCCTCATTTATTTTTTAACTTATGTTGTATTTTTTATTTTTGAGCATATGAAACTGCCTTTCTTTTGGGTTAACTTTCAAACCTTGTTGCAGATTAAATGGATTAGACATTAAGTTGTCCATCTAGGAATTTAGAGTCAGAACAATTGCGCAAATGCACTATTGCATCCTGATTCTACTTGTGATAAAGACGTTTAAAACGCCCCAAAAACGGGTGTTCAATTTGCCTTTTGAATGCGCACAAGGCACAGGCTTTACTTCCAGGATTCTAAATAGAACGACAAAGTTATGGATATCTACCTCCTTAAGGAAAGCTGCGAGGAAGCAGTTGTTCTCTCGCATGGGACTTTCTGCTGTGCCAATCCACTCTCCTCTATTAGGAAAGTCCTTCTGTCTGTGCCTCCCTTCCCCTGATGGCAATTCCCCCTCCTCACACTATTAAGTGCAATACTATCAAAATAAACACCAGTTTTGTCTTATTATCCTCTTATATTCTTCTGTCCTTACTCAGGCTGTCACTATACCACAACAGGTATAGTATTAAGATAAATAAGTAGTAGACTAACTATTTGTAGAAATCAGCACCCAGGCTGCATATTTTACGGCAAACCTGTTTTAAATTTAAGCAAGTTTTATATGTAAAAAACAGTAAATTTGTTTTTCTGCTTGACTTCAGCATACTCAAAACTTTACTATGTTTTGAATTTTCAACTCCCAATAAAAAAATCCACATAATTTTTTTTTTACAATTATAATCTACTACTCTTCCCTCTACTCACCAAATAACTTTTATATACCTTTTTGATTTTTAATTATACTTTCACATTGATTTAGCACTAAGATGTTATGCTGAACCTAACATATTTGATGCTTAATCATAAAATCACTTGTTTTCTATGTTTTAATCTTTATATCAATACTTTGAGTTTCTATTTTGCTTTCATTTACTTTTTTATGTTTTTTTCTTGGTAAATAAAACTTTATTTGGATACTTTTCACTTAAATTTTGCTTTGTTTTACCTCTGTGCTTATATCTTTCATACTGTTTTATTTATAAAACTATTCTTTTCTTTAGCCAAGATCATCTAAATCCAAAAAGCCTACCAATTGCCAAGCCTCTAAGGGCTCAAAAAAAACTGCCTTTACCCTCAAGTTTGTCAAGAAGCCTACAAAGGCAAAGTCTCCAACTCCATCTCCCCCACCCCATCTCCTCCTACCACATATCCTCCCTTATCTTCAACTTCCCCCAAGTTGTCAAATAAAAGTGATGACTCTCTCACTAATCACTCAATTTATGAGTAATAGGCTGACTCCAAGCCCACCAAGGAGCGCCATACCAAGAAGTCAAAGGCTGCCAAGGATCTCACCTCTTCTTCTGGTAAGAAAAAGGAGGCATCCAAGCCAGCCTCAAAGAACCCTTCCCCTCCCCCTCCTGATGGCTCTTTCCCCCTCCCTCATCTGACCTCCAAGATGAGCCTGAGGAGTACTCCAAGAAGTTCAAAGCTTCTGGTCACATGGTTTGGGATCCACTGACCATCCACAATATCTGTAATGTGGACAGAGAGTTTAAAGTCCCCAAGCTCTCCCCAGAACTTACCAATTATGTCCATAAAAGGTGGCCCTGGTTATGTTGCTGACAACTACATATTCAATTATAACAACCAAAAGCGTCAAAGTAAAAGAAGCGCTTTGTTTGTGAATATAATACTTGTGGGGCCCGGCTGAACACCAAGGGCTGGGAGAAGGTAACTGCTGATAAGGGGGAGCACACTTTAGACCCCCAACCATCTAATCACTTGGATGATGAAATGGTACCTTGTTTAAGTAATCCCCATCTCCTCTCACCTCTGGGCATCTTATCTGGCCATAAAGGCCCTGCAGAATTTAAAGCCCAATAATCTTAAGTTGATGCCAACACAGGAGCAGTTATTCAAATTCATCAGCAACAAGCGGATTGCTGCCAATCACCCTCCCAAAAAGGCCTTGCACGTCTTATCAGAGCTTACTCTCACCCACAAGCTCAAGCAGCTTCCAAGTGGGGAGTTCTTTCTTCTTCATGATGATGGGCCCAGCACCAAAGACAGTATAATCTTCTACGCAACTCAGCAGAAACTGCTGGAGTTGAAAAGGGCTTCAACCTGGATAGTTTGTGGTATCTTTGCCACTTGCCCCCATATGTTCAAACAGGTTGGGATGATTCATTCCAATATTGACATCTGGTGATTCCACTAGCTTTCTTGCTCCTCCCTGGGGCCACCTAGGCCATTTACACTCACATGTTCTCAATCCTTTGCAGTGTACTTTCCCTCCTTCCCCCAACAACAATGATGATGTCAAGAAGACCCCCCCACACACCAATGCAAACCCTACTGCCGCTGACAAGGACCAGGTCACCCTGGACTTGGAGGAAAAGGTAAGGCTCAGAGCTCTAGGTCCTCACATGTGCATTATGGACTTTGAGCCTGCTCAGTTCAATGCTTTTTAGCAGCTTTTTAGCAGGGAGGTGCAGGGGTGCCACTTTCACTTCTGCCAAGCAGTTGCTTGCAATATGCAGGCCCATGCTAAGCTTATTAGGTTGAGCCAGAGGGACACTTTGGACACCTACAAATGTATGCTTGCACAATTTAGTGCCTTGGCTTTTTAAAGCCAGAGCACACTGCACAGGGGTTCAAGGCTCTTGCAAATAATCCTTAAATAGCAAAGCATCCAGAGTTCAAGCCTTTCCTTGAGTACTTCAAGCCCCAGTGGATTGGGAAGGTCATCACGCAGAGGGAAGGCAAGGCCAGAGCCAAGGACAGTTAGAATGTGTATCAGGCGGCAGTGAATGGTGAGCTCAAGACCACTTTAGTGCTACAGGCTTATCACAAGCATCTCAAGTCCAACTTTGGGCTTCACCAAAAGTTTAACAAATTCTTCTCCCTTCTGCAGCACAAGCAGGAGAAAACCATCTCCAAGCTGTGTGACTTGGCCAACTGCGTCCCCACCACCAAGCCTACAACCTGCTCTACCCTCTTCATCAAGGCCATCCAGGGTGTGGCTAATCACAAATACAAGGCCTCTGAGCTTAAGCAGCAGCTTGAGCTTATTGACACTGCCCTCCTGGAAGGGGATAAAATGAAAAAGGGGAAGAAGGGTGAAGAGTAAACTTGCTTGCTTGCTCCTAAGGTTTTAACTTTTTTATTTATTAACTTTAATTTTTACTTTTTTAGTTTTTTTCAATTAGTTTTTAGTTTTAATTTTTCTATTTTTTGATTTAAGAAGATATACTTTTTTATTTTATATATAATAATTTTGAGATGAATAGTTATAGGTGAAAGTGAATGAAATATCTTAATTTTTGTTAATTTCCTAATAAAACAAAAGATATTCACATTTGTACTTATATGAACTACTTCAAATAAGTTTTAATATTTTTTCATATTTTGCATACTTTAAATTTTTGTTTCATTTATTTTGTTTTATTGGAATTTTAATTTATATGGTAATCAAAAATATTTTTATAACAAGAGTGTAAGTTACATAGTAAAATGAGAAATAGTTACTTTTTTCTCCTTGTTTTTATTTATTAAGGTACTGTTTTCTTTGCATTTTTGAGCTCTATGAGGTCACTTCAGTATAGCAAAGCTGTATAGATTAATCTTTTATATTAAAAGTTTTCAGAACATCAAGATCTGTTAATTATAAAAGTGTCAATTTCCAGTTGTTGATCAGGAAAAAAGCTGAATTCTCACTTTAATATAGCATCACACACCAGGGAGTCAATCATCAGGGGGTCATTTTTACCACAGTTGCTGTCTGAGGGATCTATTTTTATTTGCTACAAAGAATATGGCAGCCCCAAAGGGAGATGTTAAGTTTGATGGGCCTCTTCTCCAGCCTCTTTGATATAGAGAACAAAGGATGTTGTCTTTTTTGTTGTGAGGCAGTATATGAGGCGTGCTTTGGGTACTGCACCCTTAAGCTGAATACAGTGTTGTAGGTGTGCTTCTTATGAGGCAATCCTGAAAGAGCTCATTGAAGATATCTGGTTATCAGGCCACTATTTCTCAATCTTGGGGAGTGACAGTGTCTTTTTGTTCCATAGAATGTATGACCTTGTACTGATAGGAGCCCCAGTCAATTGACTTGAGGTTGTCCTTTTCTTCTTGGGTCTCTATCATTCATAAAAATATGTGGCTCTGAAAAAGTCATCTACCTTATCAAGATAAATTTGATAGTTGACATTTTCCTGTTTAATGGTCAATGCTGAGGTGGCGCAGTACATGTGGGGGTTATTCTTTCTCAGATAGTCCAGGCCATGCACCACATCAAACCTGAAGAGGTTAATGTTGTGTCCTTGGATAGTGGAATTAAGGTCCTCTATCATTATGGAGGCGGGGCAGTTTCCAGGGTAGCAGCAATGTGATGTTCATCAGCAGAACCATGCTCTTAATCTGCAAAGAATTAGTGGCTAGCTTTAACTTTTTCACAAATTTGCTGTTGACAAGGGTAAAATCTACGCCTGAAACCAAGAGTGCTGAACCTGTGTAGCTTCAAAAGCAGAAAGGGTAGGACATCAGTTTATTAGGGTATCTGGCAATGCTGTAAAGTACTGGATCCCCTGAAGGGACCTGGACTATTGGACATTGATCCACATCCTCCAGGAGGTACTCATTGTTTGACAAAGAGGAAGTTTGATGGGGAGAGCTTGGCTTGCTTATTGCTCTCCCTGGGCTTTTACTCATCCTAATTATTTTAGTGCTGGTGACTATGAAATAGATGCGGTTAGACTGCCTATTGTTCCCATTAATATGACCATTGGAGTTTAAAGGTTGTTATTTGTGTTGTTACTGTTGTTAGGTAGAGGGTTGTTGGATTTTCCTGATGGGTTAGAGTCTGTAGGTCTTTCTCTTCTCCTGGTTTGTGCTTTTTGTAGCACATTGGAAACCTTTTTTGCTTTATCTGCTTCATAGTACAAGCTTTAGTTGTTGGTTACTTGGTTCAGGTTGACATGTCTCATGACATGCAACTTGAGAGTGTTGTAGTACATGAGGTGTGTAGCTGGGTTATCAAATACCATATATGAGGGCGCCCACAGTCACAACTTTTTTTAGGCTCTTATGAGCTCCTTTACCATGCTAGTCTGTATCAAGATCTTCACTTGAAATATGATCATAAGGGATATGTATTTCATATCAAATCTTGTTTGGAAGTCTCATTTGAATGTGTCCAGTCCTTTCCATATGGTCCTCATGCCACTTGCTGCACCAGGTTCCTGTGTTATGGGTCAGGAAAATGGATACCTTCACAATCCAAAAATGTGTGGGCACTCTATCTGTAAAAGCTTGTGTTGTACATATTGGATCTATGCCATGAAATTGTTGTCCTTAGCTCTGGTAAATGATTATAAGGAGGTACTGCAGAGTTTCTGGGCTATGTGGGGGATCATGATACTTTTTCAGTGGTTTGAGACGTGATAGAGGGTGCCCCAGAGAATTCTTGAGCTGAAAGGGTGTTGAAGACAGGGACTGTAGTTAGCATTTTTTGGTAAAAGACATGTCCTTCTTTTATATCATTTCTCGGTGTGTAGGGTGTTCTATCCAAGCAGAGTCTGAACATGATTTTTGTATATTTGTTGACTGCAGCAGTTACAAAAAACAGGGTGAATTTTTAAAAAAAGGTAAGCTGGGTAACCTACATGTGTTTCCAAGTTTGTAACTGTGCTTTTTTACCAAAGTTACAAGGGAAAAATGATTGGAAACTAGATAGTTATCTTTATTAAGATATCAATGTCATATAGTTATTGTGAGTCTAGTTAGTAGGAACATGATTATGAAGATCACTTGGTTGAATTGGTAGGTAGTGGCTTGATTCTTACAACGAGTCAATCTCTAAATCAAGCTGTCCACTGTACAGGGGTTATCATTTGGTAATTTTGCTGGATTTGGTATTTAAGTTAACTTCTGCATTTGGCTTTGCGCCATAGGGAAGTCAGGTTGTGGGTTGTAAATTGTTTAGTCAGAACCTTGATGGGGTTTGGTCCCATTGTTTTGACAATATTTTAAATGATTTCAACCTTTTTCTGGGTCTAATTATAATTCTCAAAAGGTATTCAAGAAAATACATCCCCCTTAAATAAATATAGAATATGGGATAATAAAATACAGTAGTTTTCAACCCTGTTGCAATAAACAAAAATATTAGTCTAGAAACAAAAAAACTGAGTCTAAAAAAATTAAAAAATCAAGGAATCTATGTTAAATTAAAATTGATTTGGATCCACTTTGATTTCATTTTCAGACTAAGTTGATTTTTTTGACTGAGTTGTCTCTTGTTTATCTCAACAGGTTCAAAAATTACTGTACTCTTGAAAAGAGAATCCTTCTGCATAAATCCATTAAATTTAAACTAATTTCACCCCATAAATTTTGGTGAGTTTAAAATAATTTTTTTAATTAAACCTCAGAATGACTGGAGTACAATCACATTACTACTTTTTCAGTTTCAATAAATCAATTTATAAGCTATCATCTGAAATTAGAATTATAATGGTAGTTAAAATTTGTTCTAATAACACTTATTTTATAAGTTTTTTATAACTATTCTGTTTTGGCAGAATTAAAGAAAATATGAAAATGATATTAGTGTGGTGAACAAGGGTTCTAAGGATAGGTTAGGATTAGCTGAGCAGCAACTGGGAACACAACATGACTAATATCTTCTTACTAACAGAACCTCTATTTGTGGTCTCTGTAAGTAATCTAAGAATTGGAAGTTGTTGGTTATATTTATATGGTAAAAAATGTCTTTATTTGGGATCTCTTGGGGGTCTTTTTATAGTTGGAGGAATAAGAGGGAAAAGAAAGGGTGGGTCATACTGACTATGGTCTAGACTGTCAGGCACTAAGCTATTCTTGGAGAGCTGAAACATTTTGGGGAATATTCAGAGGGAAATGGCTTATATTGGCAAGAAGTGAACATTTGAGCATGTGATCTGAGAGTCAGGTGATCACAGAAATAGTTGGGCTGTCTTTGGGGAATTGAGTGTAGAATAGGACCTCTCAGACTACTCTCCTTAGGGTCCATGCTTGGCAAGTGGAGCAGAAGGCCAATATACCAATTTACATAGTGGATGCAAGTGATGGGTTGATCATTGATGCATCTGCGGCTAGCTGCAGATGCGTTGATGGGCTGATAATTGCATATGAAAACCTCTTCTGATGGGTCATCAATCAGAGCATCTGCAGCTAGTTGCAGATGTATTGATTGGCCACTAATTGTCATATCAAAAATCACTCCAATGGGTCACTAACTGATGCACCCGCAGCTAGCCGCAGGTGCATCAATTAGTCTTTAATTTGAGATGCCCCTATAGGATATGGAGGGTTATCCTCCAGCGTAAAATACAAAAAGGGGCAGCAGTTCCCCTTATAATTTTCCAAATAAGGAATCAGTCCAAACATGGCAATACTAGGGAGGGCACCCTTCACCACAATTAGACTAAGCTGTTTCTTTGCTTTAGAATAATTATTTATATAGTTAATTATATGGCTTTTGGGGAAAGCATATATTCTATTAGATGAGGTACTATTCCTGGAAAATGTGGATTACTCTGTATATAGATAAATTATCAATGCTGTCTTTGCTTGCAGACTCAGTCTGATAAAACCTGGTTACATGTCTTTGGCAGATTGAGCCAAGTCATAAGTCTTCTTTTGTGGCTAATATTTTTTTGGTAGACTCTTCCTGAAGTTTTAACACTTCCTGGAGCTTTACATAAAAGGAATTAAATATGATGTGTTTGATCAAGGTATGTATTTTTTAGAGAATAAATCTATAGTATCTTTGTGTACTCCCTCTTAGAGAATTATTTAACCTGAAAATCCTGCCACATAAGTAGATAATGGTCCTAAGAGGTTATTCAGATATTCTACTAGGGTAAACTCTTATTTTCTAACGGAAATTTCTTCTAAAAAACCACTTTACTAAACAGAGACTATGTGGCTTATCTCTGGCCTTAAAGGCTGATTTTTATTTCAATAACAGTATCAATATCTTCTAAAAAATTCCCTTTTTTCATAAGATATACTTAACAGAGATATATTCATGACAATACTGAAAATAATCCAAGTAACTTTTATACTTTGTATTATTTTATTGCTTTCTAAATATAGGGAGTTTTCTTAACTCTTTATACCAATTACCTAACTTTAAAATAAATATAATAGTATATTGATATCTTTTGCAAAATATGTCTTCTGCATCTTTGTAATGAACGGTATATATATCTCAGCAAGATTATAATTTCAACTTATTACATTGTGAATTTATTTCAGTAAGAAATTATCTAAGCAAAAATTGACTTTGGTTTCGGCTTTTCAGTCTACCTTGGGTTTTGGGTTGGTTGACTCTAAACTTTCACCTTGAAGATAGATTGTAACTTCAGTCAAGAGCTTGATTCCGTTCCCTTTAACTCACCGATTTAGCACACAATTCTGCAAATGAGTCTATTTACTGATTAGCATCGTGGAATTTTTTGGCGTTAAGGACCAGGCTTACAAGGTTTAGCAAGAAAATTATACAAGGCTTCCTAACCCAGGATCGCTTTGTTGACAAAAAAGCAAAATCGTAAAAGTCAAGGACTCGGGTCATTCCGCGCAAAAACGGACTTTTCCGTTGGCCGAAGAGCTGCCAAACCTGGCGGGTAGCCGTAGAACTACCACATGGAGACGACATATTTCCGCACCAAGTTATCCACATGTTCTTATCAATTTAGCTGTCATTTAGCCGACTGGCGCAGTCGTGCATGTTAACCAGCACTGAAGGAATAAGACCCACTAAAAGCTGGCTGCCAAGAATTCGTACTGCAGCTTTTCCGCAAAACTGCAACTGAAACAATTTCAAATGGTTTGCCTAAATTCTACCATTAAAAGTTATTGTTGGAACACTCTCAAGTCATTTCAATCCCATCTGTTTCAGGAAAGAAAAATCTTAAATGTGAATACCAATTCCACACATGTCCTTACTAGGCCACCGACTTCCAAGTTGCAGTTCTAATTTTAGATCAAATTTCACTCCACTCATACTTCCCAACCATCACTCTTTAAACCGGCGGAAATGAATATGAGGCATCCATAAAACCCACTCTCATATTGTAATAAAATATAAAGGCAGCAATTTAATTTAACCAATTATTTACTCAAGCTATCATATAAAGTTCACTTTCCTCTGTAAGACAATCCATTAAAAATACAAGCTGATTTCAATATCCAAAAACCCAATTGACGCATTTGAAATTTAAATCACATCTCAATTTCGATTGTTAAAAAAAATTAAAAACTAAAATATCATTTAAATCAAAAACGAACCTCAATAGATTTCTTACAACTCTTTATACTTAACCTTTAAGGGACATGACTCTAGTGCCTTATTAAGGATCATAAACATGATTTTTTTAAAAAATCGACAAACAAAGTATACCTTGACATTTTGCCCCTTGCTACCCCTTACATCCCTAAATAATTTGAAGGAGGATAGGATAAAACTGGTTTTTTTGGTATATTAAATATATTTCTTTTTAACTAGTAACACCCAGCCCTGATATCAAAAAAGAGCAATAATAGTACCTCTGGATAAGAATCTTTATCAGATCTCTAGATTAAAAAAAACATAAGTTTCATAAAGAGCTTTTTAATAATTAAGTATATATAGATATTGTTTTTGCATGGCTAAGAAAAACTTATAAGGTTGTTATAAGAATGGCTTTCCTCTTTTATTTTTGGTTAATTTTTAAGTCACTTAGATGACTCTTGTAAAGTATACTTCTAAGGAACAAATAACAACGGTTTCGGTGTTAAATAAAAAAGTTATACCTATATTTTAATTAAAAAGGTTGTGTGTTACTCAAACAACTTTGGAAACTTTACAACTAAAATTTATTACAAAACTACATGAAATACCTTATAAGCCAATCCTAAACCCCAATGCCAATATCATCAGATAGGTGGACTGGGTTAAAATATACTGTGAGCTTGCAGTCTGATAAGGCGTGGGGTTGTATAAAAGTACTTCGATTGCTATGAATAATTAGATTAGTAGATTTAATAGGGTGTATGGCGGAAAATAGTACTGAATTTAAGTTGTAGCCCAGCGCCCATATATGATGCACTTATCGATGTTGTGGTGAAGGCATGTTAAAGTATGAGTTATGTGGTGAATAGGTGTATAATGTTACCTTCAAAAAATATAATAGTGATTAATATATTGAGAAGCTTTAAAGAAATAGAAAGGTCCTAGACTATTTAAACGCAAAATTTAAACAAGATAACATTGAGTATATAATAAATGAAATATATCATATCAAGGGGCATTAGGGTAGGTTTAAGAAACGTAAGAAAATTTAATTGGAGTTCACTCTTTTCTCTCGGCAGTCTGAAGTTCAGAAAATAGGTTTATATAGTTTTACCTGTTGGCCATAAATACTTTTATAAATCAAAAAACCATCTCAAAATAAAAGAAACTTTGATTTTAAAATTTATTTGTTTATTCTAGTTCTTGGGGTTTTGTTTGGAGCGAAGTATAGCATATTTATAGAGATTTCTAAGTTTGATTGAGAGCTTGAAGATAAAATATAGTCCAACCATCAAGAGGGAGAAAAGCAGGAGTTGGATGTCCCACATGTTTGCCGCCATCATCGACATACTTTCGGAGGCTGGTACGACATGTGCCATTTCACATGGAGGGAGGCCTGAGCGAGGATTGTATGGTTGCTCTAGGCGGCATGACTTTGCCAGGTAGGCATGCTCCTCGACGATATCGGCGGCCAGGTGGACCCGGCGAGCCGCTTTCTTAGCGATACGCTGTGCTTGGTGTAGATGGGTTTCAATTTTGTTGGAAGGGTCGTAGATGAGTTTGTGCAGCTTCTTGACCAGAAGAGCGGAACTAGCCTTGGTATCGACATATTCCGCTATTCCCATCTCAACAAGCTTAGCAGCATTTCTGGGCTGGTCGCCAAAAAAGGGCATGGCGAGAACTTTGGTGGCAGAAGCAATTGATTCAAACGTGGATTCCAATCCGCAGTGTGACAAATGGACCTTTGTATTGGCATGCTCCAGGATAGACTGCTGAGGCGCCCATTTCATCATGAGAAGATGAGAATTCGACAACAAATATTGCTTCTCGGTGCTAGAAAAATGGCCCATTCGCGTGTTGGGAAGTCCCCAGATGGCACCATCAATGATGTTCTGTGAAATCGCTTGTTGAGTAGCGTTTAGAATCGAGTTGAACAGGGAAGGTTCAAGGACAACATTGGTTCCTGTGCTGATGTAGAGTGTACGAGGGTGGCTATTGAGGAATTCTTCAGTTGTGGAATCAAGCTTCACGGGCTTTGGGGAAAGGATTGGGCCAACCAATTGAATGTTTGGTGGGAGAGGCATCGCTGGCTCAAATCCAAAGTAAGTATTTGTCAAGCCTAGTCCATATTTGAAGTCACCCAAGAGAGTGGGTTTAGGAGCAAAGCCTTGCTTACGTTTTGCAGCATCAAGCATGTGTTGAAGAGGAACCATAAAATTTGACATGCGCAGTAGTTCTAATATTTGATAGTCAATGCGTTCAAAGAGGGACAGCCCCTTGGTTGTGATTGGTCCATACGACATTGTCTTAGTGACGAATGGTGCCTGTACTAAGCCAAATACATCGATTGCCTGGAGCCCAATGATCAGAGGAATGCCTCTTTCCTGGGCAATGTCTGAGCAAGCACCAGCAGCAAAGTCACAGATGAGAAGATCGCATTTGTTATTATCGAGGTAGTCGCCTAGGCTCTGGACTGTCTTTTCGTAGTTTGTCAGGAGGAGGCTTTGGACAATGGCAACCATTCCTCCGCTAGTCTTTCCCATTTCTTGAAGATTGGTGAAAGGGGAAGAATCTGGTTTTCCATATTTTCCTAGAGAGTGAGTGGTGATGTGGTATCCTTTGGCATAGTTAAGTTTTTCTTCGGCTGCAGCGTATGTCACGGAATGGCCTCTAGCCAGGAGCAACTCGGAGATCTCGAGGATAGGTTTGATGTGAGAGCGGCTGCCCTCTGAGCTATGAATGATGATGTTGAGTTGAGAAGACATTGTTGATTTTTAGGATGTCGTGTCAGCTTTTATACTTGAGTCTGCGGCTTAAATTCTGAATTGCGTAAACCTTCTAAAAAGGGACAGTATAATAGAACTCCACCTATACCGATGACATATTAGAATTATTTTTTTGCTCTTACCAAATTAGCAAAGGAATTTGGATATATTTGATGCGGGGAGTGTGTAGGCATCGGACTTGGCTTCAAAAATACCCACAAACCATCTGACGTAGAGAATATTAAAATATCGCGTGAATCACGACCAAATACTTATAATTCATCAAAATTAAGTCAACTATAGCAAAATTCAAATGTAGATGCTTATAAAGTGGCTTGGTGGACGAACAATCACGTAATGTAATTAAAATAAAAGGCAGGCATTTAAAAAGTATTTCATTTCATTGACTTATTAATTAGGGATATATTTTTTGTTTATATATTTTATAAGTCAACTTGATTATTTGGCTAAATTGGTTAACAAAGAGCAAACACTACATCGACGGAGAAGAAGTCTTTGGATATTTTATTTTGATGAAGCGCCTGAGATTCGGGTATACTGCGCATTCTGATTCTCTCAGATTGGCGAAGAGTTGCCAAAGCTAGAGCCAGGTCCGATAATATCTTGAGAAGCTAATTTAATTCCGAACTTAACCCACCTCCCAAAAATTTAGCCGTATTCGCAGATGCTGAACATCCCCTTTTATCAATTTCTCCCCAAATAAATTCCGCAGACTTACAATAGCGCTTTGCTTTCTATTCAATCATTTTCAAATCATCTATCTTAACATATTATTTCTATCGGGTTGGCTGGAAATGAATTGACTTGGCTACAACTTAGCCTAATATACCCACATTTAACCTCTCGGTTGCACATTCTTTCACTCCACCGTAGCATCTTGTTTATCCAGGGGAAATAAAACTAAACAAAAAGATCCCATAAGTCTGAATATTCGCACTCCTTAGTCGATAAAAAACCTCCATTTCTCTTATATAACTGAAATCATATATTTACACAGTCCATTTTGCTTCTACAGCTGGGTCTTTATTTTGGGATTAGACTATTTCAAATAGATATGCTATCTAATCTCTAGAAAAATTTGACTCGGGCTAAAAAATCTCTTTCAATTTTGAAGCTTTAAACAAATTAGCTCAGTGTAAAACGAAAAACGTTCAATTTGTGAGCTATCGAACGAGGCAAAATCCTTTCATCTACCATTACTTTAATTAAAAAGAAGCTATTTCCAAAAAAGATCATCGGTAAAAATTGTAGCAAAACAAACACTATTAAGAAAACTTTATATTTTATAAATATGGTGTGACAATGTTGATTACTTCCTCTTGCAAAGTTATTTCCCAGAGAAACGACTTGACTACCAAGTAGAAGGTGGCCCTAAGACCCAATCCAGGTATCACAGTAGGATCAACCCCCTTATTTTCTAATGGAACCTGACTCTCCCAAACCATACACATGTATCATATATATAGACACTATGTATCATATCAACAAGGTATACACTACTCTTGTTTGATTCTCAATAAAAATATTGATTATCTTCTAAATCTCCTAATTATCATGTTATATACTTCCCTTAATTATATGCTAACCATTGATAGCACATATAAGTTATACCTATATACCCAACATAGAGAGTTTACTTTAAAAGAAAAAACACAGGAAATGGCACCCATAACTGGTTGGAGAACCAAAAAAGAGGCCCAGACCATCATAAGAATATACCACCTTCAAAAGTTATATTTTATACATTGGTGAGACCAACAACCTCACCATAAGGGGATCTTTGAACCAACCACCACCCAGGAAGCCCCCAAGATAACTTCTGTAACCTTCCAATTTTTAGCATAAATCAGAAATTTTGTAATTTTTTTTCTGAGAGAATTCCACTGTCAAGCATATACTTCTAGGAAGTATAATAAACAAGATAAAGGGGGGAAATAAGAAGAGAATGATACTTTATTTGATACAGTGAATTCAGAGCCTAAACATAAAAATCTAGGATTGTCAAACCCTTGATCCAAATTTCAAATCACTTTTGTGGGATGGCCTTTTTAATTAAATTAAATTATTTGTATTTTATTTGAATTTTTAAAAATGCAGAAACTCATAGACACTTTGCAAAGTTCAAGTTGAACTGCATATTTCAATGGACAAAATTAATTAACTGGAATCAGATTTGAAGCGTTCAAATCCATTAACCATTTTCATTAAGTTTATTATGTTTTTTGAAATTGCGGGATTGTCAAATCCAAGAACCAAATTTCAAATCACTTTTGTATGCCACTAGTAAACTAAGATATTAATTGTGGGAGCTGGAATCCAAATTGAATGTACAGTAAGTGCACTAGGAAACACCAAACCAAATTAAGAAGCTCCACCAGAACTAAAATCAAACTAAAAATTCAATCTCAATAACCATGTTTAGACAAAAAAAGTGATTGAACTTTAAAATCATCCAAAACTAGAAAGAATACAATATTATACACTTAAAATTACGGATATATAAACTCTGCTACTATTCAAGGCTAAATCAAGCAAACAACTACTCACAACTAAACCAATAAATCCAAATAAATACATATTTAATCTAATATATATTTTTTTATTTTATTTTTATGGACCATCAATCACATTCCCAATCCGCTCCTGCACCAGCCCGCGGGGCAGCCCGTCCACGAGGGCGTCCCAGAGGGTCCAAGAACAGACCCAGAACTCAACTCAAGGGGAGTCATGCTGATACACAGGCCTCCCAATGTGTCATTGCCAGCCAACCACCTCCTGCATACCAAGCCAGAACTACCAGCTTGAATCCCAGGCAGAAGCCACTTTCAAGGCCTGCTACCAAAGTCTCCTACACCAGGGTCACCAAGAACACTGAGGTTATTTACACCTCCACCGTGTACCCAGTTGTCACTTGGCCCCGCATTCTTGATCCAAGAGTTGCTACTTCCTGCTCACACATCTTTGATACATCATATGTGCCATTGGCCATCACTGAAGAGCCATCTGCGTCTGTATCATATACCACCATTGACAGCGCCAGCGCAACCAAGTGTGATCCCACCTTCTACACAAAGGTTCCCATCCCCTGTGTTGAGCCTGCTAGCCAGGATGCCGCGGTAACTGCCAAGGGCCAGCGTCAGTTGACGGATAGTGAGTGTGAAGCTATCCTCAACTGCTTGAATGGGGGAATGGCAGTTTGGGATATTGTGTACCAATTTTGTGTCACAGCCAGATATATTGGCAATATCAACAAAAAATATGGCCACTCTGGTGAATTGCCAAATCTGTCAGTGCTAAGCAGAAGCCAAAACTCTTGCAGCCTGTGCATATTGACACAATAAAAAAGTGGATAGCCAAGGATTGCCCCTTGGACACACTTGCTGTCCAATCAATGCTGGCCACAAAGTTTGGTCTTTCTGTTTCTAAAACCCTTGTCTACAAAACAATGGTTGATTTGGGCTTCTCTCAGAAAGTACTGGGGATTTCTCTGCTTAATAGGAACAGCAAGAAGACCATCAAGGATTAACAAATTTATGCTGAGACCTATCTGGCTTTAAAAAAGACTGGCAACATACAGTTCTTTTATATAGATGAATTGTTGTTTTCCTCCTCACTCAGGTCTAGGCATGAGTGGGTTGAGAAGGGGTCCAAGGACGGCGTAGCCTATTTTGCAGCTGTATGTTCCTAAACATATACAATTGTAGTGCTTCTTGGTCCCTGCAGGTTGGACCATTATCAGATAATTGTTCTCATAATAGTGGAACATTCCTTGATTTTCTCCAGACTGTTAAGGAGTACCTTTGGGTTGATTACCAAGGCACAACCAACATTGTTGTTTTGGATAATGTTGGGCTCCACAAGTTTGTTTTGATTGTGTCCAAGTTCCCCCCATCAACAAAAACAGCCACACCTTCAGCCACTATTTTGCTGATTTTCCAATGAGACTCCTCTTCCTCCTGCCCTTTTATCTATCTTTGAATCCAATCAAGGAGGTGTTTGGTTAGATCAAGAAAAAAATGAAAAAGCCTCCCATAGAACATCAAAGATTTCTTTAATATTATCAAAACCAGTCAATACTTGAGGCCACCCGATGTGATGGCAGCTTTCTACATTCACTCTGAGTTGTTCCTACCCAAAGCCCTTGCTTACAAGCTAATGTTGAAACCGCAGGCTTGAACCAACAGCAAGGTTCCAACCAAGCAGGTTTGTGAACTGCAATCCAATTATCTGGTCACCCAAAGCCAGACTAGGAAGTCAACTCGAATTTCAAATCCATCAACATGAACAGATGATGATCCTTCATGGTGGATACCTTGATTTGGCGCTTGACTCATTATCAGGATCAAGCCACCCCCTTCTTCCATCCAGCCGTGTGATCACCAATCTTGCTCCTTCTATCCTTGATTCACATGATCTATATAATCATTATCTCTCAAAAAAAGATTATTATCTATCTTCTAAATATTTTTCCTGTGTAACTCTGCTAAAACAGCACTGTTACAACATTGGTAGCACAGGTAGGTTCTCCATCCTACTTTATCTTGAAAAATTCTGCCTGTTGCCTGCACACGCCGCGGCCAACAAATCCTCAACAGAATCATGTCTGGCCTCCCGCCCAACTGGACTCCATATGCTCCTGGTACCAAGATACCTGATGGTTTTGTCCTCTACCAAAACACAGTGATCCCGCTACCTGCCTTCAACGCCCTGTCCTCTCAAGGGTTCTTTCAGGCACCTTCCTCAATGCTGCAACCAACTGACAAAACCACCATGCCCTCCTATATTGCACAAAGACTTTGCAGCGCCGCCTTAGAGCCCTTTGCTGGGGCCAACAACAACAACAACGCTGCCGCATGGATCCAGTATGCTCAAAGCAAGCTGGCTCAGATGGAATGCCCACAGCAATTCTGGATTGCAGAGATTTCCATTTGCCTGACCCATGACGCTGACACCTGGTGTGACAATTGGCACAAAGAACAAACTGACAAGAACTGGGACACCTTCAAACAGGACTTCTTGGCAAGGTTTGTGCTTAAGGATACAGCGCACATGATCATATGTCAAGTAAAGAACCTGACCCAGACAGGCACCGTTAAAGAACTCACCCACGCCTACAAGGAACTCTGTCTCTGTGCCCCATCCAACATGGCCTTTGAAACCCCAGCAACACAACTCATGTACTACAACGCCCTCAAGTTGCACGTGATGAGGCACATGAACCTGGACCAGGTAACCAACCTGCAAAGCCTGTACTGTGAAGCGGAAAAAGTGGGAAAAACATCCAACACTCTAGACAAAGCACAGACTGGGAAATGAGAAAGGCCCAAGGACTCCAATATAAGCGGGCGCTCTTCTTGACCACCTCCT
This sequence comes from Entomophthora muscae, assembly GCA_014839935.2. NCBI lineage: Eukaryota > Fungi > Entomophthoromycota > Entomophthoromycetes > Entomophthorales > Entomophthoraceae > Entomophthora > Entomophthora muscae. The sequence continues at coordinate 234,759 of QTSX02002167.1, read as the reverse complement.
GGAGGCAACAGCAACAACAACAGCCACAAACCCACGAGTTCAAATGGAATTGGAAATGGAAATAACAGTCAGTCAAATTGTACCCATTTCCGTGTCACTGCCACCAAGGCAACCAAGATGAGGGAAAAGCCCAGGGAGAGCACTAAGCAAGCCAAGCTCTCCCCACGCAGCTCCTGACTTGCCCAACAATGAATACTGACCCAAGGACATGGATCAATGCCCAATGATCCAAGTGCCCTTGGAAGACCCAGTACTATACACCATTGCCAGACATCCCAATAAATTGATGTCCTACCCTTTCCACTTTTGCAGTTACACAGGCTCAGTACTCCTGGACTTGGGCGCAGATCAAACTTTAGTCAACAGCAGCTTTGTGGATAAATTTAAGCTGGCCACTAATCCTTTGCAGATTAAAAACATGGTCCTGGCTGATAAACACCACATTGCTGTGACAAAGGAAACTGCCCCTTCTCTGTCATGCTTGAGAACCTCCACTCCACCATCCAAGGTCCCGTCATTGACTTCCCTAAGTTTGAAATTTTACTGGGACTAGACTGGTTACAGAAAAACATATCCCACGTGGACTGGGCAACCTCAGTGTTGACCATCAAGCGTGAAGGTGTCAACCACCAAATCTACCCTGACTCTGTGGACCAACTCCTATGTGGCCACGTCTTTGAACGCATCACAGAGACTGTGGACAAGAAGGAAAACCTGAAAGCAATTGACTGGGATTCCTGCCGGTATGAAATCATACACTTCAAGGACCACCAGGACACCTCCACGCCTCAAGATTGCAACATTGTGGCCAGTCACCCAGAAATCTTTTAGAAGGCGTTACCTGGGCTACCCCCTGAGAAGCACATACAACACTTGATCCAACTCAAGGGGGCTGTACTCAAGGCACATCCCATCTATCACCTGACCCCAAACAAGGACAACACCCTGCGCGCCTATCTCAAGGAGGCACTGGAAAAAGGACTTATCCGCCCCTCACAGTCTCCCTTTGGGGCCGCTGTATTCTTTGTGGCTAAAAAGGACAGTAGCTTACGCCTGGTCACAGACTACTGTGCCTTGAACAAAGACACCATTAAGATTTGTTACCCATTGCCACTGATTGACAATCTCTTTGACGCCTTGGGAGGAGCCTCCATCTTCTCCAAGATTGATCTAACTGCAGGCTACAACCAGATTTGTATCAAGGTGAAAGACATCCCCAAGACAGCCTTCCGCACCAAGTATGGATCCTATAAATGCATGGTAAACAACTTTGGCATGACCAATGCCCCGTCCACCTTTGTAACCTTCATGAACAATGTGTTTGCGCCACACATAGACAAACATGCCCTAGTGTACCTGGACAATATTATTGTCTACAGCCCCTTGGTGGAACAGTACTACAAGGACCTGGAGGAAGTCTTTGCAACCTTGGCACAGCACAAACTGTTGGCCAAACCCTCCAAATGTCAGTTCTTCCGGGAGCAACTACCCTTCTTGGGACACATAGTCTCAAAAGATGGCATCAAACCCAACAGTCAAAAGATACAAGCCATCTGCAAGATGCCACCTCCCAAGGACAAATCAGAACTCCACACCTTCTTGGGAATGGTGGACTACTTACAACACTTCATACCCAACTGTGGCATCTTGACCGCCCCCTTGTCTGCCATAACAGGCGTCAAGTCCAAGTTTGTATGGACCCCCCCCCCCAATGTGACTCTGTTTTAGACGTCTCAAAGAAAAGCTCACAACAGCGCCCATCTTACAATATCCCAAACATGACAGAGAGTACCAGATGGAAACCAACGCCTCAGAATGCATCCATTGTGGGAGTACTACAAATTAAGAATAGTGATGGTGACTTCCTGCCCATAGCCTACAAGTTGCGCAAACTGACAGATGGCAAGTGTTGATACCCAATCCACAACAAAGAACTGCTGGCTATTGTACACTGCCTAGTCAAATGGCGCTGTTACCTGGAACGGCAGGAAGAATTCACAGCACTAACCAATCACAAGTTGCTCATCTATTTCAAAACACAAGCAAACCTGTCACACCGCCAAGCACGGTGGATGGAAATCTTAGAAAGGTTTAACATGCTCATCCAATATAAGCCTGGGGCTGAGCTCACCATGCCAGACGCCCTGTCCTGTCTGTATTTCCGCGCTTCTAGGGGAGAGAATGGGCTCAACCCAGACTGGCCTCTCCTAGTGCTCTGTATAAAAGACAAAGGGTTCCCTGCAGGCACAACTAATATCACCAGGGAAACAGTCATCAAGAATGAACTCCTCTTCACTGATGTATATGGAACCCTTCATAGAAAAATGTTGGATGGCACAACCATTCCCTACATCTCCACACATCAACAAGTTGATACCATTCTTTGCTATCACAGAGATCTTGGACATACTAAGAGCCAAAATCTATAAAAATTCCTAAAACATAAAGCCTGGTGGCCGACCTTATACCGCAATGTCCAGGAAGTGTTAGAACAGTGTGAGGTCTGCAAAAAGCTTGCCAAAAGCAAGACCCCGCCTAAGTCTGTACTCCCCATTCAAACCCAACTACCGTTCAAAGTATGGGCTCTTGATATTGTGGGCCCCATGCCAGGAAAGCACAACAACAAAAAATACATCATCACAGCCATTGATTTCACAACAAGGTGGCCAGTAGCCCAAGCGGTGAAGGCACACACTGGTAACAACGTCTGACAATTCATTGGCAAGGAAATAATCAGCAGGTTTGGAAAGCCAGAACTCTTGATAACCAATGGAGGCAAAGAATTGACCTCCAAAGACACCAAAGTGTACCTCACCAAGAATGGGGTCAAAAACACGATCACAACACCATACCATCCACAGGCCAATGGTCGTTTAGAGTGGCTTAATGGTAGCCTTGTGCAAGCCCTAGCCAAACTCACTACCGGGAGACCTGAAGACTGGTATAAGCAGCTACTGACTGCATTACTTGTGTGCCAAACCCAAGTGAACAGATCCCCCAGAAAAAGCCTGTTTGAACTGGTATACGGCACACAGCCAAATATCATTCAAGCATTGACAGGACCCAAACTGGAAATTCCAAGTCAAGTTCCTCCTTGTCAGATCCTAAATTAGTAGAGGCCAACAGCAAACAAGCAGCCAAAGAAAAGGAACACTTACAAAAGACAATTTTTCCCATCTGTAATAGACATGAAGTCAGGGACAAAGTCTGGGTCATGAATGTTGACAAAAGCAAACTACAACCCAAGAAATTAGGGCCAGCAATCATTTTAAAGGTAAACAACAATAACACTTACCTTGTGCAAGGGCTTGGGAAATGCAAGCAAGACTAGACCTTACACCACAACCGCCTACAACCTTGCAAAGCAAGACAAAAACAACAAGAGACCGCCCTACCTGCCACCAAAAAACAACTGATTCAATATGGCGCCCAGGCTCCTGACAATCTCCCTGACAACCTTCCCTCAGAGGAGGCCGACCTTCAGCTGGGGGGGTGTGTTAAAACTGCAGGCTTGACCTGCCAGCAAGGTTCCAACCAAGCAGGTTTGTGACCCGCAATCTGATTATCCTGTCACCCAAAGCCAGACTAGGAAGTCAACTCAAATTACCAAATCCATCAACATGAACAGATGATGATCCTTCACAGTGGATACCTTGATTTGGCGCTTGACTCATTACCAGGATCAAGCCACCCCCTTCACTATCCTACCGTGTAATCTACATAATTATGTTCCTGTTATCTATGACTCACATTAACTATATAATTACTATTTCTCAATAAAGAATATTATCTAGTTTCTAAATATTTCCCCCTTGTAACACTGCTAAAACAGCACAGCTACAACATTGATAGCAGAAGGGGGTCTCCATCCTACTTTATCTTGAAAAATTCTGCCTGTTGCCTGACACACTGCAGCCAACAAATCTTGAATAGAATTATGTCCGCCTTCCCTTAAGACTGGACACAGTATGCACCTGGTGCCAAGATACCTGACAGGTTTTTCCTCTACCAGAACATGGTGATACCACTTACTGCATTTAATGCCTTGTCAGCACAAGGGTTTTCCCAGATCCCTCTGCTATGCCTCTTGCGGCTGATAAAAACACTATGCCAGCCTATGTAGCCCAAAGACTTTGAAGCGCTGCCCTAGAGTCCTTTGTTGGGGCCAACAACAACAAGGCTGCTGCATGGATTCAATCTGTCCAAAGCAAACTGGCCCAAATATAATTCCCACAGTGATTCTGGATTGCAGAAATCTCCATCCAATTGACTCATGATGCTGGCACCTGGTGCAACAAGTGGCATGAAGAGCACACCAGGAAAAATTGGGTCACTTTCAAACAAGATTTCTTGGCAAGATTTGTGCTTAAGGATTCTGCACTCATGATCATACACCAAGTAAAGAACTTAACCCAGACAGGCACTGTGAAGGAACTCACTCAAGCATATGATAAACTCCAACTATGTGCCCCCTCAGATATGGCTTTTAACACTCCAGCAACACACCTCATGTACTACAAAGCCCTCAAGTTGCACGTGATGAGACATGTAAATCTGGACCAGGTTACCAACCTGCAAAGCCTGTACCGTTAAGCGGAAAAAGTGGAACAAACATCCAACGCTCTGCACAAGGCACAGACCGGGAAACAAGGAAGACCCAAGGACTCCCATCCAGGCGGGTGCTCCACCTGACCAACCCCTGAAGGTAACAGCAACAACAACAGCCACAAACCCACGAGTTCAAATGGAATTGGAAATGGAAATAACAGTCAGTCAAATTGTACCCATTTCTGTGTCACCGCCACCAAGGCAACCAAGATGAGGGAAAAGCCCAGGGAGAGCACTAAGCAAGCTAAGCTCCCCCACGCAACTCCTGACTCGCCCAACAATGAATACCAACCCAAGGACGTGGACCAATGCCCAATGATCCAAGTGCCCTCGGAAGACCCAGTACTATAAACCATCACCAGACATCCCAATAAATTGATGTCTTATCCTTTCTGCTTTTGCAGTTACACAAGCTCAGCACTCTTGGACTTGGGCGCAGATTAAACTTTAGTCAACAGCAGCTTTGTGAATCAATTCAAGCTGGCCACTAATCCTTTGCGGATTAAAACGTAGTCCTGGCTGATGAACACCACATTGCCGTGACAAAGGAAAATTCCCCCTTATCCGTCATGCTTGAGAACCTGCACCCCACCATCCAAGGCCCCGCCATTGACTTTCCAAAGTTTGAAATTTCACTGGGTTTGGATTGGCTGAGAAATAACAACCCCCACGTAGACTGGGTGACCTCGGTATTGACCATCAAACACAAAGGCGTCAACCACCAGATCTACCCTTACTCAGTGGACCAGCTCCTATGCAACCATGTCTTTGTGCGCATCATAGAGACCCTGGATAAAAGAGAGAACCTCAAGACAATCAACTGACTCCTGCCAGTACAAGATAATACACTTCAAGGACCACCAAGATGCCACTACGCCTCAGGATTGCAAAATCATAGCCTGCCATCCAGAAATCTTCAAAGAAGCTCTACCTGGGTTGCCACAAGCAAAGCACATCCAACACTCCATCCAACTCAAGGGAGATGTACCCAAGGCACAACTTATCTATTGCCTGACCCTAAACAAAGACAACACCCTATGCATCTACCTCAAGGAGGCCTTGGAGAAAGGACTTATCCGCCCCTCACAATCTCCTTTTGGGGCTGCTTTATTCTTTGTGGCTAAAAAATATGGTACCCTACGCCTAGTCACAGACTGCCAAGCCCTAAATGAAGTTATCATCAAAATATTTTACCCGCTACCAACCATTGATGACCTTTTTGATGCCCTAGGCAGCGCCTCAGTCTTCTCCAAGATCAACTTAACTGCAGGCTACAAAAAGATCTGTATCAAAGAAGAAGACATCCTCAAGACAGCCTTCTGTATCAAATATGGCTCATATGAATGTGTGGTACTCAATTTTGGTATGAAAAATGCCCTGTCAACCTTTGTGACCTTCATAAACAAGGTGTTTGCTCCTCACATAGACAAGCACGCCTTAGTATACCTGGACAATATTATTGTTTAAAGTCCCTTGGTAGAGCAGCACCAATAGGACCTGGAGGCAGTCTTTGCCACCCTGGCACAACACAAGCTGCTAGCAAAACCCTCCAAATGCCAGTTTGTCTGCAAGCAGCTTTCCTTCCTAGGACACATAGTATCAAAAGAGGTCATCAAACCCAACAGTCAGAAGATCCAGGTCATCTGCAAAATGCCACCACCTAAAGACAAGTTGGAGATTAGCACATTCTTAGGATTGGTGGCCTATGTATGCCACTTTATACCTGACTGTGGCGTCCTGACTACACCCCTATCTGCCATAACTGGCGCCAAAACCAAGTTTGTATGGACTCCCCAACGCAACCTCTGTTTTAGACATCTCAAGGAAAAACTCACAACCACACCTATCCTACAGTACCCCAAGCAAGACAGGGAGTATCAAATGGAAACAGACGCCTCAGATGCATCCATTGGGGGAGTACTAAGAATCAACAAAAATAATGGTGACTTCCTGCCCATAGCCTATGAGTCATGCAAACTGACAGACAGCAAGTGCCAATACCCTATAACGACAAAAAGTTGGAAATTGTACACTGCCTAGTCAAGTGGTGTTGTTATCTAGAACGTCAGGAAGAATTCACGGCGTTGACCAACCACAAGTTGCCCATATATTTCAAAGCCCAGACAAATCTATCCTGCCGTCAGGCCCGCTAGATGAAAATCTTGGAGAGATTTAATATGCTCATACAGTACAAACCTGGTCCAGAACTTGCCATGGTGGATACCCTCTCATGCCTGTATGTTTGAGCCACAAGAGGAGTAAATAGGATCAACCCTGACTGGCCCCTCTTGGTACTTTGGACAAAGGAGGAAGGGTTTATCTCCTGGCACCACAGACGTAACAAAGGAAAAAGTCATTAAGAACAAGAATCTATTTGAAGACATGTATGGAACCTTACATAAAAATGTCCAACAGAACTACCATTTCTTATGTTCCCACACACCAGCAAATTGACACAATCCTACGTTACCATAGAGACCTGGGGCACACAAAGAGTCACAACCTCTATAAATTCCTTAAACACAAAGCATGGTGGCCAACCCTGTACCGAGACGTTCAGGAAGTATTAGACCAATGCAAAGTATGTGAGAAATTTGCAAAGAGCAAAACCCCACCTAAGTCAGTACTACCTATCTGCATGCAACTGCCCTTCAAAGTGTGGGCACTAGACATTGTGGGGGCCATGCCAGGAAAGCATAATGAAAAGAAATACATCATTACCATCATAGACTTTGCTACACAAGGTGGCCAGTAGCCCAAGCGGTGAAAACTCACACAGGAAATGATGTGTGGCAGTTGATAGGGAAAGAAATCATCAGCAAGTTTGGAAAGCCAGAACTCCTGATAACCAACAGAGGCAAAGAGTTGACCTCTGAAGACACTCATGTATACCTTGCCAAGAATGAGGTCAAACACACAGTGATAACGCCTTACCACCTGCAGGCCAATGGACGTGTGGGGCAGCTAAATGGTAGCCTTGTGCAAGCATTGGCCAAACTCACAGCTGGGAGACCTGAGGAGTGGTAAAAGCAGCTATCAACTGCATTGCTTGTATGCCAGACTTATGTGAACAGATCCACCAGGAAAAGCCCCTTTGAACTAGTTTATGGAACACAACCCAACATCATCTAAGCATTATCAGGACCCAAGCTGGAAATACCAAGCCAGGTCCCCCTCACTCAGATCTTCAGGTCATAGAGGCCAATGATGCTCAAAAAGAGAGAGAACAAGCGTCTACAAAAGACCAATGGCCCCATCTAAGACAGACATGAGGTTGGTGACAAGGTTTGGGTCATGAGTACCAACAAAAGTAAATTACAGCCAGAAAATGTGGGCCCTGCCATCATTCTAAAGGTAAACAAAAACAACACTTACCTTGTGCGAGGAATCAGAAAACAAAAACAAGACAAAGTCCTCCACCATGATTGCCTCAGGCCCTGCTAAGCAAGACAAAAGCAATATGAGACCGTCCTACCAGCCAACAAACAACAGCTAGTTCAGTATGGCACCTGGGCTCTCAACAACCTCCCTGACAACCTGCCCCCAGAGGAGGCCAACCTTCAGCTGGGGGGGGTGTTGAAACAGCAGGCTTGACCCGCCAGCAAGGTTCTGAGTAAGCAGGTTTGTGACCTGCAATCCAATTATTCTGTCACTCAAAGCCAGACTAGGAATTTGACTTGAATTTCCAAATCCAACAACATGAACAAATGATGATCCCTTACAATGGATACCTTGTTTTGGCGCTTGACTCATTACCAGGATCAAGCCAACCCCTTCACCATCTAATTGTGTATCAACACAATCATGTTCCTGTTATCCATAATTCATGTCAACTATATGATAATTATCTCTCAATTAAGATTATTTTTTTTAAATATTTTCCCCTTGTAACTCTGCTAACACAGCACAGTTACAACAATATTTCAAAAGATTCATAGATTTATTCATCAAAAATCATTTGGAAATTAATTTGTATTTCATTGATTTGATTAAAGTTGATATTTTCTCCCACTTTATATGCTTCCCTGACCCATATCAAGCACCCCTCAGGTGAAAAATATTCCCTATTGATTGCTTCCTTGTCTTAATATTGATTTATGTTCATATGAATGATGTGATTTATATCTGCGGGTCCTCTTTGAATGACAGGGACTATCAATGGTTGATAGCCCCCATATACACCATTTGGTGTATAAGGAGTCACTTCAATTTCTTCTTCTACTTTTTTGATATAACTAAAAAAGGTAAGTAAAAGACAAATGTACAGTAGTTTTAAAACCTATTGAGATAAACATATATTAGTCAGTTTAGAACTCATAGGTTCAGTCACAAAAAATTCAACTAGAACTAGCTCAAGAGCAATTCACTCAATAAAGCTTCCATTTATCTATAGCTAGTGAACAAAAGTAGTCAATCACACAACAAAAATAAAGTAAAATACTGAATCCCAGAAATGAGACAGCAAACACATGGAACTTGAATTCAAAATGCACACAATCCAGTCACTTCCTGAAGCATCCTACATCAAATTTGATTATGAGTGTGTGGCAATTAGGATAAAACTAGAGAACACCCAAGGTTAAGTCACAAAAGTGATCAAATCAAACACAAAACAACTCATTATTTTAAAAATATTAATTATTTTTGGGATTTAAATTGAAAATAGTGGATTCTAGGAGTGAATCCACCAAAATCTATTCAGGGAATTACAGCATTATTTTCAATGTATGTGCTTCTAAATTTGAGAATTTATGCCTGAGAGAATGTCTCAAAAAGGAGCACACACTTAAATAAAGTTATTTTCCTAGAAATACTTTGTTTTTCTGTGTTTAATAGAATTTTTATTGCTTTTTGTTAGTACAGTAGTTTTCAAACCTGTTGTGATAAACATATAGTAGTCAGTTTTAAAACACATGAACTCAGTCTAAAAATGAAATCAAAGTGGAGCCAAATCTATTGTAATTTAATATAAATTCTTTGATTTTTGATTTTTTTTAGACTGAGTTCATGTGTTTTAAAACTGACTAATATATGTTTAAGAAAAAGGTTCAAAAACTACTTTATGAGTTTTTAAGTGAAGATAACTTTGATGTTGTTGAGGAGCAGTACCATGAGCTACTCCAAGCTCCAATGTGGATCAAGAGAGCCCAACCACCGTTTTTCCTGTGTACACCCAATTCAATACAAGTTGTACAGAGGCCAATTTGTATGTGTCACCAGGCCCATCCATGGGTGAAATTTTTGATAGCCAATATGTTGACCCCCAAGACCAGGCCCAACCTGCATATGTGCCATATTTTGGAGACTGGGCAACTGTGACCCCCTCCATCCCTATCCAATCATTGCCCAAGAATTCAGGCCAAGTAAACCTTGCCCTGTCTAATATTGGTACCCTTATTCCTGAAGGTCCCTGGAAATGTCACATCATAACCAATTAAATCATAGAGGAGATTGTGAGCCTCATGCAGAGTGGAATGAAGTTTGCCAAAATTGCCACTTGGCTTCAATTTATCAAGGCAGTGATCAAGCAGGATTTCCAGGCCCTTTGAAGAAAGGTAGTACCAAGCTGGCCAAGAAGCCAAAGAAGCAGCAAGATTCTCAGTTCAATGAAGCATATCCCATCATGCTTGCCCTTCTCCAGCGGGATCCCTACCTCCAAATGACTGAGGTCCACTGCCTACTTGGGCTCCACGGCATATTCATTGCCAGCATCAATGCACAGCTCTAGATGTATGAGATTGTTATCAGTGCTCTGATTTTTACCAATCAGCTCACAGATGAGTCAGATGATGGATCTGATTTGCCCTATGCCCTGTGATTGGTGCTGCCATTACCTGCTTACTGTCCTCTATTTTGATCAATATCATATTTATAGCCTATTATAAATTGTCATTGAAAGTCCATGATTATGGAACTTTGAGCAAAAAGAATGCCCCCAAGGGCAAACAGAAGAAACTGGGGGATTGTGATTGGTGTGTTCCTAGCAGCTTCCCAAAAAGGGACTGTTTTCTATCAAACCACAATCAGCTACACCAATGGGTACTGGTACAGGATATTCCTCTCTGACCTTCTTGCCACCTTGAGATTTGCCAATTCAAAATTACAAGTATTCCTGAGCCACCAAATGAAGTGCGCTGAAGTGGCTTCTAAGAAAATACAAGCAGATGCTATGACGTCCCAATTCCTCCTGCTGGCCAGCCAATTTACACCTGGGTGATGTGTTGTTCTTTAACATTGGTTACACAATCTGTGAACGCAACTTCAAAACCTTCAGCCAGGTGCTTAGTGCAGCCAACAACCCCTCAGTGCTGTTTCCCTTCCAGAAGATCACTGACATGTTTACAAAGATAGCATTCAATGCTCTTGGCAACAACCAATCACCAAAAAAACCCAGTTGCATCTCATGACTGTCATGGCCCATACCAGAGTCCAGCAGACTCCCATAGGGGAGGCAGGCTAGACCTGGAAGTCCAAATACATAATAGGCGCAATTCTGACCAGATAGTTGACTGCAGTAGCTAGGGAACACCAACTCCCAGTATAGGGCACAACCAGGCTGGCCAGCCTCAATACTGTGATATGGACAAACCCCAACTTACTGAAATCCTGGGCAGGAGGCACAGTTGGCAGGGGGGATTAAGAGGAATCTCCAGCATGGGGGAATTATTGCTCTTGGTGGCCAGGAGTGAGCAGATACACAAGGTTGTAAATGTAGTGGAGTTAAAAACAAATGCAAACAGAATAGTTATATTGGTGCAAAAGTAGATAGTTCTTTCAAGAAAATCATGAATTCTGAGCATAAAGTTGTTTATTTTTAAGATTTCAACAGTGAGGAGGGATTCTCCTCCTCACTGCTTATACTTACTGGTAATTTTGTGGCCTTTTGTACCAACAGAGAACTGATGATATCAATTTCAGTTGAGCTTACAATTTTCACTGGAATTTGCGTACTTGGGCCAGGAGGTGGGTGCTTATTGATTGGTATAATAGGAACCTTTCTTGAACTGCAGCATGCCAAGGTGCCATAATTAGTTATAGATCCTGCAATCAATCAATCCCCCAATTGCACAATCAAACAATTGCGCTCCCAGTGTACCATTTCCTAATAGTTGAGAGACCCAAATTTGATAATAGAATCAAAGCCAGGGATTTGAGGCTTGTGTGCCTCTCAAATCCTTGGCTGATTGTTAGTCAAAAGGGTTTTTTTTGCTCTGTGAGATACTTGGTAAGGGTTCCCAGGCTGTGGGTTTTTGCCTCTAGGAACACCAGCCAATTGTCCAGGGCTTTCTGAGCCCTGACAGTGACTCCCTGGTGTACAAGCCAATCACTGTCCTCCCTGAGTCAGAATACGATGTCATGTACAATCAATTCCTCCAAGCCAATCAAGGCACTTAATTCCTATTGGGTCCTCCAGCCACCCTAGTCCCCATCCAATCCTCCCAGGTGACCAGCACCAACTCCACCAGTCAATCAAGCCCCCCCTCAACCCTGAATATCACCTAATTTGCACCGCCCAATCCCATTTCCCCAATAAAACTAGCTCCCAATAATTTTTATTTTTTAATTTATATTAGTTTAACATTTAAAAGTTTTTATAGTTATAATAAATATTTTACATTTAAATAAAGTGGGAATTGATTTTATCATACCATAAGTTAAATTTGGCTACTTTAATAATTTTTAATTATATTGTTTTCTTTTATAACTTTAATATATTTGAGGCCCTACTTTTAAGTGAAATTTTAAAAAATACAAGTTTTACAGACCAACCAATTGAAATGGGTGTACATGTGGTGTCTTTGTGCTTGGCTCAGACCAGACATGCCTCAATTAGTGCAACCAGATTAACCTAATTAAATAAGCCTGTTGAAAATAGGAGATATCTTTGTTTTCAAATAGGCACACTGACTTAAGGTCAATCTAGCACCAGAGAACCCAGAGGTCTGGTGCTAGAGTGACCTTAAGTTGCCATGCCAATTTTCAAACAAAGACATGTTTTTTTTCAACAGGCTAATTTAATTAGGTTAAACTGGTTGCACTAATTGAGGCATGTCTGGTCTGAGCCAAGCACAAAGACACCACATGTACACCCATTTCAATTGGTTGGTCTGTAAAACTTGTATTTTTTAAAAATTCACTTAAAAGTAGGGCCTCAAATATATTAAAGTTATAAAAGAAAACAATATAATTAAATGAAATAATCCATTACAACGCATATATCTCTAAAAAAGATCTGCATATAACCTGTAAAAGTGGCTATCTTTTGATAAATATGTACTTTGGGTTGAACTTGGCCTATTGATTCAAGAATAAATTATATTGTACTTGGGAAAAATATATACATGATAAAACATGTTATTAATGATACTAAGATTGGGTTAGTTTACAGGCTCTAAAATAAATGATCTACATATAACCTGTGAAAGTGGTTATCTTATAATAAATGTGTACTTTGGGTTGAACTTGGCATACTGATTTGAGAACAAATCATGTTTTACTTGGAAAAAACATGTAATCAAACAAAATATGTTGTTAATGATACTAGAAAGAGTTGAATATACAAAAAATTTATATAATATTAATATGAAATGAATAGTTGTACTTAAAGCTAAAAAAATCAAGATATATTTAATTAAGCACTATTAGTTACTATAGAATAGATACATTTTATTGGGATATTTTATTAGTATAAAAAGGGCTGGGGTAAGAAAAAAGGAAAACATGGCAGAATTGGCAGCAATAATAAAGGAATTGGATGCAGTGGTGGCTAAAATCAAGGAGGTCAATCAAAAGGTGAAGGACATGCTAAAGAAGGTGGTGTTAGAAGGCAACAAACCAGACAAACTTATGGTGAAGGCTGTGAAGAAAAAGATTCCCAATACTACCAACAAACTTGCAACCAGGCTCCTAAACATACAAAATATGTCCTTGCTAATCTACAGTTTAAGCCACATGGGTTTGCAACTGCAGAGGCGTGGTCAAAGGACCCCAAGATGTTTGAGCAGCTAAAAAATAAAATGAAATAGAAACCAACAGAAGACCAGCAACCAACTAGTGACAAGTCCTGTGAAGCAGCCCCCTGAAGGGGACAACAGGTAAAGATATAGAAGAAAGTAAAAAATAAAACATCAAATAAATAAAAAGATCTTACTAACTTTTTTATTTAGAAGAAACAGAAGGAGAATTCCGCCAGTATCTAAAACCTTACATATTGCAAACATTTTACAGCAACTATGTCCCCCACATAGGGTGTCATCTGGTCCTGACGCCAGCTGCCATCTCTAAAATGATTAATAAATTTAAAAGAGTTATCCTATGAAACAAGAACAACTTAAATCACTCTAACTAAAGCAAGCCAACACCAAATGGTGGGTCTCAGCTTTGGCCGCGGCCATCAACATGCAACTTGACCAGTATTTTCTGGATACTGACTTCCACACGCTCTTTGTCATGCTTGTCTGGGATTTTATCCAAACTATGCAGTATCAAAAACTATCTGATATGGAAAAAGGACAAGAAGAAGTCTGTTTCTGTTACTCCACCAAGTACACACTATTGCATATCCTAAAAAAATCTAATGATAAAATAATCAAACTTAGTCATAATTTCTGCTGCTGTCATGCCTGCTGTGATAGGCGTCCTTGGAGACTTTGGGCCTCCTGGTGCTCTGACAAGACTGGTATACCAAAAAAAAATGAAAACCCCCTTTGCCACTATGTCCTTTAAGAAAGAGTTGGTACCCTATATTATAAATTTTGTGAGTTCTCTGCTCTGTTTGTGGGGAAGAGACTTCACTTAATTATTTACCTAGGTCTTTTTGTACTGATGTGGCTTAAAGCAGAAGCCCACAACTGGTCTGATGTGATAACAAAACTTGATGTAGTGCACTATTTATTAGATGGGAAAAATTCCCCCTGGATACGGCTCAATAGAGCACATTATTCAGGATTCAGTTATTCTCGGTGCCACATATGGAATGGCTGCTCCACCAGAAAAAATACTCCTGGCCAATTGTGTCACAATGCTCCTGTATTCTACCTGCCGCAATTTATTTGGTACAGGTCTGATGTCAACATACATATTCTCAATAGAAATTACTAGTCTATTTTAATACAATGTCCTGGATTATGCCACTCCCACCCCCAATAAAAGTCTACACCCAAATATTATTTTAATTTCTATATATTTTTTAAAAATAATTATCTACTTAAACCATCTATGTTCAACAAATAAGTACATAATAAAATTTACATGTATTCATTCATTCACCTTTATTTCTTTGTTAATTTTTATCATACCTAAAAAACATGCAGAACCACAGAAATAAAGTCAAAATAAATTAAACTAAATAAAAACAAACATTAAAAAATTAAATGTAAAAAACATTGAGAACTGCAAATCCTTTAATTGATTAGCTGCTGGGCAAGGCACACTGGGAGGGAAAAATCTATGTGACCATATAATTTGGCCATGGTTTTAGCTGGGAGGGTATGGACACCAACCTGCAGCAAATTAAATATATCATTGGGCCCGGGTGCCACCCCTTTCTTGAAAAATCTCTTGAGCCACCCAAAGACCTGCTCAATTGGGTTGAGGAAAGGGAATAGGCAGGGAGGAAGAGAAGACATAAAGGTGCTGTAGCCAATTATTGCAAGGCAATGGCAACACCAGGCTCAATCATCCAGAATTCCTCAAGGATATTAACCACCTTGTTGAGCCCAACATTATCCAATATAATAACATTGGTGAAGCCTGGGCTTGTGCGCCTCAGGTGCTCCTGAACCAATTGGAGGAATTCCAGAAAGGTTGTACTGTTGTGGGACCCCTTGATCATTTGATAGAGCTCATTGTCAAGGGGACCAAGAAGAGCTACCATTGAGTAGGCAACAGACCAGACAGCCACACATTGAGACATGCCGTTCTTTTCCCCTTTTGGGACATACCCATACATGTTTCTCATGAAGGACACAAAGGAGGACTTGTCAATGTAGTAGAATTTGACAGTCCCCTTCTCTTTGAAAGCAGTTACTTTCTTGGAATATTTTTGCCAGTAGAAGACATTAACAGGGCTGTTTTGGTTGTATGAAGAAACTCCAAGTTTTTTTCATGAAAAGTTTAATTTTTTCACCGCTATGTAGCAAGTGGAAACCAAAGCCTGGATTCTAAAAGTTGAATCATCCATTGACTGAATATTTTTTAGTTCAAGATGGTAGTTACGCTTGATCCACTGTTGGATTGCCCACAGATGTTCCTTGACCAATAGGACTGTTTTGGGCTTGGATTTCTCTAAAAGGAGAACAGTCCCTGTTTTCAGGTAGGTTGTGCGGAACCTGTGTGCAGATTTTTCCAAGATTCTAACAATAGCTGGGGCCTTCCTGTAGTCAGTTGTCTCCTTCATGAGTCTCATGAGGATCTCCTGGGTGGCGTCAGGGATGATGTGGTACTTGGCTTTTTTGGCGTTGGTAAGCAACTCCACGGGCTCAGCCACAACATAGGGCATGGGCACTTGGCTGTAGAATGCAGCAAGCTTTTTCAGCACCTTCTGTCCTTTTGTTGTTTAGAAAATACTGGGGTGGCTGTCCTTGTCTGCCCCTTTGGAATCACTCGCGCAAGGCTTGTAGCTAGTGCCAAGTACAGGCTTAACCTTCTTCAGTATGGCTGCAGTAAAACTATTGTGGCAGTATATAGGGTTGTACACCAAGGACACCCTCTTGATGGTAACATCATTAATTGTTTCAGTGGTGACAAACTTGGTGATTTTTGGCTCAGCTTCTGGACCTGGGGTTGATGCTCCTCTCCTTTGCATGTTGTGCTCCTTGAATTGGCTGTGTCAGTGCAGCGTCACTATTGACTCCTCCTCTCTTGTTCTTCTTGAGTAGGCACTTATGTTGAACTAACTCAATTTTTGACCTGTGAGAGGGTTCACATCTGTGGTGTACTCCTTTGTCTCCTTAGCTTTGTTCTTGGGATGTGTACATTTTGGTATAAAATAAAATAAAATTAAAATCAGTTTGCCTTTATAATTTATTTATTGTACTTTTTATTTCTCCATATATAGTAGCATGAAAACTAGTAGTCACTACTGTTTATTTCAAATTAGGTTTTAGATTTCTATATTAATTATTTCTGGTTGTAAATGTACACTGTTACTCATATGTTTAGATAAACTTGATATTTTTATTAATCCTAATCCCAAAACAGACACTTAGAATATTTATTTCCTTTTTCATATTCTATATTTTATTCTTAATTAGGACTAACTGGTAAAATTATTATAGATTCACTCTTTTGGTTTTGATATTTGATATTTTGTTGACTTTTTCAGTTGCTATTGGGACATGTTGTTGGATCAAGTTTGTAAATTTTGTGGATGAGCTTCACAGGCTACAAAAAACATAGTAAACATAGTAGATGTGTTCTGTGGCTGGAACTCATGCTTTCTAGTGTTTGGTAAACTGTGGGGTTCCTGGTCACCAGTCCCCATAGTGTGTCTTGGGCCGTAGCCAGGGACCGGCTTGGAGGAGTCGTCATTCTCCAACAGTGGTGAAGGGTTGGTGAGAAGCTTATACTTGGCTTACATAAGGGCAAACTCCTCCATTACCTTCCCAATCACCAAGCAAGCGTCTCTACTGTATACCTGGACTTCAGCAGGCGCCAGCCCTTCTGTAGGCCAATACCAATCCTGTAATAGTCTAGCAAACTCTTCTCCAATAAACTCTCTTCCTCTATTTGACATCTCCAAATTCCTTGTCATCTTCTCCCACTCCTCCTGGGCAGATTTAATAGAGGCAAACTTCCTGCACCCTAAGCAATAGGATTCCTCATACCCTGGGCTAGGATAGAAAATATGGGGCAATTGACTCATGGGACTAATACACTTCTTTCACACAGGAAATTCAGATAGGGGTCATAATAGGCGCTTAATTCTCTGTCAGAAGGAAGATCCCCTTAGAAACCTTCTGAGATATAGCCTTGGGGTAGGGAACAAGAAAGGGTTTGTGCCAAAACTTGGAGTCCTTTAACAATATCTTTGACTCCTGCTCCTTGGTCTTGGGCTCCTGCGCTTTAGTCTTGGGCTCCATCCTCTTAATCTTAAGCTCCTGTGGTCTGACCCAGCTCTGGCTTCCTATCCTTGGTCTTCTGTTTCTTCTGTAGCTTTGGTGGCCTTTGTAATCCACTTGATCCAGTCCCTGAATAGTCTCAGATAGCTCTCCCTTTTATAGCCCCTTGTTTCAGACCAAAAAACTCTCTTAGAACTCTGGTTCTTTAAAGCTTAAACTATCCTGTTTTTCTTCTTTTATAATATATTAAACTTTTAAACTTACTTCAGCCAATTAAATCCCTGAATTTTCTGCTTCTGCTCCCCATTTTTAGGCTTTAACTCTCAAGTTAAAGCCCTTAAAAAACTGATTAAGTAGGCTCCAGTTTGCAGCCAATCAAACGCCTCGCTTCAATGGTTTTGCCAAAACAGTTTCCCCGGATGACCTGTCCCTGACCCTGGTTCAAACTCAAAGCTGTCTTGCTCCAGGTAAACAACTGCTCTGCGTTTTGAACAGTTTTGCCATAATTCCTGTCACGCTTCCCCAGCAAATCTTGAGCGCTTTCACATATGTTTTACTTAGGCAATTTTTGACCCTTTGATTTTTCAACATTTCTCTGCGTTTCTCTGTGTTTCTTTCAACATTTTGCACCTTTTAATCTGCCTGTTACTTGTCCTTTTGTCTCTCCTATTTGTTCTTGGCAAAATTTTCTCTTTTGCTCTCACAGTCTCTCCGTTCATCTTACAGCTTCTTTCTAGTACAATTTCTCTTTAATCCTTTTTCTAAAAATAACATATAGTTCTAACAAACTATAGGTTATTTTTTTCTTCTCTTTCTTTTTACTTTAAATGATTTTTAATCCTTTTTTAATCATAATCAGGCAGTATTTAATCATTCTTTAACTGCTTCTTTATATCCAAATTTCTTCTCAAAAGTCACTAAACCAGCGCTTCCAGCCTCTGCATCCAGTCCAGCTAGGTCATCCTCTCAGCTCTTCAGTTCTTCAGCATCAACTTCTGGTCCTTTGGCCATCCTAAACTATGATCTGATAGTCCTTCATCACGTCCTCTTGTCCTTCTGCTTATCCTTAACTGGTTCCTCACCAAATCCTTACTAGGAACCTCCTTTGTTCCTTTAACACACTGAACCATATAGGTCCATTCTATTCAATATAATTAACAGTTCATCTACTAGCCTTCACTGTGACCAAACAGTCTCTCTTGATTTTTTTCTCTGCTAATTCTGTGAACCACCTCAGTTCTTTACCTCAGCCCTCATTACCAGAACTTGTAGACCCAGGCATGAGTCTACATTGAACTGGCGTTTGACTAGGCCCTTGCAAGTGGCAATCCACTTAGGCATTCAACCATAAATCTATGTCTTTGCGTTGTCTTTACTCACCCAGGTGATGAAGTCAAGGCTTTCAGTTGCAGAGTAATCAGCTCTACTTCCCAGAGGCCTGATCACACCAAATTCTGCAGCTTGCTTCCCCAAGCAAGCCACCTTGGTGACACCTCTGAGCATGCCTATACCCTCCAATGCTCACTTTTGGTTTCCCCAAAGCTCCCATAGGGGCATAAACAAGGACACCCTACAAGTCTGTTAGGCAGGGTGCTTGCTCACAGACTTCCCGTAAGCATATTAGGGTATTTTGAGCCCTCAGAGCTCTTCCCCTCCCTGGCAGCCCACGTTACCCGCCAGGGGTCCAAACCTACTCCCCCCAGACAGATAAAGTTCCCTGCTTGCTATTTCAGTCTTCACCCTCCCGCAGCCACAGTTCCCTGATAGGTGAAGCACTATAGCCCAAAGCAGTCAACATTTTCTGCTGGGTGGAGGCAACATCTGCCTCTGGTAGTCCTTTTTTACCTACCAGCCAGGCCTTACTTACTCTAGTAGACCATGTTACCTACTAGGCTCCTCTTACTTTCCCTAGTAGACCATGTTGCCTACTAGGCTCCTCTTACTTCCCCTAGTAGACCATGTTATCTACCAGGCTTACCTCATTTCTCCTAGTAGACCAAGTTATCTACTAGGTTTATCCTTACTTACCCCTAGCAGCCCAATGTTACCTACTAGTTTACAACGTTGCCAGCTAACCACACATTGTCACTCTTAAGCATATTGTCTTTATTTGAAGCCAAATCAACCCTTGCCTGCAAAACTGCACACATGTGGATCACCACATACACTCATTGTTGAATCATTATACATTTTTCCCCAGTTGGAGTAGGCTGCTGTATGACTGGAAATCTTTTCCAAATGGTTTACATTTTCCATGGAATTGTCTTCTGTTTAGATCTACCAAGTTGAAGTTTTTTTGTGACTGAACCTATTTGTCCTAAATTGACTAATATAAGTCTATTTCAACAGGCTTGAAAACTAATGTATGAGCTAAGGATATTATGCCCTATCACAAGAGACACATGATGTACATGTACGCCATGGACAGCATGGGGCTTATTCAAGTAATGGTTCCATTCTGTGCTCAAAAGGGTTGATCCCTATATTAGATGGGCAGTCAATAAGATCAACACTGACTTAATGACAAGCCAGATAATCTTTCAGAGAACCACTTCTCCAAGAGGGAGTAATCAAATATGCTGCAGAACTAAAGAACTATCTGGAGCTTTACCTTTATCAATTAAAATGGCAGCACTTGACATTTTTTGGCTGAAAAAGTGTCCACCTCAAGTAGTTACACAATAAAAAACTTTATCTAGACCTTTCTAATGTGTTGGCTTGGATATGGAATTGATTTTGACAGTCATCATGAAGACTTTTGACATGCTGAGTGGTTTAATGACAAGTGTTTCCACTTTATAAGAGGTTGTAGAGGTCTGTAGGAGTTTTTATGAATAGTTATCCTAGGAAGAAAGACCTTCTCAAGGCACTTGTGTCTTTTTATGGCATGCTGCTGTAACTTCAGCTGTTGGGTGGTTGATAGCTGTATTCACTTAACTCAAATACGGCCTTAGTTGTTTATAAAGACTAAGCTAAGATGAGTTCTTTTAGCCTAATGCGTATAATAAGTTATAAGTTATGTAAATTAGTATTTATTTAATAAATCAAGGAGAGAGTTATATAGTAAGGAAGGGATTAATTAGAGCCACAGAGCGCCAGGATCCTCTGTCTACAGCCTAGTTTCTTCTATTACTTAGCCCACTATTAACCTAATGATCAGATGATTGTTAGTTAATATGAACTCAGAGTGCAACTTACTTGATCAGTTGGACTAATTATCATCCAGAACAAGAGTACCATTGTACTCTAGTTCACCAAGCTTAATGGATTAATGTGCAATTACAGTGATGGCTAGTTTACAACCAATAACTTCACAACATTTCCCCCCATTAAACTAGATGTTACTGTAAAAGTCTATTAACCTCTTTCAGTATAATAAACCGCCCAAAAAGGAACAGGAAGCCAGTTGTACGCTACACCAATGTTCCAGAACAGAGAATCAACAAAACCCAAAGGGGAATATCCAAAATTTTGATTGGAAACGTACATGTTTACTCACCTGTTCTAGCCTCAGAAGAGGCTGAATTCACCAAGATTCTAGGTGGCAAAATAGATGCAGCTTTCTATAGTTTGTCCAGTATAGTTTCTTATAAACCAGGTACACCCTTGAGTAAGTTGGTAGTGCAAGACTCCAGTATGCCTACATCTAGCCAACTTTCCACAATTGCAAAGAAGAAGAGCTGTAATAACAAGAGTAAAGCTGCTACAACTACTCCTATTGATAAGACCAATGAACCTGTACCAAGCTTGACTGATCTTCTCCAAGAGTTGAACAAAGGTGAGGTGGGCTCTACTTCTGTGGTGGTCCAAGAAGATAGTCAAGGTTCCTACATAAAAATTATTGCCTTTCTTTGTTGGGAGAGAATTCCCACTCTATAATTCTGCGGGCCAGTAGTTATGTGGTCAACCCTTATGCTAGCTCTGGAAAACCTGTATGTGATCTCCACAAAAAGGCTTGAAGTAGGAAATAATATTCATTGGCAAATTCCTAGGGTGAAACTTGTAAGGTATGCACAGTTGTTCTTGCAGGCCTTCTCCTTTGATAGGGTATACTAGATGGCCAATCAGATCTCCCGTGCTCTCAAACTTCTTGAGCTGGTTTTTGCAGTGTGATACAATCTTTGGTCTGATGTTGGCCCTGTGACCTTGTGTCATGGTTCAGATAGTCACAAATACCAATTGCAACAAGCTATGGGTACTACCCTAGATCTCCTTAGTGATAGTCAATCAGGGAGTAGACAGTCCATGATGTTGCTTAGAAACTTGGTGCTTAGCAGCTCCAAGGTTGTTTATCATCAGAGACTGCACCACATGCCTGAGTATATTGAGTGGCTTCTTGGAGTCATGTACTTGGTAGGAGGTAAAACACCCTAGGAATATTCCTAGCAAGAAATTCTTCTCTTGGAATGCATCTTGCTTGGGCTTGCCTTTCCTTATTCTATTAGTGTGAACTGTGTCAATTTCCTTCCCATAGATTTTTTTCACTTTTTGCATTCCGCTGGCTACCTAATGTCTGGATAATCTATGCAGCTGTTCCAAAAGTTCTCATCCAGTTGTGTCTGGGTTTAGAGGCAATAGTATCTTAATAAAGCACCAATTGCCAAAATTATACTAATCTCTCTTACTATAATCTTTATCTCTTCTTGATGCAAAAATGATAACACCCCATGGACTATTTTCATTAGGTTTTCTTTTTCCAAATTGTTATCCATAAAGGTGTTTATGCTTGATCACTTGGAGCCTTGTACATGTACTATGTGTGGACTTGAGTGATCATTTGGCCAGTTTCCAGATCCTTGAGAGTGTAGCTATCTACTCCCACTTTCTGGACTACCTTGGCTGGTCCTTGCAATAGTGAGGCAAGTTTACTTTTGCAACCGTACCCTCAGTTGCTGTAGAAGTATACAAAACTTCCTATCTTGTATGCAGGGAGGGCTGGCCAAGTTTTTGCCACACAATCCATATCTTTCTTTTTTGTTGCCAAATTGATAGAGTATGCCTCAGACTATAGCTTGATTAGTGTCTGTGCTAGTCTCTTCAAATAAGTGTCAGGGGTGAGGGGGTTGATGGTTTTAACTAAACTGTATAGATGTGGCAGAAGAATTGGTTGTCAACCATAAAGAAGCTGGAAAGGGCTTTTCCCTGTAGCCCTGTGGAATCCTATGTTGTACGCAAATGCAGCTGCTAAAAGATATGTATCCCATTCCATTTTGTGCTGATGGCTAAGCTTCTTTAAGATCTGTAAAAGACTTCTATTTGTTCTCTCTACCATTCCATTTGTTTGGGGATGATATGGTCTTGAAAGTGTACCACAAATACCCATAAGTTTTTTCAGTCTGGGTATCATATATACCGTGAAATTGGTCACACTATCTGTTAGCAATGTCTGGGGACAGCCATGTATGTAGAATATGTTCTCTAGAATGAACTTGGCTGTGGTAAGCGCCAACTGGTTAGGGTTCCTTTTGTTTCTACCCATTTTGTAAGCTGATTTACTGCTACAATTATGAACTTGTTCTTGCTAGCAGTCAGTGGAAGGGTCTACTACATCTATATCAACGGTATGAAACACAAAGACAGGTCAGATTAATTGGTGTTGGTAGCGCAAGACCTTTGGTTGCTCTATTTTACAGTCATGGCAAGCAACCAGGGTTTCTGCTACATCTGAGTGCATACCTTCCCAGTAGCAATGCTGCTGTAGAAGGTTGAGGGTCTTATGAATACCACCATGGTCCACATTAAAATGTGCTGATACTATTGTGTCTGTCTGTAAGGATGGGCAAATGTATGGTAACCACTTCCCTTTATACAACTTAAAAAGCTAATTGTCCTTGACACAGGTGTCCACTGCAAGAGCCTTTAGAAGTTTCTGAATCTTGAGCAGCTCCTCCCCCCACATAGAAGGTTTCAGCATCAGTTTATTGTAAAGTTTGTCTGCTGCTGAAAAACCAAGGCTATGGTAGGGAGGCGTGAAAGACAATCTGCGTTCTGATGCATAGCACCAGTCCAATGGATTATCTTGTAGTTGTAAGCTTGTAGCTTAATACAGTAGTTTTAAAAGCTATGGCAACAACCAAAAATACCTCAGATTTAAACAAAATGATTTCAGATTTAAACAAAATCCAACTCTCTGCTTAAAATATACACTCTGTTAACAGGGTTTATTGGCGTTAATGGGCAAAAATGAGTCAACACAG
Organism: Entomophthora muscae; assembly: GCA_014839935.2. Lineage (NCBI taxonomy): Eukaryota > Fungi > Entomophthoromycota > Entomophthoromycetes > Entomophthorales > Entomophthoraceae > Entomophthora > Entomophthora muscae. The sequence goes on along the minus strand of QTSX02002167.1, from coordinate 210,893 downwards.
CAACAAATGGCTCACACGCAAAGCAAAACCATTCAAAATACAATCCAAAATACAATGATTCACAAAAAAATGATGTGAGTTGACTTTTGGTGTACATATGTTTACTATGTAAATCAGTGACAAAATAAATCCAAGCAAGGTGTGTCAAAACTCAAACCAAAAATGAAACACAATAGCAACTCACTACGTAAACAAAATCACTCACACAATGTGTGCAATGGATTGTAATCATGAATGATACCAAGGTATCTAAAATAAGACACAAGATCTGAAATATAAATTTTAAAAATATTGTGTTGGGTGTTTGAATTTGGCAGTAAAATCTAGGAAAATGGGTGGATTTTTTTGAGTATTCTAAAATGGGCGTTGTAAAACCAAAAACAACTAATTAAGAAATAAAAAATCTATAATTGGGATAACGGGTGGGGAAAAATATTAATTAAATATCCATATTCAGATAAAGAAAAAATTAAAATAGGGAGTAACTTAATTAAGTTTTATTTAATATTTATTAAATTTAAAATGGAAGGAACACAACAACAGACTACCATTGCACCTGTTATGCACTGCAGTTGTGTTTGCCCCTGTGGGTCAAAGAATAGAGTTAGTGCAACCAAAAGTGCCTACTCAAGAAGGAGATGTGAGAGGAGAGTTTGATAGTGACGCTGCACTGACACAGCCAGTTCAAGGAGCACAAGCTTCTAGGGTGTGGAGCATAAACCCTTGTGTCCCAAAGCTGACCTGGAAGCCAACCAAGTTCACCACTACAAAGAAAGTTAGAAACAAGGAGGTAGACTTACTTTGTATGTGTTTGACGTTGTGTACCAGCAAGAGTTGGTCCCGCCAGCCATGCTGGAAAAGGTGAAGCCTGTACTTGATACTAGCTACAAGCCCTACATCAGTGATGGCAATCAAGAGGATGACAAGGAGCCCTAGTTCTATCAAACCAATGAGGGACAACTGGTGTTAAAAAGGGTTGCAGCCTTTTATACCAAGGTACATATGCCCTGTGTTTTGCCCAATATCAACAAGACAATCCCCACTGCTAAAAAGCCCGCCCAGAAGCGCATCCCTGACATCAAATGCATCATCCTGCTTAAGCTAATGCGGGAATCTGGTGATTACAAGGTTGCCACAACCATTGTTGAAGTGGATCCCAAGTATGCCAGCAAGATCTTCCAAAAATTTATTAATACTGGTCGTGTTCTTGCTGCGGAGAAATCCTTGCGTGTTTCTACCATACTCACCAAGGAGCACAAATGGGTAATCTTCCAGTGGATAACCCAGGATTGCCATCTTAAACTGGCAAATATAGAGGCCATGGTCAAATCTACTTTTGGGATTGAGGCCTCAATTTCCTTTTACTACCATCTGGTGAAGGGAATAAAATTTTCTTGGAAAAAGCTTGGGATATCTCCCTACAACAGAAACAGCCCAACCAATGTTGAGACCCAGAAAAAACATGCAGAGGCATACACTGCCCTCAAAGCCAAGGGGACAGTCAAATTTTACTATATTGACAAATCAGCATTCACCTTGTTAATGTGCAATGGATATGTCCCCAAAGGCTCAAATGATGGGGTAGCTTGGTGTGCTGCAGTCCGCGCCATAGCCTATTCAATGGTGGCTCTCCTTGGTCCAAAGAGGATTGAGCGATATCAAATGATATTGGTTTCTCACAACAGCTGTACCTTCCTATCATTTCTCCAATTGGTCCAGAAGCACCTGAGGCACATGAGCCCTGGCTTCACCAATGTCATTGTGTTGGACAACATTGGTCTCCACAAAGTGGCTGACATTCTTGAGGAATTCCCAATGATCAACACCAGCATCACTGTGGGCCCACGGCAATTGGCCACGGCAAATATGTGTCTTCTCTTCCTCCCAGCCTTTTCACCCTTCCTAAATCCCATCAAGGAAGTCTTTAGGTGGCTCAAGCAAGTTGTCAAACAAGAAACCCCAACTGGGACCATGGACCTCTTTAATTTGCTGAAGGCCGGGATCCATCCCTCTCAGCTGAGACTGTGGCCAAATTCTATGGCCACGCTGATTTGTTATCCCCTCTTTCCTTGCCAAACAGCTAATCAATTAAAGGCTTAGTGTGTCCAAATTTTTTATTCTCTTATTTACTATTCAAGATTTATTAATTATCATTTTATATTTAGATGTTTCCACACCCGCAATCACATTCAGAAGGACCATCAATAGATGTAAGTAATTTATTTATTTTATTATATATTATTTTATTATGCCATCTGAGGTAATCCCAAATTCTTGATACTGAATTACGCTTTTAGATTTATACCACTTTGTCAAATAAATATAAAATATTCTTATAAAAATTAAACGTAAAATGTACAAGTTGGAATTTGTTTTATTAACATATTATTTTATGCTTTTATGAACCCCGTTTCCGCAATATATTTTGCAAAACTGGTTTGCTGAAATAAGAATTAGAAAATTTTATTATAACAAAAATAATAATTAATTGTAATGAAACTTATTAGAAGAGAGAAATTACTGCAAACACCTGTAGTGAGTTCTTTGGTATGTACCCACCACGCAATAGAGGTGGTGCACAACCTCCACAGCCACACCGTGGACAGTGGATACGCCCTTATTTAAAAAATCCCTTCTGCTGGTGAAGGGGAGTAGGGTTAGGTGCAAACTGAGGAGCAGCTTTTTGGGTGGGGCTGCAAACCTGTAAATCCCTGCCAGAATCAGGGCGTCTTGGATTACATGGTCCACCAAGTCATATCCAGGGGGGACCTTCTTCCCATCAAGTGCAAGCCAGGCCTCATTGATTCCCAGAAGGACCCCGTCTAGATCCTCTACGGTGGCGCTCATCCCAAAGAAGAAAAGATAGCCAAGGTAAACCACCAAGTGAAGCCTTTGCCCAGCAAAGGCTTTTGTGAACTCAAATAATTTATTATAGACCACACTGATTTTCTTATTGTGCCTGGTATTTGCAAAGGTAAGATCCATTGCCAAGGGGAGCCCTGTCTCATCTGCACTCCAGGCTAGCCCAAAGTCTGCAAGGAGGATCTTAGTTTTCTTGACGGCTGTTGCGTCTGCAACAGCCAATTTCCTCACTGTGCGCCCAAAGTTGTCCAGAAGGTAAGATAGAGTATGCTCCAACAGGAAGCAGAAGCAAGCAGCCGCATGAGCCTGGCCCATCTCTGGTACACTCTTGAATGGGAGCGTTGCCAGGACGTCCTAAACAAGCTCAATGGAGTTTACATAGTAAACTCTACTGAGGTTAACCAGGTCCAGGCAGACCAGTTGGGCATCCTTGTAGGCAGTAACTGCACACTCAGATGCCCCCTTGCCATGCATCAGCTCAGCCAATGCCTCCCTGGACATAGGAAAGAACCTGTGGATGCGGTCCTCCAGCTTCTGCACAACAGGGGGGGATCAGATACAACTGCTTGGTCACATGAGTGGCATAATTTACATAAAAGGTGGCTGGGACAAAGGGGAACAAGACTTGGCGGAGTTTGCAGTCTACGTTTTCTAAGAAAAAAGGTAAGTATTTTGAAAATTTATTGATTTTGTTTTTTAGGTTACCTTCTTTTGTTTCTTCCTTGCCCACAGCCTTGGTAGGCTTGGCCATTCTTGGCGCAAGCAATTGCGCTTGCAATTCAGTATCCTCTGCACTGGCACACTTGGCGGGTTTGAGATGTTCATACATCTCTGGTTTGTTAACCCAAACAGACGGCGTAGAAATATTGTACACCTTAAACTGGAGGCCCTTGACCACTGTCTTCTGGATGTTGAGAAGACACTCAATGGTCTTCTCTGGGGTGTCTGGCATTCTTGTCATTAGTGCCTTTGTGAACACCTTGTCAATTTTGTCCCCAGTGAGGACGGCAGACTTAACTTTGGGTTTGACCTTGCGGTTGATGTCCTTGATTTTGGCAATTGCCAAGTTGAGGTCTTTGAGTAGTTTTTTGAGTTCTCTCATTTGATTTTTTACTAACCTTTTCATATGTTTTTATAGCTTTCTCCCCAATAAATTCTGTATTGTTTTGATACTGTTGCCTCTTTGGTTATTCCTTCTTGTTTTCCCATCTACTACATTATCCCATCTTTTTCCCCATTTTGCATGTGTTTTACACTCATCTCAATATGTGTTGTTTGCTTTGTGTTGGCATTGTTTCCTTGATTACCATATTATTTTTGGCGCTTGACATAGCCCCTTGTGAAAATATTAACAACAATTTGTTGATCAGCTAAATTTTAATTAGAAAATTATAATTTTAACTTTTTTTAGATAAAGTTGTTACTGATCCAAATTCAAAACTTTTAATGATAAACTTTAAGTCAATCAGGAGCTGAGTGATAAAGTGATTGTTGTGACATAAAGGGCCATTCAATAATTCTTTGGTGCATGTGCGCTAATTAATATGATTTACTGGATTTTTTGCCATTGTACGCCATTGCTGCTGTGGCAAGTTGTTGGTGGACTAGTGCTAACCCAGTAGCTGATTGGGCACTAGTCCATCAACAACTTGCCACAGCAGTAATGGCGTACAATGGCAAAAAATCCAGTAAATCATATTAATTAGCGCACATGCACCAAAGAATTATTGAATTGCCCTTTATGTCACAACAATCACTTTATCACTCAGCTCCTGATTGACTTAAAGTTTATCATTAAAGTTTTGAATTTGGATCAGTAACAACTTTATCTAAAAAAAGTTAAAATTATAATTTTCTAATTACAATTTAGCTGATCACCAAATTGTTGTTAATATTTTCACAAGGGGTGTTTAAGTGCTAAAAATAACTGTGTTCTGGATCTAGATACAAAACATAGTAAATATATGATTTTATAGAAATAAGCTGAACATAAATAATAAAACCAACTATAAACAAAGAGAACATGTACAATTGAAATTCAAAAAAAGATAATATAAAAGATAATGTTTGGTGACAGGGGTTTATTGGGGCGGGGGAGAGTGTTGCCTAGGAGGCAGAATAACACAGGAAGGAAGACGTAGAGGCGGTGCTGGCCTGGGGGGTCTGGGATTGGGTGGGTTGGGCTTGCGGGTTAGGGGTGTTGGTGATGGGGGTGTAGGCAGGAGGATTTCACGTGATGGCTGCCATGTAACGCTTGTTGTATTCCTCATTGTCATTGGCTGGATGGGCTGGTAGGTGGCAGTGGCACAGGTGGAATGCGCTTATCCTTATGTGATTGGTTGCCCATGTTCACATGGAAAATTATTTGCGCAAACAAGTCAGCCACCATCTGGCAGCCAAAGAGAAAATTGTGGTCAAGGACCCCAAGATAAAGGTTGTTGAAAGCCTGAGGGTGGCGCTCCTGTAATGTGGATCCCATGTTGAAGAAGACAACATCAGCCAGATGGATGTCTGCATGGCCGGCAGGGTAGACTGAGGCCTGGTGCCCGTGTCCCTGGATGGCCTCAAGGGCAATGGAGCTACCCTCCATCTGGTGGCTCAAGAAAACCCGGTACTTGGAATTTGAGCCATCCCAAGAGTCAAGTAATCAACTGAGGATGTGGCTGTATGAGTAGCCATCAATGAAATCTGGGTTTGTCCAATAGTAGACAAAACCCTTGGCTGAAACAGCCAAAAATTCACCAATGAACGTCCCCTTCCTGACCTTCTTCCTTCTATTCTTGGTAGCAGCTTTTTCTTGCTTGCCAAAATCATCAAAAGCTATTGATAGCTTGTAATGGGAGATCAAAATGACATCATCAGTTAGATTTTTCAGGCATTGGACCAGGGTTTATTCAATGGCAGTGTCATACAGGGAATCCTCAGCGCCATCCCATTGGTTGCCGGCAAAATTGATAAGAACCTGTATGGAAGCCACCTTCCCATACATCCAGAGCTGCACCATGCGCTCAGACACCCATATGTTATGGTGCCCAAGTTGCTTCTAGACCTAGATCAATGGAAGCTTGGGATCCCATTGGAGGATGTCAACCATAATAGGGTACACCTCATTGATTTGGGACACATGGGCCTTCTTGGGCTTCTTGGCTGTCCCAATCAGATTACCCTTATTCCTCAGGTTGGTGAATTCCCGCATGACAGTAACTCAGGTAAATTGCAACTGGGCGGCAATCTGTTCCTAGGAAAGACCCTGTAGATCCAGTGCCCCAATTTCCTGAAGAATTTGGGCAGTGATGATTCATTGCTTGGGGCGCTGGGCTGCAGGAGCTGAAGCCTGATTGGCTAAGGGGGGCAGGTTGGCTGGTGGCAGAAAGTTGTTCCAAATCAAGGTTGTCATCCTGATTGGTTGGTTGGTGGGCAGCTTGTGCAGGGGTGGGTATGGGAGCAGGGGCAGAGCTAGACACTATGTGACTACTGAACAAGTCAAAGCCATTGGGGTTGGTGGTCAGGTACAGGTCAGCTTCCTTGTTACCCGCCTCAAAGGCTTGGTTGTAAACAGGTGTCTCCACGTTCTGAGCCTTGCCTCCATTGAAGCTGGCTTGGCTGCTGCTGGCGCCGTCAAAGATGTTGTTTTAAAAACCATTGTAAAAAACCTAGGATAAAATCACTAAAAGCAGAAATTTTAAAATTCAATGAATAATTTTTATTGTAATCTCAAGTCCATATTTGGAAGGTTCTCAAAACCTTTTCATACAAATCTGGAACCTTGAAAATGGATAAAATGCCTCTGTTCCTAAATTGGATAGCTGTTGATTGGCTGTTTAACTGTTATTTTTCTATTTTAGGCTGCTCATACTACACATCTTGTGTGAGTTCATTTTGTTTTGTGCTTGTGTAATCTTGCTTCTATATTGCTCAAGTTTTGTTTCACTTTAGTCCTTCTGTCAGTGCCTCATATGAATCCTGATTGGATTATAGTATACTCTGGAACAGCATCCATCCATTTTGCTTGTTGCGTCAGTTCATTTTGTTTGTGGTTTGAACTACACCACTTGATGTTTGATATAATTTTGTATAATGGGCTAGTGAAATTTTATTTTTTGTTTGACAGTTCATTTATTAACTGAAATTTTATAAATTAATTAAATCCTGAATCTTGTACAGCTTGGATTTTGTTCAAACCTGAAATCATTTTGTTTAAATCTGAGGTATTTTTGGTTGTTGCCATAGCTTTTAAAACTACTGTAGCTCATCATGCCAGTTGTCCTTCAGGGTCCTTCAGGATTTTTAATCATTTGAGTGAGGCATGATCAGTTATCACTGTAAAGTGTACTCTGTGGAGTTACACTCTAAATTGTTGACAGGCATAGATGACTGACAGGCATTCCTCTCAGTGACTGTGTAATTTTGTTCATGACTATTGAGTGTACAGGAACAATATCCTACAGAAAAGTCTTGGTTGTTGTTGTCCAAATGGGAAATAACAGCATTAATTGATATCAAACTGGTGTCCATGTGCACAATGAAAGGAGGATCAAAGTTAGGTTAGGAGAGTACTGGCTCTGTCACTAGAGTGGCCTTCAAGTCCTCAAAGGCTTTCTGGAATCCTTCAGTCCATGAGAACTTGACATCATTTTTCAACAAGTGGAATAGTGGTCCTCCTAGACCTGCAAAGTTTGGTATAAACCTTCTACAGTAACTAATTATTTCTAGAAACACCTGAAAATCTGTTTTGTTGTAAAGCATTTTAATGTGTGCGATAGCTTCAAAATTGGCAGGAACAGGCCTTAAACCATCTTTGCTGATGATATAACCAAGGAATTTCAAATGTTCCTTAAAGAAGTTACACTTCATTGGTTTTAGCTTGAGTTTGGCAGCAACAAGATGTTGAAACATAGCCTCCAGGTGGTCCAAGTATTGACCAAAAGTTTGTGAAAAGACATTAACGTTGCTAAGGTAAACCAGAACACAAGTCAACTTAAGGTCTCCCATCACAGAATCCATGGCTTGTTGGAAAGTTGCGGGAGCGTTTGTGAGTCCTTGTGGCATCCTAGTAGGCTGGAAAAGCCCTTGTTCTGTAATGATGGCGCACTTTTCCTGATCTGCCTCTGGAAGGTCAATTTTCCAGTATCCACTGATCAGATCCATTGCATTGAAGTACTTTGCGCCACCCAACTTTTCCAATGTGTCATCAATGTGTGGCAACAGGTAAGAATCCTTTTTTGTTATGGAAATCAACTTGTGGTAGTCCATTACTACACAATTAGACCCGTCTTTTTTTTACAATCAAAAGTGGTGAGGACCAAGGACTCTTGCTGGGAACTAAAATGCCAGATGGAAGTAGCTTCTGTAGCTCTTCATTGAAAATGGCTTGGTTGGCCAAGCTGTGTCTTATTGGCCTAGAGCGTATAGGCACAGTACCTTGTGTATCCAATACATGTTCAACCCCAAGAGCTTTCCCTAGGTCCTGGTCATTCTCTGCAAAGACGTCCTTATATTTCTTGAAGAGGCATATGGCTTGGTCCTTCTGGTCTTCTGTTAGTCCATTTAGGAAATCATGCAGAATTAGCAACAGAACACTTGTTTGGTTGCACAGTAGCACAAATTTGCTAAATTTGCCAAAAGGGGTGACATCCATAAGGCTAGAGTTTTCCTCCAACTTCATGTAGCCCAGCAGCTGGTGTTTCTTCACCTTCAATGATTTATCAGAAATATTTTCCAAAAGTAACAGAATCTTTTCTGAAGATGGCATGACAATCCCAGGTAGAATCCATGGTTCTAATCATGAACCATTGTGAAGTCCAGATACTTCACCATGCATTCCTTTAGGGAAACTGAGGCTAAGGCCTGTTTTATGTATCACTTGTGAACCAATTGGGATGGAGAATTTGCTAGAGTAAAAAAAGAATCCTTTTGTACTCTTTAGTGGCCAGAGGTAAAGCCTTGATTTTGCGCTGACACAAGGTGTACACTACTGGCATATTTCCATTGGCATATTCCATATTAATATAATGGACCTTTTTTTGTAGGGAGGTCTCTTGGTCCGTTGCTGTGGTAAAACATTGGTACAGAGTGGCCTAAAATGCTGAAGGTACTATTCTGATGGTTGATGATAGTCCCATAGGTTACCATGAATCTTGTTCCAATTAAGATATCATAGATTTCATTGCAAAGCACTATTTCTGGGGCCGTTACCACTAATTTACCAAAACAAAGTGATAATAATAAATAGGCTTCCAATGCTTTTGTCTTGTCAGGTCCTGCAGTTCCAAATTCCTTGTTGTAGTTTAGATCAGGCGCAAGTTTCAGTTTCTTGACTATCCTGGTTGACACAATGTTCCCGGGAGCTCCAGGTCAGAATTGCTCTTACCCAAAGTTTATGAACCACTAGTTCAATTTATGTGCAGTTGTGTTGTTCCCCATTAAGAGGAGAGGTAATTTTGGTAACCTTGTAAATGTCTAAACCCTTAAACTGAGCAAGAAACAACTCTAGCGCAGTTGTTAGATCAGGCTTCAGGGATTTCAAGGTATTCAAATTTGTGGAGACTTGTACCAACCTCAATAGTTGAGACAACTTTTTGATGCTATCACTCTTGTAGGGTGACCTTGGCGTATGGCATGCAAAGTTGTTCAGCGTAGGGTATAGAGATGGTGTCAATGGCTTCTTTGGAAGGTAGGATTTCTGTACAAATTGCCTGCTTCCTTGTGACTGTGTTGACGGCTAAAACTCTATGGAGCAAGTATTTGTTATTTTTTGTCAGGCAAGTTCTCTCAGGGCAGGCTTCTTGGTCCAGAAGGCAGCCGTTGCAATCAGAAATGTCGGGGTCCAGGTTGATAGGTGGAGAGGGTTGGTTACTACTAGCAGTCAGGGTTTTCTCCTCAACCTGACTGCTTAGCAATTTTTTGACTCCTCACCATCTTCTTCTCTGACCTCATCTTTGTATTTGTCTCCTAGCTCGTCTTCTTTGCTGTCTTCCTGGCCCAAGTGGCAGACATTAGCCTTGGGTTCCTTGCAATCCCAAGAGAGATGTCCTAATTGCCCACACTTGTAGCATGTGTGGTTGTTTACCATGTTGTTAACTGGGGGAATAGCTACAGTTGTTGGTTTTTTCAATGAGTCCCTCTCCCAAGTCTTGCCTTGGGAATCCATAGAAGAGAACAAAGTGGCTTTCTTATGGTCAGGGAAAGGAACCTCAAACTACTCCTTAAAAGATCCCAAGTGACACATAAGTTCAGGGACTGTTCTTGCACCATATATTCCTGATTTGAGCGCAATGGATAGTTCTCTATTAGGTGTACATAGTTTAGGAGTGCTCCTTTTACGTCAACAAAAGTGGCAGCTCCCATGGAGACTAGGGTCTGTGCTTCCAAATAGAAGTTCTCTGAGAAATCCATTAGGCTTTCCCCCTTCTTTATCTTCCCTTTTGTAAAATCCATTTTTTGGCAGAATAAGCCTCTTTGCTGCCAAACTCTGCAATAAGGTACCTGGATACGTTCTTGTAAGTCCAGCCTTGTTCCAGAAGTCTTGGCATTATTATTGTTTGGGTCTTCAAATTCAAGCAATTAAAAATGGCCACATTTTTCATGGCATCATCTGCCCCATACATAGAGTTGTTATATAACCAAAGGAAAATGTGGACATTGGTTTTTTTGTCAAACTTTGGCAGATTTGTTGGCTTAAAGTTCTGAATAACAGAAGAAGTGCTAAAATTATAGCTTCTTCTGGGCAGAGGTGAGGTATTTCTCTGGTTTGAGGCATGGAATTGTGCTTCAGAAGCCGCATTTCTGGTGTTGTTGCTGGTCCTGGAAGTTGAAGCAGCGGCCCCAGGAAGAGGTGTTTTGCTGCTATCCAGAACTGGTTCTGCTACATAGACCTTCCTCATTGTACAGCCTATGTTGTCTTCATTGCTCTATTAGCTATGGAAGGAGCAATGGTCTTCTGACATTGCCTGGCTGGTGGTGGACAAGACGCTTTGATTTCTTCTTGTGGTTGTCTGTGGTCCTGGTTCCAACACAGTCTGGCTGGCGTACACCTGAAGTAGCTGCTCTACTTGCCCTTGTAATTGCAGAATATTGCTACGTTGCAATTGTACTTCTCAAGCCAGGTCTTTTATTGTATAATTTGTTACGTGCAGTTTATTTTCAAGCTTCTTGATATGTGATTCCTGTTTTTTGAACAACACATTGTTCTTTTCTTGAATAGACCAATGACTATTACTTAATCTTTCCAGATTATCATGATTTTCTTCAGTGCAATTGTGGTTGTGGTCAATCATTTTTGCAAGCTTTGGAACTTCCATGTTGAAATGGTTGCAGTCAGAAAAGGGATTGAAGAAGGCCCTTGTAAATCTCACTGACATGTTTGGACAGCTCCTCCATGTCCCGCTGGACAATGGCAGTGGCTTCCTTGTTTCCTTTGGAAGAAACCCCATCCTCAATCATTATTACAGAGCAGTGGAGCAACTTGACCTCACTGCATAGATAGCAGAAGGTGGCTTCTGCCCCTTTTACGTGGGAGTGACTGTGCCAAGCCAATTGTTGTCCAGCCCTTTGTGTTCAAGCATGGTACCAACCATTGTGATCACATAGTTTGTCAGGAATTTCTCCAGCTGTGCTGACCAATTCACAGTGAAGTTTTGGTGGCCAGCTAAGATGTTTAGTTGATGACTGATGTTGGTCATGGATCCCATAAGTTGATTGTACAGGCAACAGAGGAAAGCCTGCTGATTGTTTATCAACTTTCCCTGATGTGATATAAGGGACAGTTGATAGCCCAAGTGGATCTGGTTGTGGCAAATGGCGGGATGTACAAAGCTATGGATATACTCCTTGGCTTTTTTGATCATTTTCATCTGCAACCAAAGCTGGTTAGGAGTTATTCCTGTAAAGTTACGGGATTTCTCTTTAGCTGTTATGCTGTAAGATGGCAGTACAGCAAGCTTCTTGTGTGCTTCCCCATTTTGGTACACATCACAGTCCATGCTACTGATGGCTTGCTCCAGCTGCTGCTGGGTAGGCTCAGCGTTTCTGTCCAATTTGAGTGGAACTGGGATGTTGAGGTGCAAAGAGGACTGATCCTCTATCTGGTGGGATGCTGTACATCAGTCATAAACTGACCAAAAGCCACAAATTTGTTAGGCAGACCATCCCTTGTTCCAGCAAGGCAATTGATCTTTTTGAAGAGCCCATTGGGGTGGTTCTGGAGGTTGCAAAGGAAGGAATAGAGAAGATTATCTCCATCACTTTCATGCACAAAAGACAAGTCCCCAGCAGGGCAACAAGTACCATTGAACAGATGCATGCTAGAATGAGCACCAAATGTTGTAACTTCAGCTGTCAGGTGGTTAATAGCTGTTTTCACTCAACTCAAATACACCCTTAGTTGTTATAAAGACTAAGCTAAGATAAGTTCTTTAGCCTAATGTGTATAATAAGTTATAAGTTATGTAAATTAATCTTTATTTAATAAATCAAGGTGATAGTTATATAGTAAGGAAGGGATTAATGAGAGCTGCAGAGCGCCAGGATCCTCTGTCTACAGCCTAGTTTCCTCTATTACTTAGCCCACTATTAACCTAATTATCAGATGATTGTTAGTTAATATGAACTCAGAGTGCAGCTTAGTTGATCATTTGGACTGATTATCATCCAGAACAAGAGTACCATTGTACTCTTGTTCACCAAGCTTAATGGATCAATGTGCAATTACAGTGATGGCTAGTTTACAACCAATCACTTCACAACACATGCTCATAAGCTCCTTATGAGGCTGCATTAGCAGCCCAATAATTTTAAAGCAGCCAGGGAAAGAGCCCAGAAGGCCTGCAATTAAAAGAGAAAAAATGTTTGGCAGTGGTGAAAAGTTTGCAGGAAGGGATTATGAAGTTGAGGGATATGGTGGATTAGCTGAAGAAAAACTTAAGGAAGCCTTGCACCAGGTTATACCAAATAAGTAGAGTTTTTAAGGTAGGGGCAAGGGTAAAAAAGCATGTTATTCCTGGATCTTGTCCACTCTGGCCGTTTGGTGATTACTTCCATGTCCTCCTAAACCTATAGTCTTGGTTATAAACTCTCTCCATTGTCCTGTTTTAGCCTTATTTTGGGTAAAAGTAGAATGTACAAGGCTTGAAATAGTTGGGGAAAGCAACAACTTTTGTGAAAGGTGTGGTGATCTGTTATAACCACCCTTTTATCTATACCACCCAGGTACAATTGGCTGAACCCCTCACCTGAGAAATATGATCTGGATCCCTGGTATGCAACTATACCATAGCATCATGATCCAACCAAGACCTTTGTCAAAAGGTTTGGACCATTGTTCACCTATAAAAGCACACCCACATATATTCCAGAACCACCCTGTTGTAATCCCAAGTATGGGTGGTTTGTGGGTAGTTATCTTGCTTGTCTCATATCACAGCTTACAAATGATGAGGAGCGCCTTTTAAGGAAGCTTCAAATATGGAATTAAGAAAGAAGATAAGTATCTTTTATTAGATAATACTTTAGAATTATATAGCTTTAGCTGTGGCAGAGATTTAGTTGGATCAAACCTAGGGGTTAGTCATGTGCAGGATGGGTTTGAGTTTCTGGATACTTTGAAAGTCATGTGATATTGCTTGGTTGCCATTTCTGGAATGTCAAACTGTATATTAGGAGGGCACCAAACTGGGTGATGACTGATGTTAGGTAGGCTGGTGGTAGCCGGAATACATGTGCATACAGATCCTTGACAACCCCCTTAAGGGGGTACTCTGGTATACAAGGAGGGGGTTTGTCTTGACAGCTGCCGCCTGATGTTCCTGGAGTTGTTTGCTAGTTGTTACCAGTGAGTTTGAGTGCTCCAATTTGCTTAGGCAAAGGCGGGATCTGTGGTACTTCTTGGCAATGGGCTCTTTGGCGCCCTGGAACTTAACAAGGTAGGTGTTTCTGTCCAGTCTGTACTTGATGATTCTTCCTGGTCCCCTATGTACTAAGTCTAGCTTTTTCATATTCCCAGCCAGGACCCAGACTAGGGAGTTGATGGGGAGTGGTTCCTCTGTAGAGTTCACCTTTTTGTGTTATGAGCCTTTTTGTTTCTTCTATTTTATCTTTGAGGCGTATGTGTTGTAGATTTGGTACTTTTTCAACTGTGGGAGGTTTTCCCAGGGGAATTTTTACATATGGTTGGTTGTTACGGGTAACTATCTTTGGTTTTTATCCTTATGTTAATCCAAGCAGTGAATACCCTGTCCCTTGATTGGTGTGGACTTGGGATACTAATAATGCATGTTTCACGTATAGTGGCCATGTGTATTTGGCTTTACCATCCAATATTTTCTCTAGGGTTCTGATAAGGCTGCTATTTAGGCGTTTAACTCTTCTGTTAGCCTGTGGCCTGTAGGGTGAGGTTGTGGAATTTTTGATGTTCTTAGTTTTTAGGTTATTGTTTACTATGTGACCTGATAACTCTGTTGCTCCATCAGATATGATGTAGTCTGAAGTACTGTAGTCAGCTATGATTGCTTTATTGATGAATCAATTTATTGTTTCTGCCTTGTGATCTTTTGTTGCCCAGAAGATGAGCCAACATGTGGCAAAGTCAATGGCTACAATTAGGAAACATTGATTTGTTTTGGTTTCTAGGAAGGGTCCCGCTACGTCCAGTCCCCAACCCTTAAATGGTTTGGGATCAGGTACTGGGTTGACTGTTAGCTGTGGTGCCTTTGTGATGACGTATTTCTTGCGCACTGTACACTTTTTCAGAACATCAATTATAACTTGTTTAAGATTGGGCTATCATACTATCTCTTTTAGCATGAGGTATAGGCTCTTAGCCTTTATATGTCCTAGTAGGCAGTGATGTCTTAATATGGTGTCAACTCTTTGTGCAAGTGGGATGTAGGGAACATGTTTGTTGTTAATGATTTGGTATACAGTGCCATTTGATACATGGAAATATTTTTTGTTTCTTACTAATGTATTGTGGGTTAGTTGGTGTGTTAAGGTGTCTTTCCCTTTGGTTTTATACTCAGTATTATATATGTTTGGCCATTCAGGGTCCAGGTGGTCAGGATTATCCTCTATTGGCTGACATAGTCTAGAGAGAGCATCAGCCGTGACCAGCTCTGCCCCCCTTTTGTACTGGATTAAATCAAGCTGCTCTAGAAGGGACATCCATTTGGCTTGTTGCTGTGTAAGTGCATTCTGAGTTTTGAAATAGATTAAGGATTTACAATCAGTTAGTACTAGGACGTTTAAATGTCCTTCTAGATAACATCTCTGTTTCTTGCATGTGTGATATATTGCTAGCAATTCTTTATTGTGTATTTGGTACCTTTGCTCAGTGTTTGTTAGTTTTCTGCTTTTGTAACATACTGGCAGGAAATCTTGCTGCCCTGGCTGGTGGATGCATAGGACTGCGCCAATGGCGGTGTCACTAGCATCTGACTCAAGCTTGTAGCACCTGTTGTTATTAGGGTATTGCAAGATTGGTGCTTCAATAAAAGCTTGTTTTAATAGTTGGAAATTCTTGTTGCATTCTGGTGTCCAGATGGATTTCTTTTTGGCATTACCATTGGTTAAGTCATTGATTGATGTGGTGAGTTTTACACAGTCTTTGATTTATTTCCTTAGGTAAGCTACCATTCTGAGAAGGCATCTAACTTGTTTAACAGAGGTGGGGTATTGCATGTTATTTATGGCTTTAATTTTGCCTGGATCTGCTTTGATGACACTGTTGGAGATAATGTGGCCCAAAAACAGGAGTTTATTTTTCATAAATTGGCACTTACTTGGCTTTGCATAAAGTTTGTGCTTTGCAAGTTGATTGTGTATCTTGTGGACATGTGTGAGGTGTTCTTCTTTAGTTTTTGAGAATATAATAATATTGTTGAGGTAGCATAATGTATTTGAAAGGCCATTCAGTGCTTGGTTTATCATGGTGACAAACTTTGAGGGAGCATTGGTCATCCCAAAGTTCATTACCCTACACTCAAATGATCCAGATTGCATATGGAACACAGTCTTTGGTATGTCCTTTTCCTTTACTTCAACTTGGTTGAAACTGAGGTGAGATCAATTTTGGAGAAAAATTTGGCTCCTGAGAGTCTTGCAAACAGATCCTCTATAAGTGGAAGAGGGTATTTATTCTTTACTGTGCTTGCATTTAGTGCTCTGTAGTCAGTTCCTAGATGGAGGGTGCCTTCCTTTTTTCTTTACAAAGAACACTGCTGCACCCACGGGGATTGAGAAGGGTGAATGAATCCTTTGGCTAGATTGTCCTGAATATGGGTCTTGAGTGTTTGGGTCTCCATGAGGGAGAGTCTATAGAGGGGTGCGGGTTTGGGCATGGCTTTTCATAGGTCAATGCTGTGCTTGACCTCTTGTTTGGGTGATAACTCTGTGAGTTCTTCTTTGAATACATGAGTGTATTTGTTTAGGAGCTCGCAAGTTCTGGGCATTGGATCTTGGTTGTTTGCATGTTATTGAATTCAGTGTACCTCATTATGTGCAGGTTACTGACTTTAGTTAGATATTCTGAGTCATCTTGTTTTATGACTTGGACAAATACTTTGTCTCTTAGAATGAGGTTGTTGGGTTCTTTAAGGATGTTGAAATTGACTCCATTGTGTTTGATGGTCATGGTTTTTGTTTTCCAACATACACTGGAGTTCACTCAGGTATACCAGTCCATGCCTGCTACAGTGTTGTAGCTTATATTGTTCATGACAAGTCCTTTGATGGATGTTTTTATGCCTTGGAGGTCAATTCTGAAGGAAGTTGCTTTGCCTTTAGTAGAACTTTTGATTTTTCTGCCATTCTAGCGTATTTGAAGTTGCATTTGACAACTAGGATTTTGTACTTGGTTACAAAAGGTTTGCTAACCATAGTGTGTTGTGCACCAGATTCAAATAAAATTTTATGTGTATGTGATTTGTAAGTGCATGGATAGACAAGAAGTTGTGAGTGATCTTTAATTTTTACGGTCATAAAAATGGAGGATTGCGGGACACAGGGGATGCAAACAGCAAAGTTTGTGCCTTGGTACTTCTTCTTGTCGTGTTGGGGGGGAGACAGGGGCACTTAATCTAGTTCCCCTTTCTCTTTTCCCTGTCCTCTGTTTGAGACCTTTGAGGTCTGAAAATGTGGGGTCGGATTAATAGTGAGTTGCCATTTCAGCATTGTTTACTTTGGTGGTGTCCTCTTTCTTGGGACAGGAGCAGTTTGCACTTTGGCTGTGATTTCCATTGTTGCAATTGGAGCTGCTGTTGCTATAATTGGTGTTTTGGCATTTGTTGTCATTAGAGTTTTCTCTGTCATTGTTGTTTGAGGAGCAATTCCCATTGCGTGCAGCATATCCCTGTTTGTGTGTTTTTCCGCGTGCTTGGCTTTTGCAATGAGCGTGGGCATGAAGGTGCTGGTCTCTGGACAGATGAGGGCAGCAACAGAGGGTTTCATTCTATTGATGAATGAGGCTCTGGTGTGTACTTTGTCATCTTGTGCTGGGTTTTGGATCTTGCGGTGTATTTCCTTGAATTCATTGACATAAGCTGTGATAGTGGTCTTCTGAGGAAGATTGCTGAGCTGTATTGCAATGTCTTGGAGGGATTTGATGACGTGGATATTGTGTTTGATGACCTCTTTGAAATCTTCCCAGTTGTCAAGCTGTTTGTCAGTTTGTGAGCTAATCCAGGTGGCAAACCAGTTAGCTGTGGCCTCATACAGGCGCTTGCTGGCTTCCTGGACTCATTTTTTGTGGGGGATGTGGCTGGCGCGGATTTTTGCAGCTGAGTGGTCTAGCCAGTTGATTATGTTTTCTTTGTTTTTACCAAAGAACTTGTCAATACCAATGTACTTGGTGTTGGTGACTTTGCCTGTGATAGGCAGTTGTGTGTTTATTTGTGGTTGGAGAGAGCAACTGTACTGAATTATCTTGGCACATGCTCTGTGCATGACCAGACCTTCAAATATGGTGCATCCACTAGGTATATCTTTGTTAATGTTGTGGGCGTGGAAGTACGTTTTTCAGGTATCCTGAGATGTGGCCTGGTTGAGTACATGCGCAAAAAAGGGTGGTTTTGATCAGTCATTTTCTCTTTTATTGGTGTGGTCAAAAAACTGTAGCTGCTACCAGTGATAAGGAGCGCCTTTTGGGGAAGTTTCATATATGGAATTAGGAAAGAAAAGAATTATCTTTTATTGGACAATACTTTAGACTTATATATTTTTAGCTGTAACAGAGATTTAGTTGGATTGAACCTAGGGGTTGGTCATGTGCAGGATGGGTTCAAGTTTCTGTATACTTGGACGGTCAGGTGATATTGCTTGGTTACCATTTCTGGAATCTTGAACTGTATATTGGGAGGGCATCAAATTGAGCAATGACTAGATATTAGGTAGGCAGGTGGTAGCCAGAATACATGTACATCTAGATCTTTGACACTAATTACTAAAAACTTAGTTGAGCTACTCTCTAAACTTAGTATGTATTATAAATTTAATAAATGTATAATTTTTCTTTTATTTGATATCAGGTATTAGAGTTTTTATAGAAATAGGGTTATTGATAGCTGCCATAAAATGCCAGGTCCTTTTATTCTAAAATCAGATCCTGCTTCAATCTTATCACTTTACTAATTTCTTATTGAATGATAATAGTTAATATGGACTAATCTTACAACTAAGTTGATTGGCTGAACTATCCTTTATCCAGAGAATATGTGATAGTTGCCCTCTTGATAACCAAGTCTAATAAATCAATATCAATTTAGAGTAAGGACTATTTTGTTCAATCATCATACAACATTTCCCCTTATAAACTAGGTATTAATGGAAAAGATGTACAGCTTTTCTCAACATGATGAATCACCCAAAACAGAATATAGAACCATTAATCTATATTACTGATGTTCCTGAAAAGAGAGTTAGAAAAACTCAAAGGGGAAAGTCCTATATCCCTGTTAACAACTTGCCTTGAAATTTTCCAGTTCTTGCATCAGAAGATTAAAGGTTTACAGAGATACTGGGCGGTGAAATAGACACTGTCTTGCATAGCACCTCCAGTTTGGTCTCTTATAAGCCAAATAATCCATCTAGCAAAACCCCTTAAAGCAACTTCTGGTATGCCCACTCCTTCTCTAATTTCAACTATTGCTCAAAAACAAAGTCCTACTAGCAGAGCTAAAACTTTGTAATATGTATCAGCTACAAGGACTGAACAGAATGTCTTTAGTTTATCTGAGCTGCTACAAAAAGTTGAACAAGGATTAAATAGACTCAGCTCCTGGGAAGGTACAGAATACAGTCAGTGTCAATTCTAGACATGGTTGCCTATATTTGTTGTGAGGAGATCCCTATTCTGCACTTCTGTAGGCCATTAGTCATGTGTCAGGAATATTCCTGACAACACTGTGGTTCAGTACAATATTTTGTGCACAATTAATTGTGAGAAACAAAATAAAAAATTGCAGCAGCTCCCCCTTATTGGGGAAACTGCTGCAAAAAGTTGGGGCCAGGAAACAAGAATTAAAAATAAGAATTTTAATTTGGACGGGTTTTATACCCCGTCTGCAGGCCGCCTGCAGGCCGCACACCTAACCACCAGGCGCCCGCCAGCTGCACACCAAGCCTGGCAGCTTGCCACCCAGCAGGAGACAGCACACTCCCCACAGCCAGTCCCTCACCCAGGCAGCCAAATGGGGAAATTTCTAAAAGGGGAAACCCAAAAAGGCAATTTCCCTAAATCCAAATGGAGGGGGATCTGCTGCCCAAATTTGGATTTTGCCAAATTTGGGAGGGGCTGACAAGCTGCTCAACCCATCCATTCCTGCATTAACTGCAGAATTCAAAATTGGATGCATGAAAGCATCCAATGATACACCAAGCCAATGCAAGCCAAGAGATAACAATTCATTGCCTGCACACCACTACCAATTCCCCTCCCAAAAGGGAATTCCAGACAACACCAAGTGTTTGGGATTCCCTGTCCAGTGTTTTACTCTATTCATGCCACCACAAGGATGATAGTATATAATAAAGCCAGTTCACTTGATGATAGTTTGTGCTATTATTGAGTGAAATTACCCCTCAATAGTATCACATAAATCAATCAGAACTTTTACTCTACAAGAAAGCTAAAGACACTAAGCTTTGTCTGCCCTTTCCCAGGATCAGAAGATGAACCATTTAATCTTCTCAGCTGTACTCACAGCCTGCCTAGGGATTGGGGGCCACCAATATAATCACCAACATGGGCCATTCAATAAACCACTCAAAAAGTACATCTACAAGAAGCCAGCAAAGCTAAACTCCTCCAAGCAGTACTCCTGGTCCACGCTGACGTTGCCCTGCTCCACCCAGTCTGTAGCTATATACACCTGTGTATACTACGTATTTTCATATTTTGCCGGTAATTTCAGAAGATTTAATGTAAATGCCAAGGTCTTCAGATGGATGATGACAGTCTACCCCATTGTGACAGCGCTCACAGGATTCCAAGTCGCCAACTTGATACCCTACTTTTCTAAAATACTCCCTCATATGTTGGGGCTTTACACATGTGGTCAACACTGATGCTGTCTTTGAAAGTCCCTACATGATCTTTACCACAAAACTTAAAATAGGGAATACTGTGCATTGGCTTACCCCTATATTAAACCTAATACAGTATGCTCAATTATGTCACCAAACCTTCTCCTATGACAGGATTTACCTGATAGACAACCAAGCATCTTGTGCTCTCAAGCTCCTTGAGCTGGTCTTTACTGTGTGTTCTGACCCTTGTTCTGTGGCGGATCCTGTGCCCTTGTGTCATGGTTCAGATAGCCTCAAGTATTGGCTAAGGAGGGCTATGAGTGCTACCTTGGAGCCTCTAAGCTATGGTAGGGAAGTAAGTTGCCAATCAATGGTGTTGGTTTAAAATCCAATGCTATGCAGCTCTAAAGTTGTCCACTACCAGATACTAGATCATATGCCTGAGTACATAGAGTGGCTTTTAGGGATCATGTATTCTGTTAGTGGTAAAACACCTGAGGAGTATGCCTAGTGCAAAAGCCTTCTATAGGAATGCATCTTGCTTAGGATTGTATTTCCTTACTCAGTTGGCATTAATCATGTTAGTTTCCTTCCAGTGGAAAAGTCACCTTCCCTCCCCTTTGCATTTTTTTGGCTTCTCAATGTCTGTCTCATCTATACAGCAATAGCCAAAGTCCTCATCCAGTTGTGTCCGAGTTTAGAGGTAATATCTTATTAATAAAGTCCTTTTGCATAAAACACCTATTTCATTTTTCCTTCCTATAGGCTTTATCTCATACTTGATGCAACTAGGGTAACAACTCATGTATTCTTTATATTATTTTTTCTTTTTCTGAGTTGCTACCCTTAATGGGGTTTAATTGTAATCACCTGGAGCCTTGCACATGTACTCAGTTAACCAATTGTTCAGTCTCCAGGTGCTTTAAGGTATAGCTATCTACCCCTACCTTCTGGACTACCTTCATGGGCCCTTGCCACAAGGATGCAAGTTTTTTCCTGCAACCATATCCTTGGTTGCTGTAGAAATAAACCTTGCTACCTACTTTTTATACTGGAAGTGCTGGCTGGCTCTGCTCTGCGCAGTCAATTTTCTTAATCTTGGCAGCCAGGTTGGTAGAATATTCTTCTGATTGCAATTTAATCAGAGTCTGGGGTAACCTCTGAAGGTATGTGTCTGGAGATATAGTTTCCCTGGTGTTTACCAAGCTGTGTAAATGTGGTGGCAGGCTAGGTTGCTAGCCTATAGCAATTGGAAAGGATTTTTCTCTTGTGCTTTATAGAAACCTATGTTATAAGCAAATATTACAGCTGAAAGATAGGTGCCTCATTCCATTCATGTTGGTGGCTTAACTTACGCAAGATTTGTACCAGGCTTCCATTAGTCTTTTCCACCATACCATTGGTTTGGCAATGTTAATATGTTAAAAGTTTTCTTTGGATACCCATTAGTTTGCTTAACCTAGTTATCATATAGCTTGTAAAGTTTGTTCCATTGACTGTCAGAAGGGTTTGCAGACAACAATACTTGTACTAATATTCTCCAATAACAATTTGGCTATGGTCAGGGCCAACTGGTTTGGAATCACTTTTTCTTCCACCCATTTAGTGAGCTGATCCACTGCCACTATTACAAACTTGTCTTTGCCAATGATTAATTGCAGAAGCCCAACTACGTCTATTACAACAGTGTGTAAAGCAAAACCAGTTTGGATTAGGCAATGCTGATAGTGCTGGACTTTCAATTGCTCTATATTGTAATTGTGACAAGCGGAAAATGTTTCTGCTATGTCAGAGTGCATCCCTTCCCAGTAGCAGTGTTCTGCAGAAAACTCAGTGTATTATGAATGCCTCCATGACCTACAGTTTTGTGGGCTGATACAATTGCATATGTAATAGTGAAGGTCTGATTTAAGGTAACCATTTGTCATTGTGAAGTTTAAACAGCTTCTTGTCCTTGCCCTTAGTGTTCACAGAAAGTTTTTCAGAAGTTTCTATATCTCAGGTGGCTCCTTCCCCCCACATAAAAGGCTCCATCATCAACTTATTGTAAATCTCACCTGCTGCTGAGGAAACCAAAGCTGTTGGGAGCTGTGATAGACAGTCTGCATTCTGGTGTGTCACACCAACACAGTGTAGAACCTTGTAGTCAAAAGCTTGCAGCTTGATAGCCCAGCAGGCTAGACAACCTTCATGATCCTTAAGCGTTTTAAGTCATTTAAGTGACACATGATAGTCACAACAATAAAATAAACACCATGTAGTTAAAAACAATTGCTGGTAGGCATATGTCACAGCCAATTATTCTTGCTCAGTAACTATATAATTACACTCATGACAATTCAGAGTTCTAAACAGTAGCCTACTGTATGTTCCATGTCTTCATTGTCTATTTTTGACAAGACTGCATCTATTGCTTTGAGACTTGTGTCTGTGTGGACAATTAAAAGTCCAATCGAAATCTGGATATTCCAGTACAGGCATGGTGACAAGAGTAGCCTTTAAATCCTTAAAGGCTTGTTAAAATCCAGGAGTCCATGCAAACTTGACCTCATTTTCAAGGGGTGGAAAAGATTTTCTCTCAATCCAGAAAAATTTGGAATGAAACTCCTATAGTATTATATCATCCTCAAGAATACCTGGATGTCCTTTTTGCTAGTTAGTTGTTTCATATGGTTAATTATATCTACCTTTGAGGGCACTGGTCTAAGACCATCCTTGATTATTATGTACCCTATTATTTTGAGATTCTCCTTAAAAAAGTTTTGCCTCCTAGGTTTCAGCTTTAAATTAGCCACAATAAAGCGCTGAAAGTCTACTTCAAGGTGTTCAAGATGTTTTTAAAAGGTTATGGAGTTGACATTGATGTTGTCAAGATACATCAAGACACAGGAAAACTTTAGGCCTCTCATTACTAAGTCCATCACGCACTGGAAAGTAGCTGGCTCATTGGCAAGCCCTTGTGGTATAAACGCAATCTGGAAAAGACCTTACTCAGTTATGATTGCACATTTCTTTTGGTCCTCAGCGGGTTGGTCTATTTGCCAGTACCACCTTATAAGGTATGTTGTCCTGAAATAATGAGCTCCACCCATCTTATCAAGTGTGTCATTGATGTGCAGAAGAAGGTAGGAGTCTTTCTTGATCACTGAGATCAACTTCTGGTAGTCCATGGCAACTCTGTTAGACCCATCTTTCTTATTTACAATGAGTAAAAACAAAAACCAAGGGCTTATACTAGGTACCAGAAGTCCTGCAGACAAGAGTTTCTGTAGTTCTTCATTTACCATAGCCTGGTTGTCCCGACTTCTGTGAATGATTTAAAACAGATAGGGGCTGTGCCTTGGGTGGCCAAAATACTTTCTACCCCTAGGGCCTTCCCAAGGCTATGATCATGTTTATCAAAAACGGCTTTACATTTATCAAAAAGGTTTAAAGCCTGATTCTTATGAGGTTTAGCTAATTCTTGAAGCAAATTCCGCAGAATTAACAACAGTACTGTAGGGTTGTTGCAAGGAAGCACAAATTCACTGAATTCCCCAAAAGGAATCACCTCTGATAGTCTAGATTTTTCTTCCAGCTGCATGTGGCCCAGGAGCTTGTTTTTTCTTAACCTTTGTGGGGCTATTAGAAGAGTTGTCAAGGAGGACCAGTATTTTCTCACTAGAGGACATTAATATCCCTGGGGATATTCATGGTTTGAGACATGAGCTGTTGTGTAATCCATGGACTTCACTATGTAGCCTCTTTGGAAATACTAAACTAAGGCCAGTATTATGTATCACCTGTGACCCATGTGAGATCACAAAATCCCTGGAAGTGTAGAGTGGTATTCTTTATATTACTTGGTTTCCAAAGGAAGCAACCTGAACTTTCTTTTCCAAAGTATATAAGTCACAGGCAGGTCAACATCAGTGTATTCCCTGTTAATGCAGTGGAATTTCTTTGTTGGAGGGTCCTTGGATCTGTCACCATAATAAAACATGGAAACTGGATGGCCTAGGATGCTAAAAGTACTATCTTGGTGATTGATGATAATTCCATATGTAGTCATAAAGCTAGCCCTAATCAGTTTATTATAATATTGTTACAAAGGACTATTACAGGAGCAATGACCACCATCTTACTAAACCAAAGTGGGAGGGAAGAGTATACACCCATAGCTTTGGTTATTTCAGGACCAGCAGTGCCAAATTCCTCATCATAGTCTAGATCTGGGTTTAATTTAAGCTTCTTGACCTTCCTGGTCAAAACAATATTCCCTGGAGCTCTAGAGTTTAAGATTGCTTGGACCCTAAGCTTGTAAACACCAGTTTGATATCTGTAAAATAATATCAATTCCCATAGTTTAGGGATGATATTTTTGTCACCTTGTGTATATCAAGCCCCTTAAAATTCAAAAGGAAGGCTTCAAATGCAGAGGTAAGCTCAGGCTTAAGAGATTAAGGGTATTAAGAGTGGTTGAGACTTGCATAGAGCGTAGAATCTGTGCCAGCTTCTTAACGCTATCACTTTTGTGTGTTACTTCCTTAAAGGGTTATGATAGTTGTTCAGAGTAAGGAATGGATATAGTCTCAATTGCTTTCTGAGAGGGAAAGGCTTCTATATAGGTGACTTACCTTCTTGTGACAGCGTTCACAGCTAGGAATCAGTGTAAGATATTTTTTACTTTCTCTTCATCAGGCAAGTATTGCTCATGACAGGCGTCCAGGTCCATCAGGCTGGTGTCTTCTACTGGCAGACTTCCAACAACAGGATTAGGGGCAGGGAATGGAGAGGGGTTGTTACTGTTAGTAGTCAGGGTTTTTCCTCAACCTTACTGCTTAGCAGGTTTTTGCCTCCTCTTCACTGTCTTTATCTTCTCCTAATTCTTTGTTGTACTCTTTAATTTCTTTTTTTCCCATGTGGTAGATGCTAGACTTTGGTTAATTTGCAATCTCTTGACAAGTGTCAGGTTAGCCACACTTGAAGCAGTTGTGATTGTTGTTATTAGCAACGGGGTTTGGCCCAGTGGGGAATTTCTTAGGGACATCTTATCTCCAAACTTGGGCTTAGAGTCTGGTACCAGAGTACACTTATTGTCACAGCCCATGCCAGAGTCTGGCTAGACTCCCACAGGGGAGGCAGGCCAGGCCTGGAAGGACATGTACATAATTGGCGCTATTCTGACCAGATAATTCACTGCTGTATCTAGGGGATGTCAACTTCTAGTATGGGTCACAATTTGGTTGGCCAGCCCCAATACTGTGATGTAGACGGACCCCAACTTACTGAAATCCTGGGAAGGAGGCACAGTTGGCAGGGGGGGTTAAAAGGAATCTTCTTCATAGTAGGCGGAATGGTCACTATATGGTGGCCAGGAGGGAGATTCAGATGGTGGGGATGGAAGATCTCCAAGTGAAGAGTGCAAGGTGGTTTACCCAAAGCGACAGGAGAAAAATAAGGAGGGAACTGATAGGTGCAGTTATATTGTATAGGTTATTCACAAATAGATGAAAACAGAATAATTATAATGGTGTAAAAATAGATACTTTCTGCAAGAAAGTAATGGGTTCTGGGCATAAAGCTGTTTATTTATGATGTCAACAGTGAGGAGGGATTTTCCTCCTCACTACTTATACTTATTGGTGAATATGTGGTCTTTTTGCCACCAGAGGTCTGGTGGCATTAATTTCAGTATTACTTACAATTTTATCAGGAATTTGGCACTTAAGCCTGGGGATAGATGTGCATTGGCTGGCATAACAAGAACCTTTCTTGGGCTGCATCAAGCTGAGGTATCACAGCTATTAATAGATCTGACAAGCAATTAATTACCCAATTGAGCAAACAAACAATTCCTCTCCTGATGTACCATTTCCCAATAGTACATGGTCCTAGATTTATCATCAGATTTGATTCCAGGGTTTTGAGGCTTGTGGTACTCTTACAAATACCAGGCCATTTGTTATTTGAAAAGGGGGTATTTACCTCTGGAAGGCAGTTGGTAAGATTTTCCACACAGTTGGCTGTACTATTCCCAGAGAGGCTAGTTGATTATCCAGGGCATTCTGGGCGTTGACACTTAGTATGGGAAAGGAACCTCAAATTTCTCCTTAAATAAACTCAAATGGTACATAAGCTTGGGAATAGTTCTGACGCCATAGATACATGATTTAAGGGCAATCAATAGTTCTCTGTTTGGTTTAACATAGTTTAAAAATGCACCTTTTACATTTACAAAAGTTGTGGCTACCATATATACCAAGTTTTGGGCCTCCAAGTAAAAGCATTCAAAGAAATCCATTAGGCTTTCCCCCTTCTTTATCTTTTTTTTGGTGAACTTAATTATTTGTCAAAATAATGCTTCTTCATTACCAAACTCTGCAAATAGTGCACACAAGACATTCTCATGTGTCCAGCCTTGTTTTAGAATAGTGAAGCATGATAATATTATGTGTTTCTGAGTCCAAGCAGTCAAAGATAGCTGTGTTTTTATTGCATCATCAGCTTTGTAGTTGGAGTTATTGTCTAGTTGAAGAAATATGCGTACATTGTCTTTTTTGAACTTTGGAAAGTTAGATGGTTTGAAATTCTTGATCACCACAGAACTGGTTTGTCTGAAACCTCTGCAAGGCAGGGAGGAAGTAGTGTCATTTCTCACCACTCAGAATTGTGCTTATGGAGATGTGTCTCTAGAGTTGTGGGGAGCACAAATAGAGGAATCTGCTGCACCTGTTATATGCGTTTTTCTACTATCAAGGACTGACTCTACCACAAAGACCTTGTGTGTAGTCCAACCCATGCTTTTGTCATCACTCTTGTAGCTATAAAATGATAATTTGTCTTCTAATAGAGCTTTACCAGTGCTGGATAAAGTGCTGGGTATCTCTTGATACTTTCCTGAGGGTGGTGTCTGTTGCTTCCTTGCATGTGGTTACTTGCCAAGATGTGCTTCATTTTCTTTTTTAGTAGCATACTTATTTCATTGAATTTGGACTCCTTGCTTACTTTTTTAATTGTCAGGTTTGCTGCTTGAAGATCATCCTCAAGAATCTCAATCCTTTGAACATGCATTTTTAAATGATCCTTGTTTATCTGTTGCCAACTCTGATGTTGATCCTCTACTGCCTTGATATAGAGGTGGAAGGCTTCAGTGTGTCAATGACCTTGTTCAAGAAGCTTGCCCTGCATCTTAATCTTGTGGCTGAGCTGGCTATATCCTTTTATGGATTGGTTAAATTCCTTGTCCATGTGACCCACATGCCCAGATAGTTCAGTCATATCTCTCTGGATCATGACTATATCCTGATTCTTGGTGCCGTGGTGGACCTTTTCTTTGATGGCTTTGACAGCATGGCAAAGGGCTTCAACATTGTTGTTTTCCTTTGAGTAAAGCCTGTCCTCAATTATTCTAACTACACGTCTAAGTGATTTAAATTTCTCACATAGGAATTAAAAGGTGTCTTTAGCACCCTTTACATGATGAGTGACTACTTAGCCATTTGTTACTTATTTTTTTATTGTTGAGGAATGGTACCATCAATGATACTATGTATCTGAAATCTATGGAGTATTTTTGGCTTGATCCATTGTCTTCATCTGGAGGTGCAACTTCTTGGGAGTGAAACCTATAAAGTTGCAGATTTTTTCCTTTGCAGGAGTACCACCCAATTAGATGATTGACATTCTCTCTTGTGCTGCTCTGTTCTGAGTTGTACCTCTTTCTATCTTGCTGATGACCTGTTCCAGCTGTTGTGGGTTTTTCTGTGTTAATGTTGACTTCCAGAGAGACTGGGACAGCCAAATGGAGGAAGGCCTGGTTTTTCATTAGTTGGAGATGTTGGATATCCATCATGTACTGGCTGAACAAGATGAGGTTGTTGTGGATCCCATACTGCACACCAGCCAGTCTGCTGGTTTCAGAGAACAGCCCTTCAGGATGCTCTTACAGATGTCATAGGAAAGCCTGGAGAAGCTTTCTCCACTACCTTCCTGGGAAAAAAGGAACTTGCCACTGGGGCAATGTGCACTGTTGTTTGAATTAATAGAATGATCACCAATTGTTGTGACTGTGGTATGGGGTTGTTGTGGTTGTATTTTGCTTTACTTAAATCATGACTTATTTTACTTATCAAAGACTAAGTTGAATGTTCTCTAAAAAGTGCATATAATAAAGTGTAATAAATTTAATAATTGATTTTTTATTAAATGTTACGTATAAAAGTTATATAGTGAAGGGATATACAATTATTGCCACAAACTCCAGGATCTTCTTGTAACATATTCCAATCCTGTTGCAATCTTAGCCCAATATTAACTTCTAATTGGGTGATCATAATTAATATTGACTAATATTACAACTATGGTTGATTGACCATACTATCCTTCATCCAGGACAAGAGTGCTGATCACCCTATTGCTCACCAAGCTCAATGGATCAGTGTTACTTTACAGTGAGGAATATCTTATATCCAATCAACATATGACATGCTTACTTCAAACTCCCTATCAAGGCTATATCATAAACATATACTATGCACTAATGTAGACTCAATTAGCCCATGTTAATTATGGAGAATCTCCAAGAGGAGTTTCTACCTGATATACCAATGGACGTCCACAATAACTTCCTTAAGAGCAATTGTCTGTTTAAAAACATATATGAGTCTCTACACTGCATATTGTCAAGCAGCAATACAGTGCCATACATGCCATCAACACAAAAGATTAGCACAATCCTTTGCTACGGCAGATTTTGGCCACACACTTAGTAGAAATCTGCATGAATATCTTAAGACTCACTAATAGTGAACCAACATCTTGAAAAACATCAAAGAGGTGCTTAAACACTACAAAGTATGTGAAAAGTACACCCACACCAAGGCACCCCTCCCAAATCAGTAATACTAGTGTTGATTACCCAATTATTCAAGGTATGGGCACTGGACATTGTGGGACCTATGCCCAGAGATAACAAGGCAAAAAATTACATTATCACAGCTTTCAACTATTCAACTATGTAATTTAGAACAAGTCACAAAAGGTCTCAAAGGTCACAATAAGAGACAATTTATTGTCAAAAGAATCATAGCCTAGCTTGGGATACCCAAGCTCCAAATAATGGACAGAGGAGCTGAACTTAATGCTATTGACACCAACATCTACCTTTTTAAAAATAAAATAGAGCAAAAATTGCCAGCCCCTATCACCCACAAGCAGATGAAAGAGTTGAAAGATTAAACAGTTCCCTTGTGGAAGCCCTCAGTAAACGTTTTCCAAAGACCCTTGGCTTTGGGCTGACATGCTCCCAACAGCATTAATGGTGTGCAAAATTTGATTAAATCACAATACAGGAAAAACCTATATGAACATTTCTATGGGCACAAAACTGCCATTGTTATTACTAAAATAGGGCCACAGTTATCTCTACCCAAGAAAGTACCAGCCAAAAATGGCCCTGTTGTACAACACACCAGAAAAGACCAAGAAACCAAGGAAAACAAAAGAATTGAGAGGGTAAAACCCCCATAAAACAGTAACAGTTTCAATTTGGAGACAAGTTTTGGGTTTCCAACCACAAATTATACAAATTGAAAACAGGGCTATGAGGATCAGGAATTGTCATGGAATTCAAACCAAACAACACCTACTTCATCAAAGGGATTTGTGCATGTACTGAATTTAAACTCATGCATCATGACCAACTCCGCCTTTGCAAAGCAAGAACAGTACATCCTAACTCTTAAAAACTGTCTCCAATGCAAAACTGGATCAATACCAAGTCCAAATCCACAACACTCTCAAGATAAACCCAAATGTTTCATCTTTCAGCACCCCAGCAAAAGATTAACAACATCTTTGATTAATCTCTCCTGAGAAAGTATTTCCCCAAGTGATTCCCTAACCAATCATTAAGTTGGTGGCACTCTTATCAATTGCTCATCTATTACATGGATCATAACTTTCAAGTCCTACGCAGACATTACAGAAAAAAGCCTCATGACTACCATGACAACATGAAAAGCATATGTTTACCATAATACTATATAATACTCTAAACTCTTATCAATAAAATATCATTATTGTCAAGTATATACTTTTGGGAAGTATAGTAAACAATATAAAGGGGAAAATTAAGAAAGAATGATAATTTTTTGATATTAATATAGGATAATATATAGTATCATGGAAAGCCACATACTGTCCATGTATGTCATGGAAGTCATGGGGCTTATCTGAGTAATGTTCCTCTTAAGTCTGAGGCTTATCCAAGTTGTGTTTCACTTAGAATCTGAATTGTTTGATCCCCATAATAGATGGTCAAATGATAGTAAGGCCACCAGCTTAATGATTAGTCAGTGAGCCATTCAGTAACTCATTTGGTGAACTACTTGGGGTGTTGATTCCCCAAGAGGGAGTAATCAAAGATGTTGTAACATCTCCCCCTGGGGTGCTGGAAGGTGGAACATTGAGGATTTTCTTAAGAGTGTTGAGGATACAGGCTTGGTACTGATCTAGTTTGGCATTGGGGACAGGGAGTCTGGAATTGTGTTGTGTGATTCTTTCTTTGCACAGGCGGAGGCAATTGTGGTGCATGTACTTTAGTTTGTTTAGAGAGCCAATTCTCTTGATGAAGTAGGTGCTGTTGGGTTTGAATTCTATGACAATTCCTGATCCTCATAGCCCTGGTTTTAATTTGTACAATTTGTGGTTGGAAACCCAGATTTTGTCCCCAACTTGGAATCTTTCTTGTTGTAGTGGGTTGCCTCTCTCTTAATTCTTTTGTGTTCCATATCCTCCTGGTCTTTTCTAGCACACTTTATGTTGGAATCACTGTTGTCTGGCACCTTTTTAGGTAGAGGTAATTGTGTTTCTGTGGTTGTACTAACAAGGGCAGGCTTTTGCTCATAGACAAGTTTGTACAGGCTTTTACCTGTCTTGCAGTTGACTTGTGTTCTTCATACTATGAGTGCTGTTGGTAACATATTGACCCAGGCTTTCAGATTGCTGGCAGATAACTTACTGAGGGCTTCTAATAGCAAGCCGTTTAGTTGTTCTACTCTTCCATTTGCTTGGGGGTGATACTGGCTAGCTGTGATGTGTCTTATTCATTTTTTGGCAAGGTAGATATTGGTGCCAATGTCCTTAAGTTTGGTGCCTCCGTCTGTTATCAGGAGGTCAGGTTTTCCTGACTTGTCTATGATTTCTTTACCAATAAATTGTCTCACATCATTGCCTTTGTGTTTTTTATAGCTCATGTCACAGACCATCTGGTTGAATAGTTGATAGCTGTTATGATGTATTTTTTGCCTTTGTTATTGCCAGGAATTGGTCTACAATATCCAGTGACCACACCTTGAAGGGTTGTGTGATGAATACTGTAGTACTTACTTGGATGGTGCCTTGGTTTGGGCGTACTTCTCACAGACTTTGCATTGTTCCAGTATTTCCTTGATATCATCTAGCATTTTGGGCCATCAGTAGCGTGTCTTGAGGTATTTGTGAAAGTTCATGCTACATGTGTGGCCCAGGTATCTGTGGTATCAAAGGATTGTATCAATCTTTTGTGTTGACAGGATGTAGGGTACGGTGTCACCATTTGAGAGTATTTGGTGTAGTGTGCCATATATGTTTTGAACAAGTGTTTGTTCTTAAGGACCTTCTCTTTTATTTCCATTGCTGTGCCAGGTGGGAACATTTCCTGGAGATTCCCCATGATTAACATGGGCCAGTTGGGATTGCCATCAGCGCAGAGGACATGTTTGCTGTATAGCCTTGACAGGGCATATGCAGTAAGCATTTCCTTGTCTGGCTTGTATTTGATTTGAATGGGGTATCTCTGTATGAGACTCATTCATTTGGCTTATCTTCTTGACAGGTGTTGTTGTATTTTGAAGAATATCAGCAACTTATGATCAATGAGTACTTTGAACGTCTGGTCCCCTTCCAGATAGCATCACCACTTCATGAAGCAGTGTATGATGGCTACCAACTCCTTGTTGCATATGGGGTATCTTTTTTTGCCATCAGATAGCTTCCTTGATTCATACGCCATGGGGAGGAAGTCCTTTTCTGCTGTTTGGATGTAGAGTACTCCTCCTATGGCGCAGTCAGAGGCGTCAATTTCTAGTTCATATACCCCTTCACAATTTGAATATTGGAGGATGGGGGCGGTAACCATTTGTTCTTTTAACTGGCAGAAATGTTGATCTTGTATGGGAGTCCAGACAAAATTTGTTGGTTTGCCTTTAATGGCTGACAGAGGAGCTTTCAGGGAATCCCATTCAGTAATGAACCTTCTAAAATACTCTACCATGCCTAGAAAGATACAGGATTCACTTTTATTTATTGAATATTGCATTTTGGTTATGGCACATATCTTTTTTGGGTCTGGTTTGATTCTGTCCTTGCTGATAATGTGACCAAGGAATAGGAGTTCAGACAAGAAGAATTTGCACTTTAAAGGTTTGGCAATGAGTTGGTTTTCTTTGAGGGTGCAGAGGACCAGGCAGACCTCTTCCCAGTGTATTAGGGTTGAGCTGAGAATGATTATGTTGTCCAGGTAGATGATTTCTTGTTTTCCTATGTGTTCTTTAAAAACCTTGTTCATTAAATTCATAAAGGTACTAGGAGCATTTATCATACCAAAATTGAGAACAACACATTCAAAGAACCTGTACTTGGTTCTGAATGCAGTCTTTGGTATATCTTTAGGTTTCACACAAATTTGGTGGTAACCTGCTGTCAAGTCAATTTTTGTGAAGATTTAGGACCCCCCAGGGCATCAAAGATGTCATCAATTAGGGGCAGAAGATATCTTTTTTAATTTTGACCTTGTTGAGCTCTTGGTAGTCAGTGACCAGGTGGAGACCTCCATCTTTCTTTGCCATAAAGAAGACAGCAGCACCAAAAGGTGACTTTGATGGTTGTATTAGTCCTTTTTTAAGTGCTTTGTCAGGGTAAGCATTTAGGGTGTTGTCTTCTTGTGGTGTGAGGCAGTAGATAGATTGTGCTTTAGGTACACTCCCTTTTAAGTCAATCTCATGTTGAATACCCCAATCAGGGTGTAACCTGGGTAGTGTTTCTTGGAATACAGAGGGAAATTCATTGACTAGCTGGTCTCTAATTGGGTTCTGTTTGTGTTGAATTTCTGTGTTTTTGAAGTGGATGACTTCATACGTACATGTGCTCCAATTGATTTTGTTGATGTCAGTTTCTTTCTCTGTTTCCATGATCTTTACAAATATGTGGTCTCTCATGAGGGTGTCAAGATGTGTTGGATAAACATGGTGATGCACCTTGCCTTGTTGTATGGTGAGGGTAGCACTATCTCAGTCAATGTGAGGTTTGGTCTTTCCCATACAATCCAGTCTAAGTATAATGTTATACTTGGGGATTGGTATGATTGGGCCACTGAGCGTGGTTTACATGTTTCCAATTTGGGCAGGGAAAGGTTTTGCCTCTTGAGTGACTGGTGTGCTTCTGTTATCCGCCATGATGACTCTCCTGATACTGCTTTGGACTGTGAGTAATTTCATGGGGTTGGGAAATTTCTTGTTAATGTGGGATTGGTCTGCTCCAGTGTCAAATAGTGTGGTGCTCTGATATCTTCAAAAACAGAAAGGATAAGCGAGGAGTTTATTTCCAGTTTGGGCAGCAAACAGTAGAGGGTTGCTGGAGGGTACTTGGATCATGATTATTGAATCCACGTCCTGGTCCCTGTACAAGTCTTGTAGGTCGGGGGAGGGCAGCTCACCTAAGAACTCCCCTGAGCTTTTCCCTCCTCATTGGTATCTTTGATGCTTGCCTGGTTGGCTTGTGCAGTGTGATTCCCAGTTTGAGGATGGGTGTTTTTGGCTCGGTTGTTCTGCTTATTGGGTCAAGGATCCTTCTTGGCTAAAGGACTCTCTTTGGGCTTTTTGGTTGTATGTAGGCCGTCATATTTTTGTGCTGCAAGTTTCCCTTCCAAGAATACATCTTCAAGGTTCTTGCAGCAAGTCATGTCAAACTGATGTCTAATGTGTGTGGGAAAGCCATTGTAAAAATTTAGTTGTGGTCCAGGCTTGTGAAAGATAATGGTGTTAGGAGCTCAGTCATATAAGTCTTTGTACACTGCAATGTACTCCTCTATTATTCCTGTCATTTTGAAAGTTCTGAGTTCTGTCATGATCACCACATCAGAATCCTTCATTACAAACTTCTTGAGGAATGCGGCCTTGAACATATCTCAGTTTTTATTTTGATCAGGGTGCTGTTCAAGCCATTCAATAACAAAATATGAGGCGGTTCCTGTGACACAAAGGGCAAATTTCTGGCCCAGAGTCTGTGGGGGTAGCCCACTTTTTGTAAATTTACTTTGTGTGCTGTTAATCCAGAGGTTGGTATATCCTGGTGTAATCCTGTGAACGTACCAATTTCTGCTGAGTGTAGGCGTTGAAATACAATGCTGGGTATCTCAGTCAACTTTGAGTCAGAAGTTGGAGGAGGGTTCAGTAGTCTACAGGATTTAAGAAGATTATACTGAGTGGTGGGGACAAGGACATTGTTGAAGATGGCAAAACCTGTAGGGATGTCCTGTCCTTCTTTGTAATCTCTCCAGCCTGCAGGGAGGGCCATTTGCTGGACCTTTTTTTTGGGAGGAATTTTTCCTTTAAGTTGCGTAGGTGTGGATAACCTACCTGTGCTACCACTGTCAAGTATATACTTTTGGGAAGTATAATAAACAATATAAAGGGGGAAATTAAGAAGAGAATGATAATTTATTTAATATTAATATAGGATAATATATAGTATCATGGAAAGCCACATACTGTCCATGTACGTCATGGAAGTCATGGGGCTTATCTGAGTAATGTTCCTCTTAAGTCTGAGGCTTTTTCAATTTATGTTCCACTTAGGATCTGGATTGTTTGATCCCCATAATAGATGATCAGATGATAGTGATGCCACCATCTTGATGATTAGTCAGTGAGCCATTCAGTGATTCATTTGGTGAGCTACTTGGGGTGTTGATTCCCCAAGAGGGAGTAATCAAAGATGTTGTGACATTATCTTTTTAATTTACCCATTTGTCTTTTTTGTATACTTCTAAGAAGTGTATACTTGACAGCTATAAAAAATTAACAAAGCAAAGTTATGTAGGAATATGTGAAAAAGTTATTTTTAATTTTTATTTATTTATTGTAGATGAATGATTTAGATATCTATATTTTAAAAGTAGACATATATAAGAAAATAAAAATTTTAATTTTATTTAATAAGATTTATTAGGGATGTGATCAGTGGAGTTCTAGGACTTGTCTTTGAAATGAACTGGAAATTTCTATTGCCAAAGCATATGTTGACATGGCTTCTTTATTAATTAGCTTGTAGTAACTTGAGTATGCAATACTGTGATACAATTGGACAGAAGGGTCTTTTCTGGTGCAGCTGACATTCCATAGGTGGTGGAAAGAATAATTGTGTTCTATATAACATGCTCAGTTGAGCTGTATCCAGGCGCAATTTTTTTCCATATAGTAAATGTCAAATTTTGCCCAGTTTATTTTATATGTCAAATGTGCCGCAAGCCTCTGCTTTAATTCTATCATTATAAAAAGACCTAGGTAAACAATTAAGCAAAGCCTCTGTCTTGCAAAAATGGGGCTTATAACTCACAAAATTTATTAAGTAGGGTACTTATCTTCTTTTTCAGGGAGGTTGTTGCAAAGGGTTTTCCATGGTCAGTGGGATACCATTATTTTCAGAGCACCGAGAGGATCCAAAGTCTCCAAGGGCGCCTGCAATGCAGGGCAATAAAGAAGACAAACTGTTGGCAAGGTTGGATCCTTTTTCTTTTAAGTTTACTAGGATGTGAAATATTGTGTACTTGGGCAGGAAACAGAACCTGACTTCCTCTTGTCCTCTCTCCATTTTGGGTAAGTTGTGATAAAGCATAGTTTTGACAAAGTCCCAGAAAAGGATAAAAAATAGCTTGTGGAAATCTGGGCAGGATATACTGGTCAAGATGGATTTTTGGGGCCTCAGTCAAAGCTATGACTTACCATTCAGTGCCTTCTGGTTTTTGTTGGAGCTCTGCAAGTTATGGTGTGTTGATAGGGTATGTTTTATCTAAGTTTTCAAGCATTTCAAATCAGACAGCTGGTGTCTGAACCAACTGCACCTAATATGGGGAACATAGTTGCTGTAAAAGGTCTGGGTCACATAGGGTTTTAGGTATTGGTGGACTATTCCTTTGTTTTTTCTCTAAATAAAAAAGTTAGTATAGTCTTTTTATGTACTTAATTTTTTTACCTTCTTCTATATCTTTACCTGCTGCTCCCTTGACAGGGGCTGCTTCACAGGACTTGTCACTTGATGTTTGCTGGTTGCTGGTCTTCTTCTGTTGGTTTATGTTTCTTTTTATTTTTTAGTTGCTCAAACATATCAGGATCATTTGACCACGCCTCTGCAGTTGAGAACCCCTGTGGCTTGAACTTTAGGTTGGCAAGAACATCTTACTACACATTTAGGAGCCTGGTTGCAAGTATGTCTGTTGTATTTACTGTAAATTAAGAACCTAAAGGTAAAAATGTGGGATTTTCAAATTATTTTGCATGAACTCACCAACTTAATGGAGTAGTTTACATCCCAGAACAACTTACTTTTTTATATAAAAGGATGAAAAATACTCCAGTAAGTTGGTGAGTTTATGCAAAGCAATTTGACAATCCCGCATTTTTACCTTTAAGTTCTGAATTTACAGTATTATCTTGCTCTTCACAGCTTTTGTCATACATTTGTTCAGTTTATCAGCTTCTAGCACTGCCCCCTGAGCTTATCCTTCACATTTTGACTAAACTCCTTGATCTTGGCCACCACTGCATCCAGCTCATTGATCAGTGATTTTGATTCTGCCATGTTTTCCTTGTGCTTATCCTAACCCCTTTTTTACCAATATAAACATAACAATAAAATATATCTATGCTTTTAAATTATAATATAGATTTAATAAATATTTTAATAAATATAATTATGAAATTTTTATTGGCTTTAAGTCATAATATTGAATTGATATTAATATTATGTATGTTGTTTGTATATATCAACCGCTCTGGGTATTCTAAATGACGTTTTTTGTCTATTATAGCATATTTTTTCTTAATTTAGTATACTAATTATAATCTGTAATAGTAATTTATTGAAAGATAATTACTTTCAGGGGTTGTATGTAAATAATGTATTTCAGAGTGTATATGTGGTGATATAGATTTTTTTACTTATTATATTATTTCTATTATAAATTAAAAGTATTTTTGTAGCCTAAGAATAGAATTAATTTAACAAACTAAAAGTGCTATAGACCAGCAAATCAGAACTAGTGTTAACTTTTGTTGTCTTTAATGCTTGGCTCAGACAAGACACACCTCAGTTAAACTGGGCGTAATAACTGAGGTGTGTCTTGTCTGAGCCAAGCATCAAAGACAACAAAAATTAACACTAATTCTAATTGGCTGGTTCATGGCACTTATAGTTTTTAAGTTAATTCTATTATTAGGCTACAAAAATATTTTAAATTTATAATAGAAATAATAGAATAAATGAATATTAAAGCATCTGAATTTAACTTGCGATATTATTAAAATCAATTATCACTGTAGATAAATGTAAAGTATATATTGCCACAGTAAAAAAACATACAAGTTAAACCAACATATATTATATAATTTTAAAATTTTTGGGGGCGTGCAAGGTTTAATTAGCAAAATGTGGAAGTGGGGGAAAGCTTGTTGGTGGACTGGGTTGTGGGTGAAGAACTTGATTAGCAGGGTGTTAGGTTCTGGTCAACTAGGAGGGTTGGCTAGTGGCTGTGGCAGCTGGAGGTCTCAGAGGTACATTGTTGCCTTGATTAACTTGAAGAAATTGATGGTGCAAGACATCATACTCATGCTGTTATGAATGCCGCCGTTCACCATGTTTT
Source organism: Entomophthora muscae (assembly GCA_014839935.2). Classification (NCBI taxonomy): domain Eukaryota; kingdom Fungi; phylum Entomophthoromycota; class Entomophthoromycetes; order Entomophthorales; family Entomophthoraceae; genus Entomophthora; species Entomophthora muscae. Next base: position 172,579 of record QTSX02002167.1, on the reverse strand, counting down.
GATTTTGCCTTCACTGGGTTATTTCAAGGAAAAATCTCTTGCTTTTGCTTTTGCCCCTCAATATGAGGTTGTATCTGAACTGGGAAATACAATTGTTTGGTTTTCTGATTCCTTGCAGCTTTCTTGCCCCACTTATACTAGTGGTAAGTGATCCTACTGTACATGTACTGTTTTGTGGTAAAGCTACACAGTATATATTCCATTGCACTTTTATCAATAAAAATTAAGCTATATTCACATTTTTGTCTTTGTGTCTCCACATACTTTGGCGCCTCTCTCTAGCCATGACTAGCAGAGATTATTCATTAATGGCCACAAGGTAATTGCATAGCCTTCCCTGCCATCTAACCAAGACTTAGTACAAATCCAATCCTAAGGTTAGGATTCCCCGTTGTGTATCTGTGCTGCGCCTCAGAACACAACAAAAATGGTGCTCACTACAGGGGCTGTAAGTCCCTCGGGTATCCCTTTTGCAACCATGTTTTCAGGTCCTTTGCCTCCTTTTATATAAGAGCAAACTTCACCTGAAATCACTAGTCCTCCTATTGAGAAAGACATCATAGACCCACCTATTGTCCCTACTGTGCCGACCCTCTGGAATAGTCCCTGCCAAGTGGCCTACCCTTTGGGTACCCCTGGCTTAGAACAAGTCATGGTGGTAGCCCTTTGTTATAAATTTGGGCTATCTAAACTAGCTAAATATACACACTAAAGTATATCTAAAATAAAGTATAGATAAAATATACTAATAATCTTAAGGCTATTTAAGGCTTACTAAACACCAACTTCAACTGCTAAATAAAAGGCAATATCAAAGTATGTGTTAAGTTTAAGGTTGAAAAGCTGTGTTTATTAAACTCATATGGGTTGATAATAAGCCTGAGTATTTTAGCTCCACCAGTTGAATCCAATTGCAATTGAGGAAATTAACTTTAATGAATCTATTGTCAAATCATATCAATGTATTGATTCCAATTATCTCAATAGTAATTAGAGTGGAGTACTCAATATTGTGACACCCTTGGGATAGCCTGCAAAGCAGTTATCCCTTGCCTCCAATTACAGTTCAGTCAAGCAGAATACTACAAATTGATTGTGGCTCTGCAATTTCCACAGCATCTCCTCTCAGCAACTGGCTCTGCTGAACACCTATTGTCTTCCTTTGTACAACCTGCCTTAGCCCACCATTAAATGGTATTAGGGCTTCATGTGGAGGAGATTTTGTCCCTACAAGCAGCTGTCACTCATCATTGGGAGCAGTTTGCTGCATATCAATAGTGGATTCACTCCCTGTTCTCACTGGTATCAGATAATCAGCGCAACTCTGTCACCTCTAAACCCAATTGGTTAATTCCATCAAGAAAATGTGCCAGGCTATCCCTGAGTACGTCAGGGAGTGTCTACATGAGTTCCACCAATTAGAATAGCCCTGGAAAACCCAAGTAGATTCTACCTTGAATGCCTATCTAACCAATTTTGAACAACTTATACAGCAGCTCAATGCATTCAGTGCTTACTCTTTTGATCAACTACAACAAGTGGCAGCCCTTGCTGCTAAGAGCCTTTGCAAGCTCAGTGTAGAGTTTGATTAAGAAAGGGTAGCCATGCTGCTATTGTCAAACTTCAAGCTCAAGTAGATGAGCTGTCCACGCCCAAGCCAGATGTGCCTCCTTCTCCCCCATCAGACAATTTGATGGATAGAGAACAGAAACTATGGGATGCCATTCATGAGCTTTGAGCGTCTACATGCAGTCAGGATCACCCTACTGAAACATCTCAGCCAGATCCTCAGGTGCTTGTTTTGACAACTCAAGTTGCTGAGCTGCAGCAGGAGGTTGCTGCCCTACATAAAATGATGGTGGCTACTGTTAGTCCAACTGGAGTCATTGACAAAGATGGCTGCTGCCCCAACCTTTCAGGAGCCCCCCCCCCCAAATTCACTACACTAGAGAGTTGATTGCTCTAGCCAATGAGGTGGACCACTTGAAATGAGACCACTCTGACCTTGACAAAGATTTGAAAGAAATGAGTGAATTAATCAATTTTATAAATGACAGGTTTGCCCCTTGCCTTTCAGTGGGTCCTTCCCTGACCTCCTACCTGGCCAAGCTTTCCATGATAGTACAACTCATGAAGCACATTTCAAGCCTATCTTTAAGTAAGTCTTCAACCCCAAAATTTCTACCATTTCAGCTTTCCTAACTATCTACAAAACTGCCATGAGAAGAGCTTCTGATGAGGACAATAAGAAACACATCATACCTGCCTGCACTTGGCCTGTCAAGAAGTGGTAGTGCCAGAGCTGCCCACCATTGAGACTTGGGAAGAAATGAATTGGCTTCTAATCAATGAGTTTGTTGGTGGCCTTAGTCTGGAAGTGAAAAAGGACACCTTCATGCACATTGATTTCAAACCTAAGGAGACTCTTACTGAATTTGAAGATATATTCTACATTGAAGGACAGTAATTGATAACTAGCAGACAGCTTACGGTGCATGAGGCTTACATGGCCTGCACTCAAGCCCTCAAGGTTAATCAACTTGTGTGTCTCCATTTTAAGGCTCACAAGACCATGCTTTCCTCTATGAAGAGCATAAAGACGCTGTTGCAAGATATGCACCTTACCCATTCTGGGGCGGTTGTGCAGGAGAATTGTTCCGCCTCTAACTCTGGTCTGTCTTCCTGTGGCCCTTGCATCCTCACCATGAACTCACAGAATCCTCCTAGACACCAAGGTTGCCACAACTGTGACCATATAGGCCACCACTCTAAAGTCTGCACCAATCCTCAGGTTGAAGGAGCTTATCCCAAGGAGCAGGCGGGAAAAGAACAGTCAATCTAGAGGCAGAGACGCTCTTGGTTTAAAATTCTTCACAGTCTCCTTCAATTTCCCCCTCCACAGCCAACTCTGAGCCTACTGACACTGAGGCTCCTCTCATTCTGCTGCTTTTCCACAATATCTCTGATAACTCTGACATGAATGATTCAGGCGTTGATGATCCTGATGCCTATGGATATTCAGTTCTTGCTGTTCCAGAAACTTTTGTGGTCCTTTATAAGTTACGCTCTGGGAAAATTATAATAGCTGCCAAGCCTTTGTCTGAAGCCAAAGATATTGTCTCTTGTCCATACCTCACTCAAACTAAGAGGTCCCCTGTGCTTGTAGAGACATCCAAATAAGCTGCTGAGGTTTCTGACGCTGTATTCAAGAATGTCTCAGTATTGCTTTCTCTACAGACTGTCTATAAAGAGTTTCCAGGCTTGAGATGCATGATTGAAAAGTAGGAAAAAGAGCTAGCAGAAGCCCAGGACATCCTGGCTGTCCTCCCTCCCTTTGGTTGTACTACCATCATGTGGAAATGTTCATCCAAGAGGTGAAACTCAAGGCCGTTTTGGACACTGGATCTCCTTTTAATAGTTGTCTCTTCAAAGCTTGTCAAGAAGCTCAAACTTGCCCCTGACCTTGAATATCACCAGTTGTATGGTACAGCTGGGCTATCCATGACTCGTGCTATAGGGGCTTATTCTGCTCTTCCCATGCGGTTTAGCAAGCTACTCTTAGCCATGCCTGCCATAGTCTTGGAAAATTAGAGTTATGATCTCCTAGTTGATACTTTATTCCTTAGGTAATACAATGGGATCATCAACTTAAAGGATGTGTATCTCTCTATCCTAGGGTATGAACTCCCTCTAATCTTTGAGGAGCCTATCAAAGTTCCCAGAAAGTGCCTCAAGATGTTTGCCTTATAATATCCCACTGGTGTCTTCACTCTAAAGTACTGTACCTACTCATCCAACATGAAGTGCCCTCCTATGGCTTGCTCTGCATCTGAAGGGATTCCTCTCCAAGCCACCTCCGCTGTGACTATTACCCCTGGATCCCAAGCTATCCTAAACTCTCATATATCATATGATTTACCTGAGAGTACATTCTTGGAGTTGTACTCTCCTCTCTTTCTAGGCCACAACAAACCTTATCTCTGCCCAGGAATCTTGGATGTCTCTCATAAGGACCCTGTTCAATTACTGGTAGCCAACTTGACAGCTCACCCCATACATGTGTCCAGAGGCCAATTTGTTGGTTATGGCAAGTTGTTTAATGCTCTCAACATGCTATCCCTACATCTCTTTGGTAAGTTCTAAGGCTTCATCTTACCAGAGGACGAGCCTCAAGTCCTATCCTTGTTTACTGCATAAGATTTCCCGCAACTATCTTCATTCCAACAGAAAAAGGTGCTTGACCTGCTTGATCAGTTTTCAGATTTCTTTGCTAAAGACAGCACTGATTATGGTCATACCAAATGCGTTATTCACCAGATTGATACTGGTGATGCTCCTTCCTTCTGAGCTAAACCTTATTGTCACAGTCAAGTAGAAGACACTCAGGTGTCTAAAGAGCTCAAACAACTTTTAGACACTGGGCTACTGGCTCCTTCCCAAAGTCCATGGGCCTCAACTCTGCTTATACTGAAGAAGAAGGATGGAGGCTATCATTATTGTTATGGACTACTGAAAGATGAATTCCTTAACCAAAAAGGATTCCTACCCCTTGTCGCATATTGATGATGCTCTCCGCTGCCTTGGAGGCTCCAAGTTCTTATCTGCCATGAACCTAGCTTTGGAGTACTGGCAGGTTGATCTCTCTCTCAAAGATAAGCAGAAGGCCGCACTCATCACCTCTGAGGGATTGTTTGAGCCTACATGTATGCCACAAGGACTCTGCAATGCCCTGGCCAACTTTCAACAGACCATGGACTCCATCCTCTGTGACTTGAAGCTTACATGTGTCCTGGTGTAATTAGATGATATAACAGTCTTCAGAGCTACCTTTACAGACCACCTGGCTCATCTAAAGGAAGTATTCATAAATATTTGAGAGACTGGCCTTGATTTAAAGCCATCTAAGTGTGCCTTCTTCAAGGAACACCTTGAATTCTTGGGACATGAGGTGACTCAGACAAGAATTTGCCCCATGACTAAGAAATTTAAGGCCATTGACAATATGCTCTCTTCCCACCAATCTGCCAGAAGTTCAAGTATTTATGAGCATGATGGGATACTACAGACAATTCATCATCAACTTTGCTGACACTAGCAAGCCCTTGGTCTAGCTGCTGCATGATGTCCCTTTCAAATGGACCGCTAACAAGCAACAAGCCTTTGAGATCCTCAAGCAAAAACTCAAAGAGGCTCCCATCCTAGTATATCCTAATTATGATAAGGAATTCATCTTATATACTGATGCTAGCAACCTGGCCATGAGAGACATCTTGGCTCAACTGGATGATGAAGGTGTGGATCATCCTGTAGCTTATACCTCTTGTGTCCTGAACAAGCATGAGAAGAACTACAGTGCAACAGAGAAAGAGTGCCTTGCTGTGCTGCATGCTGTCAAGCAGTTCTGCCATTATGTGTATGGCACCCATTTCACTGTGGTCACTGATCACATTTTGCTTAAATGGTTAAAACAACTTAATGAGACCAGAAGGGCGACTATCTAGATGGGCTCTCTGCCTGCAAGGGTATGACTTAACTGTGCTGCACTGCCCCAGGATTCAACATCAGAATGCTGATGGACTGTCCATAATGCCTATCATTGCCCTACATCCTGCTGAGGCTGACCAATTGTATGAACTAATTGGATATCCTTTGTCATGGGAGAACAAGACTTAAGAAGTTTGAATTGCCCTAGCCAATCTACCTGAAAACACGCTCATTTGGGACAATCAACTCTTCAAGAAAGTACAAGACCAATACCTGCCTTATGTAAGGCCTAGTATTTGCCTTTCCTTGGGCTGCTAAGCCCATAAGGAGACTGGACACGGAGGCGTTGCCAAGACTTATTCCTGACTCCAGAAAAACTACTTCTGGGAAAACATTTTCCTGCTGATTCAAGATGTCATTGCTAGTTGCCATGATTGTCAGCTCCAAAAACCTTGAGCTGGTGCTCATGAGTTCAAGCTTGTCTCCCCTCAACATGCATTTCACACTATCAGCATTGACGCTGTAGGGCCTCTTCCCCTTTCTTGATCTGGCTGTCTCTTCATACTAATTGCTGTTGATCATTTTAGCAAGTGGGTAGAAGCTCGCCCTATTAAAGACATCACTGCCAAGACAACCACCGCCTTTCTGCTGCAAGATGTATTCTATCTGCCATGGTTGCCCTCAAGTGTTTTTGTCTGACAATGGGACTAACTTCAACGCCAAGTCAGTGACCTCTGTGGTTGAAGCCTTAGGGTCTCATCAGTCTTTCTCTGCCCCCTATAATCTTTCCACCAATAGGGATGGTTGAGCGTGCAAAACTCAACTCTGGTTTCTATCATGAGAAAACTCACTTACTCTGACACTGCCAACTGGGATCTATACTTACCCTCTGCTCTCTTTGCCTATTGCCTTATCAAACATTGTGTCACCAGGTATTCCCCTTTTGCTATTTTGTATGGTTCTGAGGCCACCACTCTGTTGCTCTTGGGGGCCCCCTAAACTCCTCTGATAAGGCCCTGAACCCTAATGACCATATAAAAGATCTAGTCAACTGAATAATTGATATTCAGGCCTCTGCCTATATGTCTTCATATAAGATCAAGATTATTGAGCTCTCTCCCAAAAATGCTGGCTATTCCCTGTTGCCTGAGTTCAACATTGGGGATCATGTTCTCTATTAACAGCAAAAAGTAGGAGGACATGCTCACAAGCTAGATACATTGTGGGTTGGGCCTCTAGAAGTGAACTTCAAACATGGGTCAGAGTACACTGTGAAACTCCTCTCTAGTGGTTGGCTGTTTTCCTGGGTGCATACCAAGTTCCTCTCCAAGTACTACCCCCTAAGGCCAATCTAGAGGGGGCAATGTTGTGAATGCTGCCATTCACCATGTTTCAATTTTGCCTTTGATGGATTATTTCTAGGACAAATCTCTTGCTTTTGCTTTTGCCCCTCAAAATGAGGTTGTATTCAAACTGGGAAATACAATTGTTCAGTTTCCTGATTCCTTGCAGCTTGCTTGCCCCACTAATACTGGTGGAAAGTGATCCTACTGTCCATGTACTGTTTTGTGGTATTCCTACACCAGTATATAATCTATTTCCTAATTTACCAATAAAAATTAAGTTCTATTCACATTTTTGTCTTTGTGTCTCCACATAATTTGGCGCCTCTCTCTAGCCATGACTAGTAGAGATTATTCATTAATGGCCACAAGGTAATCACATAGTCTTCCCTGTCATCTAACCGAGACTTAGTACAAATCCAATCCTAAGGTTAGAATCCCTGTTGTGTGTCTGTGCCACACCTCAGAATACGACAAATGCTCAGGGAGAATATTGATTGGCTTGTACGCCAGGGACTTGTGAAGTGGCAGCTGTGGATCTTTTGATGATTGGCTATGGGTTTGGGAGTTCAGGGACATTTTGGTGAATATGTCAGCAACCTTCTGAAGGGGGAAAAGCACAGTGTGGTTGTTGGCCAAACTAACCACCTGGTTGATGGTTGTGGGGTTGTGCTCTCCAATTGTGTCCCTACTGTTGAAGAACAACACATCTTCCAGGTGTAAATTGGCTGGCCAGCAGGAGGAATTGAGACGTTGTGGCTGCCTAGTTGGATCTTCTTTGTAGCACTTAAGCACACTCCATTTAGTGGCTCAAGAAACCCCTAAATTTGGAACCAGTCAGGCTCCAGGTGGAAAGAAGGTCAGAGAGGACTTTCCTGTACCAGTACCCATTGGTTTAACTGGTTGTAGTTTGGTAAAATACTGTCCTTTTTGGGGAAGCTGATAGGATTTCACCAATTACAATCCCCTATGTTTCCTTCTTTTTGCCTTCAGGGGTGTTCCTTTTCCCTAAAAAGCCATAGTCCTGGACTTTTAATTATAATTTATAATAGGATATAAAAATTACATTGTCCAAAATAGAGGACAGGCAGCAGGTGATGGTGGTATCAATCACAGGTTCATAGGGCAAATCAGAGTCATCATCCAACTCATTGGCCAGCCAATTGATCAAAATCAGAATACTGACTACAAGCCCATGCATCTAGAGCTGTGCTTTGTGGCTGGCAATGAGTATGATGTGGAGCCCAAGTAGGCAGTGGAACTCAGTCATTTGGAGGTAGGGGTCCTGCTGGAGAAGGACAAGCATGGTATTATAGGCATCCTTGATCTGGGATTTGATCTACTTCATTGCCTTTTTGGTAAGTTTGGTGCCTCCTCTCTTCATGAGAGCTTAGAATTTGTTTCTAACCACTGCCTTGGTAAATTGCAGGTGGGTGGCAATTTTGGCAAATGTCATGCCACTTTGTTTAAGGCTCATAATCTCCTTTATGACCTCATTGGTTACTAGGCATTGTTTTTGGGCCCCACTAGGAACAGCTGAACTTGGATTAGGTATGGATTGATTTGATTGGCCCAAATTCTTGAGCCATGGTTGGATTGGGCTGGATGGGGCCACAGTTGCCCAGTCTCCAAAATATGGCACAGGTTTGGGTTTGACCTGGTCTTTGGGGTCACCATACTGGCTGTCAGAAAAGCCACCCATGGATGGACCTGGTGCTGTATACAACTTGGCCTCCTCATGATTTGAGTTGAATTGTGTATAGACAGGAACCATAGTGCTTGCGCTCCATTGATCAGCGGTCTGTACTTAGAGTTACTCCTGATACTGCTCCTCAATGATATCAAAGTTCTCATCACTAGTATAAACAATCTTAACCAAAAAATCAATAAAAATTCTATTAAAAACAGAAAAGCAAAGTATTTCCAGGGTATTAATTTTATTTAAATGTGTGCTCCTTTTTTAGACATGCCCTCAGACATAAATGGCCAAATTTAGAAGCACATACATTGAAAATAATGATGTGGTTCCCTGAATAGATTTTGGTGGATTCATCTCCTGAAATCTACTTATTCTAATCTGAGTCTCAAAAATAATCAATATTTTCAAAAAAATGAGTCAATTTGTGTTTGAACTTATCAATTTTGTGAATGAACCTCATTTATTCTCTGTTTGTATCAATCTTGTCTACACACTCATTATCAAATTTGATGTAGAATGCTTCAGGAAGTGACTGGATTGTGTGCATTTTGAATTTGAGTCACATGTATTTGGTATTTCATTTTCAGAATTCAGTATTTGACTTTATTTTTTGTTTTATGATTGGCTGTATTTGTTTTCTGGTCCTAGATAAATGGAAGTTATATTGAGTAAATTGCTCTTGAACTGGTTCCAGTTGAAATTCGTTGTGTGACTAAACCTATGAGTTCTAAAATAAATAATATTTGTTGATCTCAACAGGTTTGAAAACTACTGTATCAGAAAAATTAATTAATTAATTCTATAACAATGTGTAGCCCCTTGTATCAGTTGATGTCCAATTAACTCTGAAACGATCTGCAATCAATTGGATCAGGTGATGTATCAAATAAGCTCTGAAACATTCTGCAGCCAATCGTATCGGGCAATACATTTATTAGTTCTATAATAACCTGTAGTCACTTGGATCAGGTGATGTGTCAATTAACTCTGAAACAATGCAACCACTTGGATCAGGTGATGTATCTGAATAGAATATTCTAGTGTTTCACTTAAAAATAAAATAAAAATATGAGAGCCAACAATCTTATACTTAAACTGATATTTATGTAAATAATTTGAATCATATCTGTTTTTCAACCAAGCTCTCTTTTATTCGGCAATTCAATTCTCAGCAAATAGTTTGAAGATACAATCATATAAAAGTATGTTGAATAATCTGAATCTAAATCTTATTCTCAACAATCTGTTTCTCCTCTTTCAATTTTAATCCACACATCCTGGAGTCGTGTAATCTTTGTAGTTAAGCCACTTTGATATGGTTAATTGTTAGTCATGATTTAAAAATTAAACAATTTAAGAAATATTTATTAGAGTTCGAGTGGGCTATATTCTCACTATACATAATTTAGGTCACACTCCACCGAATTCAACCTTCCTGTTTTCAAACATGCATGTAAGGGATTACATGTAAGGATGAGCCAAATCAAGCTTTTGGCTTGGCCATCGACTTTAAAATTTAAATTTATTGAAAAATTGATCCGGTTGAATCTCTTACGGCTTGAACCCACTCGAGGCGACATCAAAGACGGACAGACTCGCTTTTATATTAATTGTCCAACTCCAGAATGTGTGGATTCAAGTTGAAAGGGGAGCTCAGGTTGTTCAAGATTATTTTAAATGATTGGATGGTTGAACTTTTTGCTGGGATATTGAATTGCCCGAATTAAAGAGAGCTCGGTCAAACTAAAGAGATACAGTTTAAAATGTAGATATATATTCAATTTATTAAGAGATGGCTAACTTGTGTAGTTCGATTTTATTTATTTTTAAGTGAAACATTAGAATATTCTATTCGGATAAATCACCTGATCTAAGCGGCTACAGATTGTTTCAGAGTTAACCTTGCTTGCAATTGTAGCATTATGAGAAGGATGTCGGTGGAGTAAACAGGCAATAATATTAATTAATACTAATAAGATGATTCTTATAATCTATGAGTAACTAGATCATTACGACCAAACGAAGTGGGTCTGTTACTTGTGGTCCACAATGCATCTACAGGATGATTTATCCACTGTTTCTAAAAATAGATATTGGTATATATAATGCAAAGTGAAGACTCCTAGAATCGTATTTTGAATGTTTTTTTACTTGTTGCTAGTGGTTCCAGGGTTGGTGTTGGCAAAACCAGCCACACACATTTTGCAAGAGGGGAAGTTCAAGGTACATTTGACCTGTTCACGTGAGGACTTGAGCTGTGATGGCTTCAAGAAATCGATCAAGCATGTGGCGAAATTCTTTGAAAATGCTCTCAGCTTGAAGAAGGAAATATCAGTTGCAGTTAATTTTCGCCCCTTCTCAGTTGAGTCTGGAGTAAATAAAGATCTTGCAGACACCCAAATAAGAAGTGCTTTGTTAAAAAACAATCCATGCTTTTCTATTCCCAGAGCACTGTGCAAGCAAATCAACACCTGCAGCAAAGACGATGAAATTGATTTCACTGTAACGATCAACCAAAACAAACGCTTCTACTTTGCAAGTGACTTTGGGGAAAAGCAGGATGGATACAGCGCCATTGATACCCTTGCCCACGAGTTTGTTCATGGCATGGGCTTCTCTGACTGCTTTACATCTGGCTCATGCAACACCAACATCGTCCCAATGTTCCAAACACGCTATGGGAAATCCAAGGACACTGCTGAGATCAAATTCTATACCAACTCTTTTGTGAGCCACATATATACGAGCAAGGGAAAGAAACTGATAAGCTATATTGATGAATTGAATGATAAAAAAGAAATGCCACTTAAAGATGCCACATGCGGGATTACCCGGCTAACAAAATACCACTTGGACATCCTCAAGGATGTTGAAGACCTAGCCACTACAAGGGGGAACTCTACTTCAAAACCCTGTACGGAAGCAAAGTCTTTCTCAGAACTAATGGAAAGTATGACCCATGTTCATCTATAGGCCATTTAGACAAAATGTACAAAAGAACCCTAGAGACACTCATGACCGCGGACGCAGGCCATCCTGAGGGAGTCCATAAACTGAAAGATGACAAATGGCTTACATCCCCCTTTGGCCCTCTCACGCTTGAAGTATTGGCCACACTGGGCTATCAACTTAATCCAAATCCCCTTTATGAAAATTCTCTTCAGGGGCTCAATGAATAAAAATTGTAAAAATTCCTCCTGACAATTACACAAAGGACCAATCTACTTCTGAAAATCCAGTCATTAAAATGGCTCTGAATTAAAAAATTATCCGTGAAAAATAATTTTGAGTTTTGATGATGAGAAGTAGAATTGGATTGATAATTTGCAATTAACTGAATTTATATATGATGGAAAAACTTATAGAAAGATAGAAACTCATTTAATTTTAAGTCACCTACAATTAAAAGTACATTTATACCAATAAACAGGTTTATTTATTATAGTAATCCAAAGCACCAGCTTGAGAATTATAAGGTTGGCTATTAAATTTGTGAAAACTAAAAATAAGAACTGTTTTTTTAATTTAAAATGTGCAGTGTCAGGATTTCTGGATATTGACTAATTAACAGTTTCAATAAAATAACGCGGGCCAGCAGTTAATTGCTCTTAGGAAGGGTTTCAACAAAATAATGTGGGCCGCAGGTTGTGGGATCAGTGATCAAATCATATCCTGGCATCAACAATTTCATGCATTGCAATTAATTAATGGAACATACAATTACTGCCCATTAATTAGTCCACCTCAACAATCACCTCAAACATGCTTCTCATAATAATTACTATTATAAACTTTAATTGAATCCTATAACAAGAGGGCTGTCATAAGAACTGTCATCTGCATTACATCTAGAAGAGTCCATCATAAACTGGGTTGTCAGGCCAACCACTCTAAGATAAAAGGCTTTGAGCCTATTGTATTAGAGTAGCTCTGATTAAGTGAAACAATCATCTCTGTGAACTAGTAGCCATCACTGGCTAGCTATCCCTGGAAGTGGCCCAGGTAGAAATAAAGAATACCAATCTGTGGAAGATGTCAAGCAAGCCTTTCTTTAAAACTACTCCAACAAGGAAGGGCCTCCTGCTGTGTTGCCCTAATGCTACTTCAGTCTCTTTTAGCGTTGCAAGCTAACTCAGAGAAACATAGCAGGCAGACCGCCTTAAAGCCAGTCCATTAGAATAAAAGACTGATGATTCTGTAATGACTTGATGATTGATCTAAGTCCTATTTCCATAATGTGATCCTTTATTCAGATTTTTTAGTAGAGCAAAAGATGAAAAAATTTCATAAAGTATTAAACCCTATAGTAAAATATAGAGACAACAACTATGAGCCTATATCCAGAAGTAGGAAGAACCATCCCAAATCCTCTAAGCCTTGGGCCCTGTCATACTTGCTACTTCTGATGGCAACAAAATATTCTGGGCCAAAGGTTATGCCAAAGTCACAGGTTCTCTGTACTTTCCTAATGTTAGAAGACTTAGGATATCATCTGGCAGATGATAAAATACCATGGTCCGCAATTTTCTGACATACAGTAATAATAACAGCCCTAAAGCCACAGTAGTTTTAAAAACTATCACAACAAGCAAAAATACTTCAAATTTAAATGGAATGAACTCATATTTAAGTAAACCCCAAGTTAGGAGAGATTCAGGAATCAAATAATCTAAGTATGTTTTGTGAAATGGAAAAATGCTAAACAATAAACAAAATATCACTAACATTTAATACAAGTTTACATCAAACATCAAACTGTGTAGTTCAAACCACAAACAAAATGAACTGGAACATATAGTGAAATGGATGAATGCTGTTTGGGAGTATATTATAATCCAATCAGGAGTCATATGAGGCATCAACAGAAGGACTAAAATAAAACATAAATAGAGCAAACTAGAAGCAAGATTTCAAAAACACAAAACAAAATGAAGTCATACAATATGTGGACTATTATTTGTTAGATTAAGCCAAGGCGCCAGTTTAAGCATTTCAAAGCCTTTTAACTTCTTTGGTATCATTTAAGTCATAAACTCATGTTTTTTGAACATTATTATAATGCTTAGTTTACTGAAGAAAAGTTTAAGAGTGTAAAACACAAATAATAGAAATAAATCTTATTTCTATTAACTGTATTTTTTGCTAAAACCCTTTTTTCTATTTTAATAAGATAAGAATTAAATATATGAGTTGCATGGGAGAGTAATAGCAGTCCCAAAGCTATAATTGCTATTACCCTATCTTTGGCTCATATAATTAATTTTTTAGTTATTTTTAGAAAAAAAGTTGTTGTATTTAAAAGACTATTTACCCTATGTGAAATATAAGTTTTTGTTATGTGTCCAACTTCATGAACATGTCCTACTAATCCTTTAGTAGTATCAGCTCTCTTTGTTTCTCTGTCATCTGTGCAGAACTTTGCACAATAATTTATTTTGGAGTACTCCTTAACATCCTCAAATGTCAAAGGTGAAACATACAGCTCACCATCTTCCATTAAATATGAAAGATTAACATAAAATGCTTTGACTTCAAGCCAGCTTTTTTTAGGCCTAGATTTTCTATCATAGATGTGAAAAAAGGTTTTTTGGGAAGCATCTGAATTATTTACAAGTGTCTCATATAGACCCTTTCTTTCTTCCTCTCTCTCAAAAATCATTTTGAGATCATTTATATTTTTATATACATCTCATTTTCCTTTTGTTTAAATATTTTAGATAATACACCAAAATGACCATTGACAATATTTTTACCATGACACTCAACAAATCTATTAAACTTAATTGTTCCTTTTATAATTTTAGGTACCTCTTTAAAAAGATAATATAAGAATTCATAAGATCTGAAATGATTACCATTATAAGTCCAAACTTTAATATTTTTAATATTCTTAAATTTATTATTTTTAAGCAGACTTATCAAGCAGTGACCTGAAAAAAAGAGTCATGAGATAAAATTTCAAATAAAAAGTCATGATACTCATATTTAATTTTCTCATTTTCTTTAAAAGCAATTGCAAATCCTAATAAAGAAATAGGCATTTTCTCATAAAAACAATTATTTGTCTCTATAGGACTCCCACCTATTTTAAAGGTTTCTTTATTTTATTACTATAACACATGAATTATTATCAAGATTATTTATATCACTAATATATTTTTTTATTTCAATGCTTCTAAAAAAATTTTATGTAGGTCAATAGATTTCAAATTTTTTGATAGATTTAGGCAATGGCAACTTCTTTATACTCAAATCCTTTTTCTTCATTTCTAATGAGTTTTTTAAGTTGCAAATGTTACACATATCAGTTTTATTTTTGCTTTTAATTATGATATTAGGAATAAGCTTATAGAAAGTGGAAAGTGAAATAGAAATATTGTTTTCTATTTTCATATCTTCATAAATTTCTTTTTTGTTTTCTTTATAATGAGTATTTATTTTAGTTGAGTATTCACTCAATTCTTTTTGTAATTCTTCATAAATCAATCCAGGGGATTTTTTAGTGAATTGGATGGTTGGAAATGAATTTTTAATATATGTTTTAAAATATTTTTTATGTTTTCTTTCTTTACTGAATCATTTTTTCCTTTTTTATTTTTTGAATTTAATGATACTTTTTTAGCATTTTTTATTTTTTTAGAATATGAATACTCATTTTTTGTCATTTTAAATCCACAATCCCAAAGCTCTTTCAGACTGTAGCTTGATGTAACCAATGTTCTTAGTGAAGGAAGGTGCTTGGCAGGGGACTCTGACATCAATTTCTTTAGGTTGTTAAGGAAATCATATGTCTTAGAATTTTGTATGACAGGTAAGAAGGTGCTTTTTCCAAATTCAGTTTTTAATAAGAAATGCTCAACAAAGCTGTTAAGATCATTGTCAGCAGTAAAAAAGGAATGATTGTTTAAGCATAGAGATTCTTTCTCTCTTATTAGAAGCCCCCAGTAAGAAGAAGGGTATCATCTGAGGTACAAACTTGATAGGTTCCATAATAATAGTGTTTGGGTTCCTTGGCTTGGTTCAGGCAGTTCTTGCTGGAAATAGATGTGCAGTTATCAGAGAGGAGTAAAGGTGTGGATTGTAAAGTAAATTTCTGTAAAGTTGAGCTGTTTACTTACCATGTAAGCTGAGCCTTTTCACTACAGACATAAGCCCCAACTGATCCCCAACTGATCTCCTTAATTTATCAATATTGCCCATGAAGTCTGATATCATTGTAGTTTTACCCCTTTTTATATTCTGGTTAACTGTTGATATCTTGGCAAATAGTACTTCAATCTTGCTCAAACTAGTATCATTAGAAAGCGCTTAATCTCAGCCTTCAGAATTGTGCTGCAACTTTATATTTCAATACCATTTAAGTACAGCAGTTTTAAGAGCTATGGCGACAACCAAAAAAACTTCAGATTTAAATAAAATGATTTCAGATTTTAACAGAATCCTTAGTTGCACAAGAATCAGGATTCAATTAATTCAAATATTTTTGGTTAATAAAGGAGCTGTCAAACTGAAAACAACATTTCACTAGCCCATTATACAAAATTATATCCAACATCAAGAAGTGTAGTTCAAACCACAAACAAAATGAACTAACACAACAAGTGAGATGGATGGATGCTGTTCAAGAGTATATTATAATCCAATCAGGAGTCATATGAGGCATCAACAGAAGGACTAAAATAAAACTAAATTGGAGCAATCTAGAAGCAAGATTCCACAAGCACAAAATGAAATGAAGTCACACAATATGTGTAGTATGAGCATCCTAAAATAGAAAACTATCAATTTAACACCCAATCAACAGCTATCTAATTTAGGAACAGAGACATTTTATTCATTTTAATGGCTCCTGATTTGTATGAAATGGTTTTGAGAACCTTCCAAATGTGGACTCAAGATTACAATAAAAATAAATCATAAAATTTTAAACTTCTACTTTTAGTGATTTTATCCTAGGTTTTATTGTACAAACTTTTTTAACAGCAACATCTTTGACAGCGCCAGCAACCAAGCCAGCAGCAGCCAAGCCAGCTTCAATGGAGGCAAGGCTCAGAACATGGAGGCACCTGTTTATAACCAAGTCTTTGAGGCATGTAGCAAGGAAGCTGACCTGTTACTGACCCCTGACCCATATGGCTTTGACTTGTTCAGCAGTCACTTAGTGTCTAGCTCTGCCCCTGCTCCCATACCCACCCCCACACAAGCTGCTTGTCAACTAACCAATAAGGATGGCAACCTTGATTTGGAACAACTTCCTGCCACCAGCTAACTTGCCCCCCTTAGCCAATCAGGCTTCAGCTCCCGCGGCCCAGTGCCCCCAAGCAACAAATCATCACCACCCAAATTCTCCAAGAAAATGAGGCTTTGAACCTGCAGGGTCTGTCCTGGGATCAGATTGCTGACCAATTGCTATTTACCCGGGCTACTGTCATGCGGGAATTCAACAACCTGATGAATAAGGGGAATCTAATTGGGACAGCCAAAAAGCCCAAGAAGGCCCCTGAGTCCCAAATAAATTAGGCCTACCCAATAATGCTTGACCTCCTCCAGCAAAACCTGAAGCTAACCCTAACCCAGGTCTGCAAACAGCTTGCACACCATAACATATGGGTCTCTGAGCGCATGGTGCAGCTCTGGATGTATGGGAAGGTGGCTTCAATACAGGTTCTTACCAATTTTGCCAGCAACCAATGTGGTGGCGCTGAGGATTCCCCATATAATTTTGCCATTAAATCAACCCTGGTCTGATGCCTGACAAGTTTTTCCAATGATGTCATCTTCATCTCTTACTATAAGCTATCAATAGCTTTTAACAACTTTGGTGAACAAGGAAAAGCCACCACTAAGAATAGAAGGAAGAAGGTTAAGAAGGGGACGTTCATTGGTGCATTTCTGGCTGTTTCAGCCAAGGGTTTTGTCTAATATTGGACAAACCCAGATTTTACCAATGGCTACTTGTACAGCCACATCCTTGGTGGATTACTTGACTCCTGGGATGTCTCAAATTCCAAGCACCGGATTTTTTTGAGCCACCAGATGGAGGGTAGTGTCAGGCAACCACCCACTAGGGAGTAATCTTCTAGGTGATGAATGATGGCAGAGGGATTTAATCCAGTTATCAAAGATCCTACAGGCAAGTACACTATTCCTAGATGGAATAAACTTCCAAACACTCAATATCTACCTAGCAGCAGGTTGAAACACCCCAAGAAGAAGTATGCCCCCAAGTAACACAGGAGGAAGGCAGAAGCCAAAGGACGGAAGACTTGGGGTTCGGGATCTGGGATGCATATTGATAGTTCTTGGTCTCTTCTCTGAGAGGTGGGTTATGTTATAAAGGTGTAGCATTATACCATACTCTGGGTATAACCCGGCGCCAAGAACTTTCAAGGAAATGTGCTTCTGGAGAGGTGCCTGAATCTGCGCGCAAACCCATTGAAATGCTGGCCAACACAGCCGGCGGCAAGATTATCCAAAACAACCATTTATACCCAAGAGACTCCTTAGAAGGAGTCTTGGGTAATCTCATGGTTTTGGATGTTAAGGCTTAAGTTGATTTAAAAGAATAAGCAAATGATTCACAGTGGGTGAATGTAGACTTTATTGATTGAACAAGTATAAAGATCATAGCCTACCAGCTTATATAGAATGGTAGCAAAAACAAAGATAACTTGGAGGTAACATAAAGAAGATCATCCCCATGGGGATGTGGTTGGAGAAATTAGGAGATCCTGGAGTGTCGGAATTAAAACTAGAATTTTTTGGCTTACTGAAGCCATGGTACTGACCTCAGTGTTGTTAAAAATAATTATTTGAATTGAAATAAAACCAAAATACCAGGCAAAAACAGGAGATGCCCAGCTATTCCCCAGTTAAAACTGGGGAAGGAGGCCAGGAACTAGCAGCAGAACTGGTGGCCAACAGGCAAACAATAGTAGAACCAAAGTTGAAACCTATATCAACGTCACCAGAATGCTTAAAAGAATCCATTGAAAGGATCATTACAGCATCTGATTGACTGGGATTGCTTTTCAAAGGTAATGATTTGTCTTGGCCTATTATACTAACAGTTTCTTCAAGCAATTGACTGTTGACGCGGACAGAAGAAGACCCAGGCTCAAACCCCGTTGTTGAAATACCTGACTCCAGGACCATATTTAAGCTATCATAATCAGGTAAAAGTGAACATATACTACTGACTAACCCAATAATTTTAGGAAATCTAGTAACATCCACAGGAAGAATCCCTTCTTCTCCTTCACTTAGGAATAAATTGTTGTCAGGAATTAATGAAGGAACATTCCTAACAGGTAGCTCCACTGCCCTCAAGGCTATCCAGCAACGTGGGCACCAGGCCTCAGTCTACCCTGCCAGCCATGCAGGCATCCATATGGGTGATGTTGTCTTCTTTAACATTGGATCCACATTACAGGAGTGTTGCCCTCAGGCTTTCAACAACCTCTATCTTGGGGTCCTTGACCACAATTCTCTCTTTGGTCACCAAATGGTGGCTGACTTTTTTGCCCAAATTGTCTTCCACGTAAACATGGGCAACCAATCACGTAAGGATAAGCACCTTCCACCCCGTGCCACAGCCACCTACCAGCATATCCAGCCAATGACAGACAAGGAATATAACAAGCATTATATGGTGGTCATCACGCGCAATCCTTCTACCCCTACCCCCACCACACCCCATCTTCCAGCCCTATCCACCCAATCCCAGATCCCCTAGGCCAGCACAGCCTCTATATATTCCTTCCCGCACTATTCTATCTACGAGGCATCACTCTTCCCCATCTCAATAAACCCTGTGTCCCCAAACATTTTCTATTTATATTATCTTTATTTTGAATTTCAATTGTTCATGTTCTCTTTGTTTATAGTTGGTTTTATTCTTTATGTTCAGCCTATTTCTATAAAAACATATATTTACTATGTTGTGTATCTAGATCCAGAACACAGTTATTTTTAGTACCCAAACACAGCCCCCTGTGAAAATATTAACAACAATTTGGTGATCAGCTAAATTTGAATTAGAAAATTATAGGTCAACTATTTTTAATAAAGTTGTTACTGATCCAAATACAAAACCTTAATGATAAACTTTAAGCCAATCAGGAGCCAAGTGATAAAGTGATTGTTGTGACATAAAGGGCCATTTAATAATTCTTTGATGCATGTGCACTAATTAAACTGATTGGATGGATCTTTTGCTATTGTGCGCCATTATTGCTGTGGCAAGCTGTTGATGGACTAATGCCCAATCAGCTGCTGGTTAGCACTAGTCCATCAACAACTTTCCACAGCAACAATGGCGCACAATAGCAGAAGATCCAGCCAATCATATTAATTAGCGCACATGCATCAAAGAATTATTGAATGAACCTTTATGACACAATAATCACTTTACCACTTGGCTCCTGATTGGCTTAAAGTTTATCATTAAGGTTTTGAATTTGGATCAGTAACAACTTTATCTAAAAAGAGTTAACCTATAATTTTCTAATTTAAATTTAGCTGATCTCCAAATTGTTGTTAATATTTTCACAAGGGGCTGTACAAAGCGCCAAAAATAATATGGCAATTAAGAAAACAATGCCAACACAAAGCAAACAACACATATTGAGATGAGTGCAAAACATATGCAAAATGGGTAAAAAGATGGGATAGTGTAGCAAATGGGAACACAAACAGGAATAAACAAAAAAGGCAACAGTATCAGAATAATACAGATTTATTGGGCAAAAGCTATAAAAACATATGAAAAGGTTAGTAAAAAATCATATGAGAAAATTGGAGAAGCTTTTGAAGGATCTTGACTCAGTAATTGCAAAAATCAAATACATTGAATGCAAGGTCAAGGAAAAAGTCAAGGCCACTGTTCTTAAAGGGGACAGAATTGAAAAGGTGTCTGCCAAGTCACTCATGGCCAAGATGCTAGAAACCCCCAAAATAACAATTGAGCGTCTTCTTAACATTCTAAAAACTGTAATTGAAGGCCTCCTTTTCAAGTCATTTGCCCTCTCTGCGCCGTCTGTCTGGGTCAACAATCCTGAGATGTATGCACATCTCAAGCCAGCTAAGCAAGCAAGAATTGATGATACAGAATTACCCACCCAACTGCTTGTGCCAAGAATGGCAAAGCCTGTTGAAGCTGCCAGCAAGGAGGAAACCCGGGAAGGTACATAAAAATTATAATTAATAAAAATTAAAAAATACTTACCTTTTTTTAGAAAACATTAATGGTGAGCTCTGCCAGGTCCTGATTCCTTTTGTCCTTCCCACCTTCTATTCAAATTATGCCACTCATGTGATCAAACAGCTCTATCTGTCCCCCCTGTCTTGCAGGAGCTCAAAGACAGGGTCCATGGTACCTTTCTGATGACAAGGGACACGCTAGCCGGGTTGACAAATGCCAAGGGGGTATCCAAGTGGGCAGTTACTGCCTACAAGGATGCCCAACTGGTCCGCCTGAACCTGGTGGTTCTCAGTGGAGTTTACTGTGTAAACTCCATTGAGCTTGTTTGGGACGTCCTGGAGACGCTCTCATTCAAAAATGTACCAGAGATGGGCTGGGCCCATGCGGCTGCTTGCTTCTGCTTCCTGGTAGAGCATGCTATCTATTACCTTTTGGTCAACTTTGGGTGCACAGTGGCAAAACTGGATGTTGCAGAGCAACAGCTGTAAAGAAGACAAAATCCTCCTGGCAGACTTTGGGCTGGCCTGGAAGACCACAAGAGGGGGGTCCTGCAAGCAATGGAGCTGACCTTTGCTAAAACAAAACATGAGAAGAATATCAGTGCTGTTTCAATAAATTGTGCAAGTTTACTGAAGCCTTTACTGGGAAAAGACTTCATCTAGTGGCTTACCTGGGGTATCTCTTTTACTTTGGGATAAGCGCGTCCGTAGAGGATATTGACAGGCCCTCCTAGGGATTGACAAGGCCAGGCTCTCCCTGGATGGGAAGAAGGCCCCCTGGGTTACGACTTGGTTGACCATGTTATCCAGGACACCCTGGTCCTGGCTGGGATATACGGGTTTGCAGCCCTGCCAGAAAAGCTGATCCTCCATTCCCACCTCACCATCCTCCCTTTTACTAGCGGGCAAGAATACTTCAAAAGGGTGTATCCACTGTCCACAGTGTAACGGTGGAGGTTGTGTGCCACCTCCATTGCCAGGTGGGTACATACAGTCAAATTCATTTTAGACGCCCTTAAAACTCTCTTTTCCAATAAATATATTTACACTTTAGATTATTTTTTATTATAAGTAATTTTTATAATTCTTATTTTAGCAAACAAGTTTTGCAAAATAAATCCCAGAGAAGGTCTTAATAAAAGCATGATAATATATGTCAATAAAATCTACTTATAATTTGTACACTTTACATTTAACTTTTTTAATTTGATTTTTATATTTATTTGACAAAAGTGATATAAATACATTTGTGTAATCCAGTATTAAGTGTTTGGGATACCCTTAGATGCCATAATAAAAATTTATTATAAATAAATAAATTACTAACCTTCATTGATGGTTCTGCTGAATGTGATTGCAGGCTTGGAAACATCTAAATATAAAATGATAATTAATAAATCTTGAATAGTAAATTAGAGAATGAAAAAGTTGGACAAGCTAAGCCTTTAATTGATTGAATATTTGGCAAGGCACACAGGGATGAAAAATCAGCATGGTCATAGAATTTGGCCACGGTCTCAGCTGGGAGGATGAAGATCCTGGCCTGCAGCAAATTAAACAGGTCCTTGGTCCCAGTTGGGGTTCCTTGCTTGACAACTTGCTTGAGCCACCCAAAGACTTGCTGAATGGGATTTAGGAAGGGCAAATAGGGGGAAGGAAGATAAGGCACAAATTTGCTGTGGCCAATTTCTGGGGGCCCACAGCAATGCTGGTGTCAATCATTGGGAATTCCAAGAGAATATCAGCCACCTTATGGAGACCAAGATTGTCCAGCACAATATTGTTAGTGAAGCCCGGGCTTGTGCGCCTCAGGTGCTCCTGGACCAATATGAGAAATGATAGGAAGGTCTGGCTATTGTGAGGTCCCAAAATCATTTGGTACAGCTCAACCCCCTTTGGACCAAGGAGAGCCACCGTTGAATAGGCTGTGGCGCAGACTGCAGCACACCAAGCCATCCTGTCATTGGAGCCTTTTGGGACGTACCCATACCCATTGTGCATTGACAAGGAAAAGCTGATTTGTCAATGTAGTAGAATTTGACTGTCCCCTTGGCTTTGAGGGCAGTGCACGCCTAAGTGTATTTTTTCCGAGTCTCAATGTTGGTTGGGCTGTGTCAATTATAGGGAGATACCCTGAGCTTTTTCCAGGAAAATCACATCCCCTTTAGCAGATGGTAGTAAAAGGAAATCAAGGCCTCAACCTCAAAAGTAGATTTAACCATGGCCTGTATATTTGCCAGTTCAAGATGGCAGTCCCAGGTTATCCACTTGCAGATTGCCCATTTCTACTCCTTGGTGAGCATGATAGAAACACTCATGTATTTCTCCGTGGCAAGGACTCAACCTGTGTTAATAACTTGTTGAAGGTCATGCTGGCATACTTGGGATTCACTCCAACAAGGGCCGCAGCCGCCTTGTAATTGCCTGATTCACACATTAGCTTAAGCAGGATGATGTGTTTGATGTCAGGGATGCGTTCTGGGTGGGCTTTTTAGCGGTGGGGATTGGCTGGTTGGCATTGGGCATAACACAGGACATGGGTACCTTTTTGTAGAAGGCTGCAATCTTTTTGAGCACTAGCTGTCCCTCATCAGTTCAGTAGAACTCAGGCTCCTTGTCCTCTTCCTGGTTGCCATCACTGACGTAGGGCTTGTAGCTAGTATCAAGTGCAGGCTTCACCTTCTCCAGAATGACTGACGGGACTGACTCTTGTCAGTACACAACGTCAAACACATATGAAGTAAGTTCTACCTCCTTGTCTCTAACTGTTTTTGTTGTGGTAACCTTGGTAGGCTTCCGGGTCAGCTTGGGGACCCAAGGGTTGATGCTCTGCACCTTAGCAGCTTATGCCCTTGAACTGGCTGTGTCAGTGCAGCGTCACTATTTAACTCTCCTATCCCATCTCCTTCTTGAGTAAGCACTTGGGTTGCACTAACTCTATTCTTTAACCTGCAGGGGCAACCACAACCGCGGTGCACAACAGGTGCATTGGTAATCTGGTGTTGTGTTCCTTCCATTTCAAAATTTAATAAAATATTAAATAAATTTCAATTAAGTTACTCCCTAATTTTAATTTTTGTTTTTATCTGAATATGTATATTTAATTAGAGTTTTCCCCACCCAATATCCTGATTATAGATTTTTTTCTTAGTTAGTTGTTTTTGGTTCTACAACGCCTATTTTAGAATACCCAAAATAATTTCCACCCATTTCCTCATATTTTACACCAAATTAAGCACCTAACACAATGTTTTTAAAATTTATGTTTCAGATCTCGTGTCTTATTTTAGATACCTTGGTATCATTTGTGATTACAATCAATTGCACACACTGATTGAGTAATTTTGTTTACATAGTGAGTTGCTATTGTGTTTCATTTTTTGATTGAGTTTTGACTCACCTTGCTTGGGTGTATTTTGTCACTGATTCACATAGTAAACTTATGTACACCAAAAGTCAACTCACACCATTTTGTTTGTGAATCAATGTATTTTGGTTTGTATTTTGAATAGTTTGCTTTGCACGTGAGCACTTCTATGCTGTGTTGACTCATTTTGCCCATTAACGCCAATAAACCCTGTAAACAGAGTGTATATTTTAACCTGATAGTTGGATTTTGCTTAAATCTGAAATCATTTTGTTTAAATCTGAAGTATTTTTGGTTGTTGCCATAGCTTTTAAAACTACTTTATCTTGAAGTGGCTTTTAATGTAAGCCCAAAAACTATTATTTAAAATAAAATATGCTAATCAACTCTTAAGTATGATATTTTAATCAATAAACTAAGTTTAAAGTATAAATCATTATTTAGCTTACTTCTAGTAAGCAACTCAAAAACCTTTCATTTTAAATAAACTTAAGTTTATTATAACTTTTAACAGTTTAAAAAAATGAACTTTATATATCTTAAATTTATTAAAATTAAAAATGTTATTTTTAATCACATATAAAATTTGCTTGTATATATTGAGTTGTATCTTATTTTTATAGATGCAATGACTAAGATCATTTTCCATTTAGTTTAAATAAATTTTAACCTTTATAAAATTTAATTAAATGAAGCAAGATTTTGATACATTCTTTTTTATGTTTGATATTTTGTATACATATTATCTCTAGCATACAGTATAAAAATATAAATTTATTAAATAGTTTTATAAAGCTATTTTATTAATATTAAATACTTAAGAAATTGAAAAGAAAAATTTTTACTCTCTTATAAGTTCTTATTATATATTTTCTATAAAATCTAACTTAAGAATAAATTACTTATGCTAAATGAGATTACTGAAATTTCAATAAAAGTTTAGTTTTAATTTTAGTTTTTTTAACTTTTATATAGATTTTTTATAAAATAAATCCAAAATTGTTTAATATTTATTTATTAAATATGAAAAAAAGCTATCTGCCCTCTTTTTAAAAAGAGGGATTCAAAAATTATTATATTTTAAATTAAATATTTTTAAAAAAGCTAAGATTTTAGGCAACAATTTAATTTTCAACAAAAAGCATCATATCAGTTTTTATTGTATTTTTATGTTGCTCTTTTTAGAATGATGTTATTTTGTACTAATCAGCTTTCAAGAAATAATGGGTAGGACACGCCATTGTCAGGGTCTGGATGTACAAGCATTCTGGCTACTGCCAACCTACTTAACATCCAGCCATTGCCTGATTTAGTCCCTTCCAATATACTGTTTGACATACCAAGAATGATAACCAAGCAAAATCACCTGACTGTCCAAGTATCCAGTGGCTCAAACCCATCTAGCACATGACCAACCCCTAGGTTTGATCCAACTAAATCCCCGCCACAGCCAATTCTATATAAGTTTTAAGTATTATCCAATAAAATATACTTCTCTTCTTTCTTAATTCCATATTTGAAGCTTCCCCAAAAGGCGCTCCTTATCACCATTTCAAAAACAGCATCTCAAAAAACGCTGTCTCAAACTACACCATCTCAAATTTCTGCTATCTCAATTTATTAGTAAAAATGCCATTTTGATTTACAGCATTTTGACTAAGAAAAACAAGTTTTAAAATTTTAGATTTTTTGAACTCCAAAAATTACCCAAAAATCCCCAGAAATAAAAATTCAAAAAATTTCTAGGCTTAAAAAACCTCAGATTTAAAAATCTGCAATAAAAAATGGGGTCAATTAGTAGCAACATAGTTGTGTAAAGCCCAAAAGTTAAAATAATCCCAAAAACAACTATTTCCCTCTATTTTATCTACAAACTATACTTTAAAATAAGCATATAATTGTATCAAATACCAAAAAAATTCAAATAATGATAAAAGTAAAGGAAATAGGAGAGATTATGAAGTAGTATTTATTGGAAATAAGCTCAAACATTAGTGGAAAGAGCAACTGAGATGGCTTGAAGATGCTCAAGCTTGCTATCCCTGGGATAGTAGGCAAGGACTACCTTGCTGATTTCAGTGTACTTTACTCACCACTTTGGTCTGCTTGGGGGAGGCTGCCTTTAGTCTTTATACCAGTCTTAAAGAGGCAGGCAGAGATGGCCTGCTGGGTTTTTAAATGGACCATGATCTTATTGAATTTGAGCTTATGAACCCTAACCCTTGTAGCAAACTGGCTATGCCACCCTTCAAGGGAAGAGGTGGTCTTGATCAACCCGTCTTTGACCTGCTTATAGAAGTTCCAGGTGATTGAGTCATCGCCTTTTCTAATGTGGCGTGCTCCTTGGAAGATGCCAACCCATTGAGTCTCAAAATATTCAATGAACAGAGAAAAGGCTGCCTGGTTGGCCTGGATATAGGGATGGCAGAGGAGGGCATCATAAAAGGCATTGATCTTCTCCTTTTGCACAAGGGCAAGAGTAGCAAAGCAATTAAAAACGTCCTTTGCTTCTTTGGTGCCTTCAGTGTAGACCAGCTCAAGGAGGTCAGAGCACTTTTGGAGGCGGCAGCAGAGTGCCTGCCTGAAGTGGAAGTAGCATCCCTGAGGGGAGCTCTTAAAGACACAAATAAAGGCATTTGCCTGAGCCTATTTGAAATCCACTACCAGATATTCATGGTAGGGAAGGCTTTCAAGCTTTTTCTTGGTTGGGGTGGGAGTGTCTTCTTCTTGGGAGATGGATTTTTTCTTACGCCCTCTAGTCTCCTTGGGCTCCTCTTCAATTGTGGGGAGGATTTCATCCAGTTTGGCTTTTAAAATTGTGAGTGCCCAGACATAGGTTTCCTGCTTCTTATTTGGGAGGAAAAGAAAGACCAGAGGAAGAACCAGATTTACAATCTGCCCATGGATATTCCAAAGCTGGCTAAAGAGCTTTGGCCAGGTGAAGAAAGTGCCATCTGCAAGCCAGGTCTTGCACTTGAGGAGGTTGCACAGATCCTGGCTTGTTGCAAAGCAGATAATACGCTCTGGGGCATGTTGACCATCATCATGGAGGAGGAATATCTCTTCATGGTGAGATAGTTTTTGCTCCTCAGTAATGATCAATTGGTCAATAGAGCTTGCATTGACGCCTTCAGTGCTCAGAGCATATCTTTGATTAGTAAAATATCTATGTAGTTTTGAGGCGCCACCAACAGTTGCTAGTTGGGTATTGTTTAAAGTAAGGAACACATTGTTGACAACCTCAGTTGCAGTTTGATCCTTTGTGGTTGGGATCACCTGGCAAGGAAACCAGCAGATAAGTTGATAGAGGGTCAAAAGGCTTGGCGCAGTTGTGGTTAACAGTAAGGGCCTTAAATCTGGTGAACCCATAAGTTGTGAGCCTTGCTGGGAAGCCAACATTATCACATTTGAAGTGATGTTGGCAGATGGGCTTCTTCTCATCATTACAGCTGAAGCTGTAGTCCTTGTAGACAAAACCAGCACCCCCTTTCTTTGTCATAATTGGATAGCTGATAGGATATGTTGTTGGTACAGCAAAGGTGCCATTTTAGTTGCATACATTGTGGATGGAGTTAAGATCCCAAGGGCTCAATTGGCTCATTTGTAGGAGCACCAGGCTCAGGCTCCTGCTCCTCTTCATCCTCAGGCTCTGAAGTGGGGTCAGAATGGCAATTGAAGTTGAAAAACTTCTCTTGAGGATCAGAAAGAAGAAGTAAACAAATGGAGAATGGGGAGGGGTAGGACTGTTTCCCTCTTGTTCAGGTGACAGAGTTGGGGTCTTGGGGGGAGCTTTGGCCTTAGAAGGCTGCTTCTTTGGCCTTGTCTTGGCCTTTTTAGCCTTGGGCAGAGTAATTTTGGACTTTAAGGCCTTGTAGGCCTTGAGAGCAGCTTTGGCAGTTGACTTGGGAGGCATCTAAAAGTGAATTAGCATCAAAATATGAGCAATTGTGGGGTTGTTTTTAAAGAGAAAAATGAGAATGTTTTTAAAATAAAAGTATCAATTTTTTACATAGAATTGTAGAGGAAATCTAAAAATATATACTATCAAAATTTTAATGTTTTTTATTTTGTAAAAATAATTTTTTTTAGTAACACAAGTAGGCAAAACTTTGAGTTTTGACTGAAAACTTTTTTTCAAAATGGCTTTTTTGAAGTGACGTAATTGAGGTGCTGTAGCTCAAAAACATAGTGTTTTTGACCATTTATTATATTAAATTAACAAATATATAGTGGAGCTACCTCAACTGGGCCAAAGAGTAAAACTTGAATTTCTCAAAAACTTGCTTAACAACTGGGGTCAAAAAGTACTCAGTTGTTTGAGGAGGCCAAAAAATATATATTTGCAAAGTTTCATATTTTTCTTACATTTTTTATTAATATGGTATTTGACATGAATATGTACTTTTGAAAATTGGAAAGCAAGAATTGCAGTGGGCAAATCAATATAGCGTAGCCTGGCGTCATATGTAATTTCCCTTTATTTTCCCCTATCTATTGTGCACATTGAATCAATTGGGTGATATGAAACTTGGTGGTATTTGAAGTGATGTAAATCAAAATGGCGTAATCACCCCCTTCTATATTAAAATCACTATTAAAATATTTTATTGAGAAAACCCTTATCAATGTATCCATGTATAATAAAGTTATAAATTACATATAGCAAAACTGGTTTTTTACCCAGCAATGACAACCACTAAAAGGACTATCATAGTGGCGTCTATTTAGGTTGCTCTTATTATAAGTGTCTTAGATTAATACTAAAGGAACATCTTATGGCACTATACCACAGGCTTTATTTTAGTTTGGGTATAAGCTTATTTAAGTTTAAGATAAATGGTGTAATTCAAAATGACGTAAAGTCAAGATGACGTAAATATGCCCCACACTAAGTGATTTCATATGTATATAAAGTTACTATAAATTCAGAACCTGAACAAAAAATGTGGGATTTTCAAATCCTTGGTCCAAATTATGAATCACTTTTGTGGGCAACTCAGCTGAGTGATAATTAAAATATTTAATAAAAGCAATCACTTAAGTTGACTTTTTTTGGTTTATTTAAATTGGCAAATTCAAATCTCTTGAGCAGATAACTCAACTAAAAAAAGACAAAACACAACAAACAAATGCAGGATAAATGAATCAGAAATGTGGGATTCTAATGTACAATTTGAGATTTCCTGTATTTCAAACAAATCATAGACATCATATAAAATTAACAAATCTGAAATTGCGGGATTGTCAAATCCAAGAACTAAATTTCAAATCATAATTGCAATGAATTTGAAATAAATATAATTTATGGGTGTCTCAAAAAGGATGTCAAAGGATCTAGAGTGTATTTGTGCTAATTATTTTAGGAATCATAGGCATTCTCAAAAATCACCTTATTTCAATTTAGGACAGCTAAAATTTTGAGCGTAATATTCACCAACTTAACATACTTAACAATAAAATTGACTAAAATATACATGTCTCTTTTTGAGTTTAAAATTTTTAATAAAAATTTATTATGTCTTCTTTCAACAACAACCAAGTCAACAAGCTGTTTCTTGGCCTTGACAAAATCATGCAGGGCTACGCTGGGTCTCTTAACAGTGAAGCCTCTGTCTATGGCCACTCCCAACCCACAGGCCTCTCCGCAAGCACCACCCAGGAGTGTGTTCTTTCTCCTGAAGCTTCCAGCATGGCCCTGTTTGCCCACCATGCACAGGCAGCTTCCAACCCAAATCCCTTATCAGCAATGGCATCTGGAACCAGCCATTTGAGCCATTGGGTCACCCAGAGAGCCCAGAACCCTGAAATAGCCAATCAGATGGCATTGACTAGTTCCCAAGATAGACACATCCCTCATCCAGCTAACCAGCTTGTAAGACACAGAAGAAAATTGATCACCCCAGAAATTGTTCTCAAAATGGTTGAAAAGTGAGGGATACTTATATCCTTTGGGGAATTGCGGCTGCAATGGGGTTTGCAAAGTCCACTGTGGCTGCAACCCTGCGAGCCCACACCAACTGTGGCCCCCCTACCAAGAAGACCCTAACTGATGCCTGTAATTTGACCAAAGGTGACACAGCCCATCCTCTTATGATAGCCATTATGGAATGTGACCCTCAGATGTCCCTGGTTCAGGTACATCTCCAGTTGGGACTCCACGGCATCTTCACCAACAAAAGAACAGTGAATTTGTGGATGCACAAAGTTATGGTTGCTGCTAAAATCTTGTCCAATAAAGTTCTCAGTGGCCCCATTTTGGTGGATACCAACCCCTACAATTCAACTATTATTAATTTTATCAAAGGAAGGGCAATGAGGGCCCGTAATGACACCATCTTTCTGTTGTATGCTAATATATCTGCAAGTGTTCAAGACTATGGAGAAAAGTGTATCTAATCTGATGTGTACAAGCGTGGCCCAATCTTGTATTGTTTTGTTGGGGTTTTATTAGCAGTTTCCCCATTAGGCATCAATTATTACTTGGTAATATCAAACACCCCAGATGGGTATGCCTACCAGGCAGAGCTCAAGGACATGTTGGAGGAGTGGGCTACCCAACAAGCTGTGTACACAGTTATATTGAGTGCTGAGATGGAACAGCAGGAACGGACAACCCAAGAAATCAGGGCTGCAGGGCATACTTGTTGGTCCTATTCCATCAACTACGCCAACATGCATCTTGCAAATGTATGTCTCTAAAATTTTAGTTCCGCCCTCAGGCGCTTAAAGCCTGCCACCTACAACAAACTATGCACCCAAATTGATAAGGGGTATGAGCTTTTCCCTTCTGCGTCTGTCGAGGACATATTTTATCCCATCATCTTCTATGCAAGTGATAGTGATAAGTTCAGAAAGGACCACTGCCTCCCCCCACGCCAGTTCATTTGTTTTGTCAAGCCAGTATATGTGACAGAAGAAGAATTGAAGCAATTGAAGCAATCAGCTCTTGCTGCCCCTTCCCAGTCAAAAAACCCTGCCTCCTCCCCATCAAGCCACCTGCCTTTTAACCCTGACTTCCAAACCACCACTCATTCCCTCACCACTATCTCTGATGCCGTCCCTTTCACAGGCGCAGATGAAGGCAATGTTTATTCCACCCATTCCCCCCCCTTCCTGTCCTTTGATTAGTAAATAAATCTTTTATTTGTGACAACTTGTTAAAATTGATATCTCTCTTTCAATTCATAATTGATAATATTTTCTTTTTACATTATCAACATTTCCCATAATTAATACAATGTTGTACATTTTACAAATAGCTTAAAATTATGAGCATACATAATTTTCATCATTAATAATAAAGTAAAGACAATAAACGTAAATATTGCATTAGAATATTGCAATTAGACATCAACTCTTGATATTTTGATATTATGTGCATAACTCAATGTATTTTGATTAATAAAATTCATTGTAAACTTGGCTTCTTTCATTTAATTTATTAAAACAGATTGTGTTTATATTAGAGAGCCATTAACAATTAGTACAAATATTGATACATAGTGCATTTTACATCCTGTATATTTACCTATTGGTAATAACTCTATAAACTTTTTAGTCGGATTTTGCAAGGTAATAATAATGTAATGGGTTAACAAATTACTGTTTATTGTCATTAATTGGCTGATTTTCTTTGCTGTGGCAATAGTGCATTTTCTGATATTTACACACTAGTATCCAATTAGTTGGCTTCACATCAAATTGCACAGGTGATAGGAAAACAAGCCGCCACCCCAACCACATCCGGTCTCGGAGTGGCAGCTTGTTTTCCTATTGCCTGTGCAATTTGATGTGAAGCCAACCAATTGGATACTAGTGTGTAAATATCAGAAAATGCACAATCACCACAGCAAAGAAAATCAGGCAATTAATGGCAATGAACAGTAATTTATTAACCCATTACATTGTTATTACCTTGCAAAATCCAACTAAAAAGTTTATAGAGTTATTACTAATAGGTAAACATACAGGCTGTAAAAATGCACTATGTATCAATATTTGTACTAAGTGTTAATGGCTCTCTAATATAAACACAATCTGTTTTAATAAATTACAATGAAAAAAGCCAAGTTACAATGAATTTTATTAATCAAAATGCATTGAGTTTTGCTCATATATCAAAATATCAAGAGTTGACGTCTAATTGCAATATTCTAATGCAATATTTAAGTTTATTGTCTTTAATTTATTAATGATGATGCAAAATTTGTATGCATTGAAGATAGTACTATGAAACCAGTTTGTTGATGGAATTCAAACAAGATGTCAACTATCTATACCTTGATAAATGAATTAGAAGTACACCTGCAAAAGGTTGTTGAAATAGAAAAAATATCAGGGAAATAGTGACAGGAAAGCTGGGTAACAAGGGCCAGCCACTAATCCAGTCAAAAAAAAGATGCTATGAATAAACTAGGAAATATTATAGACAAAAAGAATAAAGAAGCATTACTATATCTCCAGGGAACAAGTCTATCAAGTCTGAAGTTTAACAATGTGGCCTACAATTTGTGGGAGTTCTGGCAGGGGGCCAAAGAAAATAATAAGAAGATCAAACTAATCAAAGGAAATGAAGTTCAAAATGAAATTAACACCAATGAAGAGGAAAATAATCAAATGGAAACAGACAAAAATGAAACACAAGCAAGAAGCAGGAGCGCTTCACAAAATACAGAAACTTTATCAAATGAAAATCAAGAGGAAACACAAGTTGCAAGAAAAATAAGGAAAATTAAGCCCAGGAAAATTAATGAAGAGCAGCCAACGCTCATGAAGTTTGCCAAAGTGGCACCTGTGGCTGAGGGGGCCACAGGGAAAACAATTAGTAAGCCTTTTTATGTTTTACTTATATTTATTTTAGTCATCACCAGGAATGGGGATGAGGTTGCGGAAGTGGCGGCTTTTACATTAAGTTGGGTTTACAGGGGTTACCAGTCACTGGTAACCCCTATAAAACAAATAAATAAAAGCCAAATAAATAAAATAGTACAGCAGAATATGACTAATTTTTCAAGTATTGAAGCTAAAGCTAGGGAATATTTACCACCTGCGGGGTGCTTGCCATGGATAAGGGAAGCATATGAAATAGGATTAATTATCAACTTCAAAGAAATGAATGAAATTTGTGGGGATATCAAACTAAACGCTGATGAAAATATATACAAAAGCATTCAAAGATTCCCCTTCACAAACATCAACTAATATGAAAAGAACTCAATAAAAACCAACTTTCAAATAGGAACTTAATATTTGAAAGCTGCAATTTTTAATGAAATATTTAAGGCACTGTCAAATAAAGTCAGGAATGCAGTCCTTATGAATACTTTTAAACCTTTATTTATTTTGTTTGCCAAGGCCTGGGGGGCTGATTCAAGTCAGGCGCCCCCAGAACCCTCTTCAAGTTCAACCAATGATCCTATATCAATAGGTTAGTTCAAACATTCAAAAAATTATGCATATTCTCAGAAAAGTATACCTTGCAAAGAATTCACGTTGTGGTATACCTAGGAATCCTCCTTCACTGCATATTAAAAACCAGCATCAAAAAGTTGGAGGATGTACCTATTCAAATGGATATTTTCCGCTTAGCCCTCAACTGCCAGAAGACACTGCAGGGGTATATGACAGTCAAGCACTTCCTGTATGACTCCTTTGCATTGGCAACATTATATGGGTACTACGCACCCCCTGAAACCCCTATTAATTGATTCACTCACCCGCCTTCCTTTTATCAAATAATTAACAACCACCGAGGTACAGGGCGCCACTCTAGCAATTGCATCAAGGGTTGTCCACCACGTACAGAAGAGTATGTGGATCCAATTAGACGCTTTAGCAAAAAATTTAATTTTGGGGTATAATTCCCTGGAATAATCACATTCCCTTTGCAATCAACATCCCCCCAATAAATATTTTCCCCTTGCAAATTAATTTTTTTACTTTTTATATTTTAAAACTAAAATTTTAAGACTGAATTATGTAATATTAAAATTTTACTATAAAATTTTTAATATTACATATTTGAATATTAAAATTTTAGTATCTAAAAGCTAATATTAAAATTTTAATAATAAATATTATAATACTAAAATTTTTAATATCAAATATTTCAATATTGAATAAATCATGATTTAAAAAAATAGTTAAATTTTGAATATTTAAACTTCAATATTTAAATTTTAAGATTTATAATTATAATTTTACTTTAAGTGTTTTAATTTTTATTTTTATATTATAATAGTAATATATAATTAGGTTGATAACAATAAAGGAACAGTTTAATAAAGTGAACATGTGTAATAATAAAATATGATTTATAAATTTGTTTATTTACTAGCGCGTCAAGTACGGGTTCATTTATTACATAAACAAACAACAAGAATTGAATTTATCTGCATCATACAGCCCGCTCCACTTATATTCTAAACAAATGATTGTTTAGAACTCAAATTACCTTTCCCTTGTAATATGATTTTATAAACATATTTGATATACTTGACCTGCAACCTAAGTACTAATTAGTAAGCAATATATGAAAATCATTGGTTTCTGTGTTGTGTGGCTATAGTGGCACTGAAATAACAAGGATCAGATGATGACCTGCAAGGTCTAATTTGTGGCTTATAAAAGCCAAAGTACCATCAAAGATTCACAATCATTTAAATAAACTAATTTATTTCTATCTTTTTTTAATTTACTTGTTGGTGCAAAAGCCAATAATAATATTCAGTGCATTATAATAAAAATATATCCTTCTTACCTGGTATAATTAATTTTACTTACCTTTCCCATGTATTCTTATATTTCTATAATACAATCAAATGTCACATTATTATATATAAATAATAATTTTTGAGTCCTAATAAAAACAAACTAAATAAAAATAAAAACAAAAACAAATAAAACCCAGAGCGCCCATTTATCTGATTGGCTTGGAGGCCAGGGTTTTAGGGAGGAAGGATTCCAAGTGCTCATAGAAAGCCACTACCACATTGGGTGGCATTGCAAATTGGCTGATCTCAAGAATGTTGAAGAGATCCTCTGTGTCCTGAGGGAGGCCTTGTTTCACCTTATTCTTGATCCAACCAAACACCTCCTCCATTGGGTTCAGAAATGGAGAATAAGGCAGAAGAAAGAGGAGTCTCATTGGGCAGTCTGCAAGGCAATGGCTGGCAGAATGGCTGTTTTTGTCAATGGGGGGAACTCAGACACAACCAGATCCACTTTGTGGAGCCCAGCATTATCAAGCACAATAATGTTGGTTGTGCTGCTGTAATTTATCTGAAGGTACTCCTTGACAGCTTGGAGAAAATTGAGAAAGGTCCTGCTATTATGGGAACCCTTGATCATCTGATATTGATCCAACCTGCAAGGACCAAGAAGCCCAACCATTGAATAGGTCTGGGAACAGACAGCTGCACAATGGGCTACACTGTCCTTGGACCCCTTCTCAACCCACCCATGCCTAGACCTGAGTGAGGAGGAAAACAACTTTCTGTCAATATAGAAGAACCGAAAATTCCCAGTCTCCTTTAGTGCCAGATATGTCTCAGCATAAATGTGTTGATCCTCAATGGTCTTTTCACTGTTCCTATTGTACAGCAAAACTCCCAGTACTTTCCAGGAGAAGCCCAAATAAACCATAGTTTTGTAGACAAGGGTTTTGGAAACAGAAAGACCAAACTCTGTTGCAAGCATTGATTGGACAGCAAGTTTGTCCAGGTGGCAATCCTTGGCTACTCACTGCTTGATTGCGTCAATGTGAATAGGCTGAAGGAGTTTGGGTTGTCTTTTTGCCTTGGTGGATTTTGCAATTGCCTGGTATTGCCATACTTGTTGTTGATGCTGGCAATGTATCTGGCTGTGACACCAAATCAGGACGCAATATCCCAAACCGCCATTCCCCTGTTCAAGCAGTTGAGGAGAGCTTCACGCTCACTATCTGTCAACTGACGCCGGCCCTTGGCAGGTACCACAGCATCCTGGCTACCAGGCTCAACACAGGGGATGGGGACCTTTGTGTAGAATGTGGGATCATGCTTGGTTGTGCTGGCGCCGTCAATGATGGCATAAGACACAGGCACAGATGGCTCCTCAGTTGTGGCCAATGGCTGATAGGAGGTATCAAAAATGCAGGGCAGGAAGTAGCAACTCCTGGGTCAAGAGTGTGGGGCTGGGTGACAATTGGGTATACAGTGGAGGTGTAAGTAACCTCATTATTCCTGGTGACCCTGGTGTAGGAGACTTTTGTGGCAGGTCTTGAGAGTGGCTTCTGTCTGGGATTCAGGCTGGTTGATCAGGCTTAGGATGCGGGAGGTGGTTGGCTGTTGCTGACACCTTGGGAGGCCTGTGTATTAGCATGACCCCCCTCAAGTTGGGTTCTGGGTCTGTTCTTGGACCCTCTGGGACGCCCTTGTGGACAGGCTGCCCTGCGGGCTGGTGCAGGAGCAGGTTGAGAATGTGATTGACAGTCCATAAAAATAAAATAAAAAATATATATTAGATAAAATATGTATTTAGTTGGAGTTATTGGTTTAGTTGTGGATAGTTATTTTCTCTTGAGTTAGCCTTGAATAGTAACATAATTTCTATATCCGTGATTTGAAGTGAATAATATTGTATACTTTCCAGGTTTGGATGATTTTAAAGTTTAATAAATTTTTATGTCTAAACATGGTTGTTGAGATTGGATTTTTCATTTGATTTTAGTTGTGGTGGAGCTTCTTGATTTGGGTTAGTGTTTCCTAGTGTGCTTACTTTACATTCAATTTGGATTCCAGTTTCTGCAATTAATATCTGAGTTTACCAGTGCCATTAAAAAGTGATTTGAAATTTGGTTCATGGATTTGACAATCCCACAATTTCAAAAAACATAGTAAACTTAATGAAAATGGTTGATGGATTTGAACGCTTTAAATCTGATTCCAGTTAATTAATTTTGTCCATTGGAAATATGCAGTTTGACTTGAACTTTGCAAAGTGTCTATGAGCTTCTGCATTTTCAAAAATTCAAATAAAAATCCAAAGAATTCAATTTAATTAAAAAAAGGCCATCCTGCAAAAGTGATTCAAAATTTGGACCAAGGATTTGACAATCCCACATTTTTACATTCAGGTTCTGAATTTACAGTAGCAAAATAAGATTTAATTAATCTGACTCAAAGTGACAGAATTGAGATGGCGTAAATTTGAGATGCTGTATTACAAAGGTATATGTAAGTTTAACTATTTTATTTTTTATTTTATTTTTTTGTGTTTACAAACCACTAACACAAAAACGCCATCTTGAATTTAATTTGAGATGGCGTTTTTGAAATGGCGTGTTGTACCAATAATGGTATATGAAATAAGATTGTTACTAGCTTTTAATACATTTTAATTTAGCTTAAGTATAAAATGCTTAATTTAATATAGATTTTTATATTATAAGGATTAAATAAGATTTACTTTGATAAAATTGTTGTAATTATTTAAATTTATTGATAAAAAAATTAAAACAAAATTTTAAAGTGTAAAGTAGTACAGTTAATAGAAAACAGATTTATCTAACAAATAATAACCCAAATGATTCAAAGGCAGCTCTAAAGTTGTTGGGCTACATGGGCAAGAATATTCTTTTGTCTGTCACTTGAGGAATGGTGGTAGGCGCTTGGAAGAACCCTTGTACTGATAGGGTGTTGAAGGTGGGAACCAGCATTACCATGTTCTGGTACAGTAAAAATCCTTCTGGTATTTTGGTTCCTGGTGTGTAGAGTGGCCAGTCCACAGGGAGGGCAGACATGATTCTTTTATACATTTGTTGACCGTGGCAAGTACAGGCAACAGGCATAATTTTGAAGGGAAAGGTAAAATGGAGAACCCACCTTTGCTACTAATGTTGTAACTGTGCTGCTTTAGCAAAGTTACAAGGGGAAAATATTTAAAGACTAGAAATTATCTTTATTGAGATATTGTAATTATATAGTGTGAGTGAATCATAGATAGTAGGAACATGATTGTGATGATCAATCAGTTGGATGGTTAGGGGGTGGCTTGATCTAGATATTGATTCAAGCGCTGAATCAAGATATCTATCCTTTGGGATTATCATTTGCTATTCTTGCCATTTTGGGGAATTTGAGTTGACTTCCTTGTTTGGCTATGGGTCACCAGGAAGTTGGATTGCAGGTCATAAACCCACTTAATCAGAACCTTGTTGGCAGGTCAATCCTGTTGTTTTAACACCAACAAAATCCAAAGGGAATTAATAGAGACTATTCTATCTTAAGGAAGTTCATTTGATTGATCCCTATGGATTATGGTAATACAATCCCAAGGAAGATACATTCCTATAGTAGGCTTTCCTGCTGGGCAAACTCTTTGGGTGTCTTTCTGCCTACATAATACATTATTCTGAGTAACCACTCAATATACTTGGGCATGTGGTATAATTTGATGGTAAACAGTCTTTGACCCACACAGAATGATGTTGCCAGCTAAGTTCATGGACTGTTGACTGCCTGATTTCTCATAACTAAGAAGATCCAGGTTAGCACTCATGGCCCAGCGCAGGCGGTACTTTTGACTATCCAAACCATGCCATAAAGGCACCAGACCTGTGGCTGACTTAGGATCCATCCAAGCAAGAAATATTATGCCTAAGAGTTTGAGGGCACATCTGGTCAGGTTGTTTGTCAGCTTATTCTCATCAAACTAGAACTGCTGGAGTTTTAATTCAGCATATGAGTCATTATTTGTTAGATTAAACTGTTTCCTATTAACTGCGCTACTTAAAACTTTAAAATTTTGTTTTAATTTTCTTATCAATAAATTTAAATAATTACAACAATTTTATCAAAGTAAATCTTATTTAATCCTTATAATATAAAAATCTATATTAAATTAATCATTTTCTACTTACAGCTAAAAAAACTGTATTAAAAGCTAGTAACAATCTTATTTCATATACCATTATTTCTTGAAAGCTGATTAGTACAAAATGACATCATTCTAAAAAGAGCAACATAAAAATACAATAAAAACTGATATGATGCTTTTTGAGGGAGATTAAATTGTTGCCTAAAATCTTAGCTTTTTTGCATATTTAATAAAAAAATATTAAATAATTTTGGATTTTTTTAAAAAAATCTAGTAAAAAGTTAAAAAAAACTAAAACTAAAAATTAAAACTGAACTTTTATTGAAATTTCAGTGATCTCATTTAGCATAAGTAATTTATTCTTAAGTTAGATTTTATAGAAAATATATAATAAGAACTTATAAGAGAGTAAAAGTTTTTCTTTTCAATTTCTTAAGTATTTAGTATTAATAAAATAGCTCTATACAACTATTTAATAAAATTATATTTTTATACTGTATGCTAGAGATAATATGTATAAAAAATTCAAACATAAAAAAGAATGTATCAAAATCTTGCTTTATTTAATTAAATTTTATAAAGGTTAAAATTTATTTAAACTAAATGAAAAATGATCTTAGTCATTGTATCTATAAAAATAAGATACAAATTTAAGTATACAAGCAAATATTTATATGTGATTAAAAATAACATTTTTGTTTTGATAGATTTAAGATATATAAAGTTCATTTTTTAAGAACTGTTAAAGGTTATAATAAACTTAAGTTTATTTAAAAAAGGTTTTTGAGTTGGTTACTAAAAGTAAGCTAAATAATGATTTATACTTTAAATTTAGTTTACAGATTAAAATATCATACTTTAGGAGTTAATTAGCATATTTTATTTCAAATAATAATTTTAAAAGCTTACATTCAAAGCCACTTCAAGATACATAATTGGTATTGAAATATAAAGTTGCAGCACAATTCCAAAAGCTGAGATTAAGGGCTTTCTAATGATACTAGTTTGAGCGAGATTGAAGTATGATTCGCGGAAATATCAACAGTTAACCAGAATATAAATTGGGGTAAATAAACAATGATATCAGACTTCAGGGGTGATATTGATAAATTAAGGAGATCAGTTGGGGGTCAGTTGGGGATTTATGCCTGTAGTGCAAAAGCTCAGCTAACATGGTATTTAAACAGCTCAACTTTACAGAAATTTACTTTACAATCCACACCTTTACTCCTCTCTGATAACTGCACATCTATTTCCAAGCAAGAA
The DNA here is from genome assembly GCA_014839935.2 of Entomophthora muscae. Lineage (NCBI taxonomy): Eukaryota > Fungi > Entomophthoromycota > Entomophthoromycetes > Entomophthorales > Entomophthoraceae > Entomophthora > Entomophthora muscae. Next base: position 132,363 of record QTSX02002167.1, on the reverse strand, counting down.
CTGCCTGAACCAAGCCAAGGAACCCAAACACTATCATTATGGAACCTATCAAGTTTGTACCTCATATGATACCCTTCTTCTTACTGGGGGCTTCTACTAAGAGAGAAAGAATCTCTATGCTTAAACAAGCATTCCTTTTACTGCTGGCAGTGATCTTAACAGCTTTGTTGAGCATTTCTTATTAAAAACAGAGTTTGGAAAAAGTAGCTTCTTACCTGTCATATAAAATTCTAAGACAGATGATTTCCTTAACAACCTAAAGGAATTGATGTCAGAGTCCCCTGCCAAGCACTTTCCTTCCCTAAGAGCATTGGTTACATCAAGCTACAGTCTGAAAGAGCTTTGGGATTGTGAATTTAAAATGACAAAAAAAGAGTATTCATATTCTAAAAAAATAAATAATGCTAAAAAAGCATCATTAAATTCAAAAAATAAAAAATGAAAAAATGATTCAGTAAAAAAAGAAAACATAAAAAATATTTTAAACATATATTAAAAAATTCATTTCCAACTAGCCAATTCACTAAAAAATTCCCTGGATTGATTTATGAAGAATCACAAAAAGAGTTGAGTGAATACTCAACTAAAATAAATACTCATTATTGAAAATAAAAAAAGAAATTTATGAAGATATGAAAATAAAAACAATATTTCTATTTCACTTTCCACTTTTTATAAGCTTATTCCTAATAATATAATTAAAAGCAAAAAGCAAACTGATATGTGTAACATTTGCAACTTAAAAAAGTCATTAGAAATGAAGAAAAAGGATTTGAGTATAAAGAAGTTGCCATTGCCTAAATCTATTAAAGAAAATTTGGAATCTATTGACCTACATGAAAAGTTTTATAAGCATCAAAATAAAGAATATATTAGTGATATAAATAATCTTGATAATAATTCATGTGTTATAGTAATAAAATAAAGAAACCTTTAAAATAGGTGGGGGTCCTATAGAGACAAATAATTGTTTTTATGAGAAAATACCTATTTCTTTATTAGGAATTGCAATTGCTTTTAAAGAAAATGAGAAAATTAAATATGAGTATCATGACTTTTTATCTGAAATTTTATCTCTTGACTCTTTTTTTTCAGGTCACTGTTTGATAAGTCTGCTTAAAAATAATAAATTTAAGAATATTAAAAATATTAAAGTTTGGACTGATAATGGTAATCATTTCAGATCTTATGATTTCTTATATTATCTTTTTAAAGAGGTACCTAAAATTATAAAAGGAACAATTAAGTTTAATAGATTTTTTGAGTGTCATGGCAAAAGTATTGTTGATGGTCATTTTGGTGTATTATCTAAAATATTATTACAAAAGGAAAATGAGATGTATATAAAAAATATAAATGATCTCAAAATGGTTTTTGAGAGAGAGGAAGAAAGAAAGAGTCTATATGAGACACATGTAAAAAATTCAGATGTTTCCCAAAAAACCTTTTTTCACATCTATGATAGAAAATCTAGGCCTAAAAAAGCTGGCTTGAAGTCAAAGCATTTTATGTTAATCTTTCATATATAATGAAAGATGGTAAGCTGTATGTTTCACCTTTGACATTTGAGGATGTTAAGGAGTACTCCAAAATAAATTATTGTGCAAAGTTCTGCACAGATGACAGAGAAACAAAGAGAGCTGATACTACTAAAGGATTAGTAGGAAAATTTCATGAAGTTGGACGCATAACAAAAACTTATATTTCACATAGGGTAAATAGTCTTATAAATACAACAACTTTTTTTTCTAAAAATAACTAAGAAATTAATTATATGAGCCAAAGATAGGGTAATAGCAATTATAGCTTTGGTGCTGCTATTAATCTCCCATGCAACTCATATATTTAATTCTTGGCTTTTTAAAATAGAAAAAAGGGTTTTGGCAAAAAATACAGTTAATAGAAATAAGATTTATTTCTATTATTTGTATATTTTACACTCTTAAACTTTTCTTCAGTAAACTAAGCATTATAATAATGTTCAAAAAACATAAGTTTATGACTTAAATGATACCAAAGAAGTTAAAAGGCTTTGAAATGCTTAAGCTGGTGCCTTGGCTTAATCTAAGAAATAATGACCATATGTCATCAGCTTTTATACCAGTTTCCTCCATTGAATGTTATGGCTAGCTTTCAGTTTCCTTGTGGTAATAGTGTAAAGAATTTTGAGCAGCAACATAAAAGTGGACCAATTTACACTTTGTCCACAGAATTGAAGGCTTGGTATTCTCTCCTAACACAGATTAGTGTTCATGTTAGCATACTGTCCTTGTTTGTCCTCCTGAATAGTTGTACCCAATTAAATGTCAGGACAGTATTCAGATCTTTAAGATACAGTGTCCTTACAGGAAAAGCTATTTGGGTTGAAGGTTTTATACTCTGTAAAACTCTAGAAGTAGACGTTTGAGTTATCATGATAGGTAACTCAACAACTGATTGATTGGGGTACTAGGTTGATAAGCGCTGGCACTTGTGGAACTTTGTAGTGCTGTGTCAATTTCACCACCTAATATTTCATTAAAGATAGTTTTTTCATGTTATAATATAGATGAGATGCATACTGGCTCTGTGTTGTTGGGCTTTAAACTGATTGAAAAATTTGTTGTAACTTTCTGTTTTGGTTGATCAATATATCTGAAAACTGGTTTCCAAATTTACCGTAGACAGTTGATCATATTAAGGAAAGAGTTGCTTCTGAAGTACTGCCTAGTTTAGTGGGGGAAATGTTGTGAATTAGATAGTGTAAACTAGTCAATACTGAAGTTATTATCTTTCCATATACTAAGCTTCTTGCATTATGATACTATAGTACTCTTGGGTGGATGATTGAGTAGTTTGGTAGAGCTGAGAATCAATTAGTCCATTTTTGGGGTCCATTAGAAGATGGCTGAAAGTCAATAAGAACCCCATATTAGAAATGAGGTCCAGAGGTTCTGTGGCCAATTACAATTATGACTTCTCTATATAACTCTTCCCTCGATACAAAAAATTTAAATTAATATTTACGCAAAAATATATTTTGACTATAAACATTAGGTTTGATTATATATCAACTTAAATATTAGTTATTATAAGGGTAGGACACACCATCTCAAAAACGGCATCTCAAAATACACCATCTTGAATTTAATTTGAGATGGCATTTTTTGCGTTAGTGATTTTGAATCACAAAAAAATAAAATAAACAATAAAATAGTTAAAATTTACATATAACTTTATAATGCGGCATCTCAAATTTAAGCCATCTCAATTCCGTCACTTCAAGTCAGATTAATTAAATCTTATTTTGCTAATTTTATTTACATATGAAATCACTTAGTGTGGGGCATGTTTACGCCATCTTGACTTTACGTCATTTTGAATTACACCATTTATCTTAAACTTAAATAAGCTTATACCCAAACTAAAATAAAGCCTGTGGTATAGTGCCATAAGATGTTCCTTTAGTATTAATCTAAGACACTTATAATAAGAGCAACCTAAATAGACGCCACTATGATAGTCCTTTTAGTGGTTGTCATTGCTGGGTAAAAAAACCAGTTTTGCTATATGTAATTTATAACTTTATTATACATGGATACATTGATAAGGGTTTTCTCAATAAAATATTTTAATAGTGATTTTAATATAGAAGGGGGTGATTACGCCATTTTGATTTACATCACTTCAAATACCACCAAGTTTCATATCACCCAATTGATTCAATGTGCACAATAGATAGGGGAAAATAAAGGGAAATTACATATGACGCCAGGCTACGCTATATTGATTTGCCCACTGCAATTCTTGCTTTCCAATTTTCAAAAGTACATATTCATGTCAAATACCATATTAATAAAAAATGTAAGAAAAATATGAAACTTTGCAAATATATGTTTTTTAATCTCCTCTAAACAACTGGGTACTTTTTATTTCTGTTGTATAAGCTAGTTTTTGAGAAATTCAAGTTTTACTCTTTGGCCCAGTTGAGGTAGCTCCACCATAAATTTTTTAATTTAATATAAAAATGGTCAAAAGCACTATGTTTTTGAGCTACAGCACCTCAATTAGGTCACTTCAAAAACGCCATTTTGACTGCAAGTTTTCAGTCAAAACTCAAAGTTTTGCCTACTTACATTACTAATAAAAAATTTATTTTTACAAACTAAAAAACATTAAAATTTTGAAAGTATATATTTTTAGATTTCTTCTATAATTCAATGTAAAAATAATTACTACTTTAATAGTAAAAACATTCCCATTTTTACTTTTAAAAACAACCCCACAATTGCTCATATTTTGATGCTAATTCACTTTTAGATGCCTCCCAAGTCAATTACCAAAGCTGTGTCCAAGGCCTCCAAAGGCAAGACCACTCCTCCCAAGGCCAAGATGGCCAAAACTACCCCTAAAAAGCAGCCTGCTAAGGGTAAAGCTCCTCCCAAGACACCTACGCCCTCACCAGAGCCCGAGGAAACAAGCCCAAACCTTCCCCATTCTTTTTGTTTACTCCCTGTCAGACCCTCAAGAGAAGTTGTTCAACTTCAATTGCCATTCTGACCCCACTTCAGAGCCTGAGGATGAAGATGAGCAGGAGTCTGAGCCTGATGCTCCTGCAGATGAGCCAATTAAGCTCTGGGATCTTAAATTAATCCACAATGTATGCAACCAAAATGGCACCTTTGCTGTGCCAACAACATACCCTATCAGCTATCCAATTATGACAAAGAAAGGGGGTGCTGGCTTTGTCCACAAGGGCTACAGCTTCAGCTGCAACAACAAGAAGAAGCCCATTGTCAACATCACTTTAAATGTGATAATGTTGGCTGTCCAGCTAGACTTACCACCTATGAGTTCACTTGCTTTCTAGCCCTGACTATTGGGCATGACTGTACTAAGCCTTTTGACCCTCTCTATCAACTTATCTGCTGGTTTATTTTCCAGGTGATCCCAACTGTAAAAGACCAAACTGCAACTGAGGCTGTAAACAATGCACTCATTAATCTAAATGATACCCAACTGGCAACTGTTGGTGGCGCCTCAAAACTACAGAGATATCTCACTGGCCAGAGATATGCTTAGCACTGAAGGTGTCAGTGCTACATCAATTGACCAGTTGATTATAACTGAGGAGCAAAAGCTTTCACAGCATGAAGAGAGATTCCTCCTTCATAATGATGGGCAACATTCCCCAGAGCAGATCATCTGCTTTGCTCCAAGCTAGGATCTGTGCAACCTCCTCAAGTGCAAGACCTGGCTTGCAGATGGAACATTCTCCACCTGCCTAAAGCTCTTCAGCCAACTTTGGAATATCCATGGGCAGGTTGGCAATCTAGTTCTATCCCTGGTATTCTTTTTCCTCCCAAATAAGAAGCAGGAAACTTATGTCTGGGCTCTAACAATATTAAAGGCCTGTTGGATGAGATCCTCCCAACTATTAAAGAGGAGCCCAAGGAGACTAGAGGGAGAAAGAAAAAGGCCCAGTCAGAGGAAGCCACCCCAATCAAGAAAAAGCCCAAAAGCCTTCCCTACCATGAATATCTGGTAGTAGATTTTGAGCAGGCTCAGGCCAATTCTTTTATTAGAGTCTTCAAGAGCTCCCCTCAAGGATGCTACTTTCACTTCTGGCAAGCACTCTGCCGCCACCTCCAAAAGTACTCTGCACTTCATGAGCTGGTCTACACTGAAGGCAAAAAGGAAGCAAAGGACGTGTTCAACTGCTTTTCTACCCTTGCCCTTGTGCAATAGGAGGAGACAGATGCCTTCTACAACGCCCTCATCCACCATCCTTATATTATTGCCAACCAGGCATCTTTTGCGCCCTTTATTGAGTATTTTGAAACTCAATGGGTTGGTATTTTTCAGGGAGCACGCCACATTAGAAAAGGCAGTGACTCAATCACATGAAACTGTATTAAGCAGGTAAAGGATGGCCTAATCAAGACCACCTCTTCTCTTGAAGGGTGACATAGTCAATTTGCCACAAGGGTCCGGGTTCAGAAGCCCAAGTTCAACAAAATCATGGTGCATCTCAAAACCCAGCAGGCCATCTCTGCCTGCCTCTTTAAAACAGGCATGAAGACCAAGCGTGACCCCACAAGCAGACCAAAGCGGTGAAAAAGTATAAGAGATTAGCAAGGTGGTCCTTGCCTACTATCCCAAGGATAGCAAGCTTGAGCATCTCCAAGCTATCTCAGTTGCTCTTTCTACTAATATTTGAGCCCTTTCCTAATAAAGTCTTCTTTATCTTCTCTCTTTTTTCTTTAATTTTAATATTTTTTGACTTTTTTAGTATTTGGTACAATTGTATGATTATTTTAAAGTATGGTTTGTAGTTAAAATAGATGAAAATAGTTGTTTTTGGGATTATTTTAACTTTTGGGCTTTACGCAACTATGTTACTACTAATTGACCCCATTTTGTTATTGCAGATTGGGAATCCTGAGGTTTTTTTAAGCCTAGAAATGTTTTTTTGAATTTTTATTTTTGGGATTTTTGGGTAATTTTTGGAGTTCAAAAAATCTAAAATTTTAAACCTGTTTTTATTTAGTCAAAATGCCGTAAATCAATATGGCGTTTTTACTAGTAAATTGAGATAGCAGAAATTTGAGATGGCATATTTTGAGATGCCGTTTTTTGAGATGCTGTTTTCAAAATGGCGTGTCCTACCATTATAAGATCATATTTTAGTAAGTAAGATCCACAACAACCACTCTGCTGCAAATACAATAATATGGTAACTCAGCGCACTGCTGCTTTATTCACAAAATATTTATATTTTAAAGAAAATCTGTATAGAGTGATGACTTATTGTTATCATAGATATTTTCCCAACATTGATATACCACTTGTAATCACTCAAAATTTAGTGAATACTTTGTCTTATATAATAATTTTAGGATTTTTACAGTAGTTTTAAAAGCTATGGCAACAACCAAAAAATACTTCAGATTTAAACAAAATATTTTCAGATTTAAGCAAAATCTAACTATCAGGTTAAAATATACACTCTGTTTACAGGGTTTGTTGGCGTTAATGGGCAAAATGAGTCAACACAGCAAAGTAAGTGCTCACGCGCAAAGCAAAACTATTCAAAATACAATCCAAAAATACATTGATTCACAAACAAAATGATGTGAGTTGACTTTTGGTGTACATATTTTACTATGTGAATTGGTGACAAAATACACCCAAGCAAGGTGAGTCAAAACTCAATCCAAATACAAAACACAATAGGAACTCACCACATAAACAAAATCACTCATACAATGTGTGCAATAGATTGTAATCAAGTATAATACCAAGGTAAATAAAATAAGATGTGAGATATGAAACATAAATTTTAAAAATATTGCGATGGGTGCTTAATTTGGTATAAAATCTGGGAAAATGGGTGGAAAATTTTTGGGTATTCTAAAATGTGCGTTGTAAAACCAAAAACAACTAATTTAGAAATAAAAAAATCATTAATTGGGATGTTGGGTGGGAAAAACTCTAATTAAATATCCATATTCAGATAAAAACAAAAATTAAAATTAGGGAGTAACTTAATTGAAATTTATTTATTATTTTATTAAATTTTGAAATGGAAGGAATACAACACTAGAGTACCAATGCACCTGTTGTGCACTGCAGTTGCAGTTACCCCCGCAAATCAAAGAATATAGTTAGTGCAACCCAAGTGTTTCTCAAGAAGGAGATGAGAGAGGAGAGTTCAATAGTGATTCTGCACAGACACAGCCAGTTTGAGGAGCACAAGTTGCTAGGGTGCAGAGCATCAACTCTTAGGTCCCCAAGCTGACCCAGAAGCCCACCAAGGTTACCACAACAAAAATGGTTAGAAACAAGGAGGTAGAACTTACTTCATATGTGTTTGACATTGTGTACTGGCAAGAGTCAGTCCTGTCAGCCATGCTGGAGAAGGTGAAGCCTGTACTTGATACTAGCTACAAGCCCTATACCAGTGATGGCAACCAGGAAGAAGAGGAGCCTGAGTTCTACCAAACTGACAAGGGACAGCTAGTGTTCAAAAAAGTTGCAGCCTTCTACAACAAGGTACACATGCCTTCCAAGCCTGTCACCAATCAGGATCCCATTTCAACTACTCCCGCTAAGCCTGCCCAGAAGCGCATCCCTGACATCAAACACATCATTCTGCTTAAGCTAATGCATGAATCAGACAATTACAAGGCGGCTGCAGCCCTTGTTGGAGTGAATCCCAAGTATGCCAGCAAGACCTTCAACAAGTTATTAACATGGGTTGAGTCCTTGTCACAGAGAAATCCATGAGTATTTCTACCATGCTCACCAAGGAGCACAAATGGTCATTCTGCCAGTGAATAACCCGGGACTTCCATCTTGAACTGGAAAATATAAAGGCCATGGTTAAATCTGCTTTTGGGGTGAGGCCTTGATTTCCTTTTACTACCATCTGCTAAAGGGGATGTGATTTTCCTGGAAAAAGCTCAGGGTATCTCCCTATAATAGAAACAGCCCAACCAATATTGAGACTCGGAAAAAATACACTCAGGTGTACACTGCCCTCAAAGCCAAGGGGACAGTCAAATTCTACTACATAGACAAATCAGCATTTGTCTTGTCAATGCGCAACAGGTATGGGTATGTCCCAAAATTCTCCAATGACAGGATGGCTTGGCGTGCTGCAGTCTGCGCCAAAGCCTATTCAATGGTAGCTCTCCTTGGTCCAAAGGGGGTCAAGCTGTACCAAATGATTTTGGGATCTCACAATAGCCAGACCTTCCTATCATTTCTCTGATTGGTCCAGGAGCACCTGAGGCGCATGAGCCCTGGCTTTACCAATGTCATTGTGTTGGACAATGTCAGTCTCCACAAAGTGGCTGACATTCTTGAAGAATTTCCATCAATTGACACCAGCATTGCTGTGGGCCCCCAGCAATTGGCCAAGTCAAATTTGGCCCTCTCTTCCTCCCCCCTATTTGCCCTTCCTAAATCCCATTCAGCAAGTCTTTGGGTGGCTCAAGCAAGTTGTCAAGCAAGGAACCCCAACTGGGACCAAGGACCTGTTTAATTTGCTGCAGGCCAGGATCCACACCCTCCCAGCTGATACTGTGGCCAAATTTTATGGCCACACTGATTTTTTCATTCCTGCATGCCTTGCCAAACAGGCAATCAATTAAAGGCTTAGCTTCACTGACTTTTTTATATTCTCTAATTTAATATTCAAGATTTATTAATTATCATTTTATACTTAGATGTTTTCAAGCCTGCAATCACATTCAGCAGGACTATCAATGAAGGTTAGTAATTTTTTTATAATTTTTTTTTAAAATGGCATCTAAGGGTATCCCAAATGCTTGATACTGGATTACACAAATGTATTTATATCACTTTTGTCAAATAAATATAAAAATCAAATTAAAAAAGTTAAATGTAAAGTGTACAAATTAGAAGTAGATTTTATTGACATATATTATCATGCTTTTATTAAGACCTTCTCTGGGATATATTTTACAAATCTTGTTTGCTAAAATTAAAACTTTAAAAAAGTATTTATAATAAAAATATACTAGAGTATATAAGTTGTTTATTGATATATAGAAAAAATTAAGAGTGCCTATAATGGGATTGGTGGTATGTACCCACCCCGCAATGGAGGTGGCACACAACCTCCACTGCCACACCGTGGACAGTGGATACACCCTTATTAAAATACTCCTGCTTGCTAGTGCAAGGCAGAATGATCAGATTGGAGTGAAGCAGCAGCTTCTCAGGCGGGGCCGCAAACAGCAACTGTGGTAAGTTTGACTCTCTGGTGATCAACTTCCTGGTACTTGACACTTTGTCAAGTACTAGGGAGTTTGAGTGCCGCATATGTGAATCTATTAGTATTTTTGACTTAACTGATTTTAAGCTAATTTTACTAGTAATTTAGGGGTTCAAAACCAAAAACAAAGGTTAAAATTACTCAAACTTGACTCTGTTTAATAATTCACTCTGCAAAAATATCAATTTAAGGGGCAATTTATAAGTACATTTACTAATAGAAATGAAAAAACCTGTGTTTGACACTCTAAAACAAAAAGTGACCAGTTTGACACTTTTTAAGCCAAATTTTAATTTTATCAATAAAATAACTATGCGCTTATATAAAATTTGTTATTTACTATTATATTTTTATTATTAGTGTCCATAGTTGTTGATTAGGCTCCCAAGCACCACTATACTGGATTTAGTGGTATAGACATTAATCAAATACCCCACTTGTTTTACATTATGACATTCCTGGGTTTGTGGATTAAGTGATGCCACATAAATTAAGCCTAATTTAATAAGAGATTTTATATGTAATTTATAAAAAACTGAAACCTTACATCTTTTTTGTTTGATTTTTCCACTTGCCACCTGATTGGTTTTGGATTTAACTAATCAAAAGCTTGGAATTAAGGCTAAATTAATATGTGACGCACTATGAGCATCACTTGTCCACTCAACACTTTAACTTGGGGATTAGTATAGAAAGCTTCTTAATGTTTTAACCAACATTATGGTAAATAAGTCACCCCCAGCTCCTCACAGCATAATATTATCACTAATAAGCACCTTCCTACTCATTTACTTTTTAACTTATGTTGTATCTTTTTTATTTTTGAGCAGATGAAACTACCTTGCTTTTGGGTTAACTTTCAAACCTTTTTTTAAAATTTAAGCAAGTTTTATATGTAAAAAACACATTAAATTTGATTTTTCCGCTCAACTCTGGCATACTTGACAGTGAGAATTCAGCTTTTCCCAGCTAATTGATAGTGCCAAACTCAACACTTTACTATGTTTTGATTTTTAACTCCCAATAAAAAAAATTCCACACAATAGTTATTTATTTTTTTGCAATTATAATCTACTACTTTTCCTGCAACTCTCAATATAGTTTTCATATATTTTTTTGATTTTAATCATACTTTTACATTATTTTAGCACTAAGATATTATGCTGAACCTAACATCTTTGATGCTTCATCATAAATTCTCTTATTTTCTATGTTTTAACCTTTATATCTATACTTTGAGTTTCTATTTTGCTTCTGATTACTTTATTATGTTTTTTTCTTGATAAATAAAACTTTATTTGCATACTTTTTGTTTTAAATTTTACTTTGCTTTACCTCTGTGTTTCATATCTTTCACACTGTTTTATTTATAAAACTAAACTTTTCTTTAGACAAGATCAAACAAGAACCGCCAACAGCCCAAGCGCCAAGCCTCCAAGGGCTCCAAAGAAACTGCCTCCACTCCCAAGCATGCCAAGAAGCCTGCAAAGGCAAAGTCTCCAACCCCATCTCCTCCCACCACATCTCCTCCTACTCCTCCACCCTCATCTTCCACATCCCCTTCATCTTCCCCCAAACATTCCTCCCCCAATAAATCTGATGGTGATCTTACCAACCACTCCTTTTACCACTCAGAGGTCAACTCCAAGCCCACCAAGGAACAATATACCAAGAAATCAAAGGCTGCCAAGGAGCCCACCTCTTCTTCTGGTAAGAAAAAGGAGGCATTCAAGCAGGCTTTGAAGAACCCTTCCCCTCCCCCTCCTGATGGCTCTTCCCCCTCCCTCAGCTGATCCCCAAGATGAGCCTGAGGAGTACTCCAAGAAGTTCAAAGCTTCTGGTCACGTGGCTTGGGATCAACTGGCCATCCACAATTTCAGTAATGTAGACAGAGAGTTTAAAATCCCCAAGCACTTCCCCCAGTACTTCCAATTATTTCCATAAAAGGCAGCCCTGGCTACGTTGCTGATAACTACATTTTTAATTGTAACAATCAAAAGCGCCAAACCAAGAGCAAGCACTTTGTCTGTGAGGATAAGACTTGTGGGGCCCGGCTAAACACTGAGGGCTGGGAGCAAGTAACTGCTGAGAAGGGGGAGCACACTTGTGAGCCCCCCAATTATCTAATCCCTCAGATGTTAAAATGGTACCTTGTTCAAGTAATACCCACCTCCTCTCACTTCTGGGCTTCAGATCTGGCCATAAAGGCTTTGCAACATCTCAAACCTAACAATCTTAAGTTGGTACAAAATCAGGAACAGTTGGTTAAGTTCATAATTGATAAAAGTATTGCTGCCAATCCCCCTCCCCCAAGGCTTCAGATGTCCTCTCGGAGCTTACGCTCACCCACAAGCTTGAGCAGCTTCTGAGTGGGGAGTGCTTCCTCCTCCATGACAATGGGCCCACCACCAAAGACCACATAATCTTCTATGCCACCCAACAGATTCTGCTGGAGTTAAAAAGGGCTTCAACTTGTCTAGTTGATGGTACCTTTACCACTTGTCCCCAGATGTTCTATCAGCTCTGGATGGTACATGCCCTGATAGACATCTGGGTGATTCCACTGACTTTCTTGCTTTTTCTTGGGCCATCAAGGTCATTTACAACTGGGCTTTCACCATTCTTTACTGCAAGCTTCTCCTCCTTCCTGACAACAACAACAATGCCAAGAAGACCCCCCACACCCGCAGCAACCCTCCTGCTGCTGACAAGGACCAGGCCACCCTGGACTTGGAGGAAAAGGTAAGGCTGAGAGCTCTGGGGCCTCACATTTGCATTATGAACTTTGAGTCTGCTCATTTCAATGCATTTGAGAAGCTGTTCAACAGGGAGGTGCAGGGGTGCCTCTTCCACTACCACCAAGAAGTTGCTCAGAATGTGCAGGCCCATGCCAAGCTAAGTAGGTTGAGCCAGAGAGACACTTTGGACACCTGAAAATTTGTGCTTGCACAATTTAGTGCTTTTGCTTTTTTAAAGCCAGAACACACTGTGCGGGGGTTTGAGGTTCTCTCAAAGAATTTCACATAGTTAAGCACTCAGAGTTCAAGCCTTTCCTTGAGTACTTTATGCCCCAGTGGATTGGGAAGGTTTACGCAGAGGCAAGCAAGGCCTGTGCCAAGGCCAGCTGGAATGTTTACCAGGCAGCAGTGAATGGTGATCTCAAGACTACCTCAATGCTAGAGGCTTATCACAAACACCTCAAGGCCAACTTTGGGCTCCACCCAAAATTCAATAAGTTTTTCTCCCTCCTGTAGCACAAGCAGGAGAAAACCATCTCCAAGCTGTCTGACTTGGCAAACTGCGTCCCCCCACCAAGGCCATTCAAAATTTTGCAAAGCATAAATACAAGGCCTCTAAGATCAAGCAGCAGATTGAGCTCATTGCAACTGCCCTCCTGGAAGGGGCCAAAATGAAGAAGGGTTAGGATGGGGAGAAATAAACTTGCTGTCTTGCTTCTATGGTTTTAATTTTTACGTTTTAGTTTTGATCAATTAGTTTTTAGTTTTAAATTTTCTATTTTTATTTAATTAGATAGCACTGATTATTTTATGTATACATGGTAAGTTTGAGATGAATAGTTATAGGTGAAAGTGAATGAAATATCTTAATTTTTTGTTAATTTCCTAATAAAAAAAGAAATTCACATTTATACTTATATGAACTATATCAACCAAATTTTAATATTTCTTCATATTTTGCATAACTTTTATTGTTGTTTTTGTGTTTATTTTTGTCTCTATGGAATTTTAATTTTTATGGTAATCAAAAATATTTTTATAATGAAGAGTGTAAATTACAAAGTAAAATGAGAAATAGATGCTTATTTCTCTTTTATTTTATATTAAGTAAGAGACCCTATTTATTGCGTTTTTGGGCTTCTTAAGGTCACTTTAGTATACCATAGCTATATAGCTTAATTTTTATATTAAAAGCTTTCAGAAAATCAAGATCTGTTAATTAAAATTTGTCAATTTCCAGTTGTTGATTAGGGAAAAAGCTGAATTCTCACTTTATATAGTGTCAAGCACCAGGGAGTTGAACTTACCACAGTTGCTCTGAAAACCCGTATAGCTCAGCCAGGACCAGGGTATCCTGGATAGCGTGGTCAACCAAGTTGTAACTTGGGCGGACCTTCTTCCCATCCAGGGAGAGCCTGGCCTTGTAAATTCCTAGGAGGACCCCACCAAGATCCTTCACACTGGCGCCCATTCTGAAGTAGAAGAGATACCCCAGGTAAAGCACCAGATGAAGTCTTTGCTGGGCAAAGGCTTCAGTAAACTTGCACAATTTATTAAAAACTGCACTGATCTTCTTCTCATGTTTTTTTTATCAAAGATCATCTCCATTGCTTGCAGGACCCCTGTCTTGTTGGCACTCCATTCCAGCCCAAGACCCGCCAAGAGGATTTTTATTTTCTTTACAGCTGTTGCTCTGCAACAGCCAGTTTTACCACTGCGCGCCTAAAGTTGTCCAAGAGCTAAGAGATGGTATGCTCTACTGGGAAGCAGAAGCAAGCAGTCGCATGAGCCTGGCCTGTCTCAGGTACATTATTGAATGAGGGCGTCTCCAGGACGTCCCAAACAAGCTCAATGGAGTTTACACAGTAAACTCCACTGAGAAGCACTGGGTCCAGGCAGACCAGTTGGGCATCCTTGTAGGCAGTAACTGCCCACTTGGATGCCCCCTTGGCATGCGTCAAACCAGCTAGTGTGTCCCTTGTCATCATAAAGGTACCATGTACCCTGTCTTTGAGAACCTGCAAGACAGGGGGGACAGATAGGGCTATTTGGCCACATGAGTGGCATAATTTGAATAGAAGGTGGGAAGGACAAAAGGAATCAGGACCTGGCAGAGTTCACCATCAATGTTTTTTAAAAAAAGGTAAGTATTTTAGAATTTTTATTAATTATAATTTTTTATGTACCTTTGCAGGCTTTTTCCTTGCCGGCGGCTTCAGCAGGCTTTGCCATTCTTGGCGCAAGCAATTGCGCTGGCAATTCAGTGTCCTTTTTCCTGGCGCGCTTTGCTGGCTTGAGATGTGCATACATCTCAGGGCCGTCTGTCCAGAAAGACGGCACAGAGAGGGCAAAGGACTTGAATTGCAAGCCCTCAACTACAGTCTTCTGAATGTTGAGTAGGCGCTCAATTGTCTTCTCAGGGGTGTCTGGGTTTTTGGTCATAAAGGCATTTGCAGACACCTTGTCTATTTTGTCCCTTTCAAGGACAGCAGACTTCACTCTGGCTTTGACCTTGGGGTCAATTTCTTTGATCTCTGCAATTGCAGAGTCAAGGTCTTTAAGCAGCTTTTCCAATTATCTCATTGATTTTTTACTAACCTTTTCATGTGTTTTTATAGCTTTAACTCCAATAAAATCTTTATTAATCTGATACTGTTACCTCTTTGTTTATTCATGTTTGTTTTCCTATTTGCTACACTATCCCATCTTTTTGCCCTTTTGTGTATATATTTTACGCTCATCTCAATATGTGTTGTTTGCTTTGTATTGGCATTGCTTCCATAATTGCCATACTATTTTTAGCGCTTTGCATAGCCCCTTGTGAAAATATTACAAAAAATTAGTGATCAGCTAAATTTGAATTAGAAAATTATAAGTTACCTGTTTTTAGATAAATTTGTTACAGATCTAAATTCAAAATCTTAATATAAACTTTAAGCCAATCAGGAGCTGAGTGATAAAGTGATTGTTGTGACATAAAGAATAATTCAATAACTCTTTGATGCATGTGCACTAATTAATATGATTGGCTGGATGTTTTTCTATTGTGCGCCATTATTGCTGTGGCAAGCTGTTGATGGACTAATGCCCAATCAGCTGCTGGTTAGCACTAGTCCACCAGCAACTTGCCACAGCAGCAATGGCGCACAATAGCAAAATATCCAGCCAATCAGATTAATTAGTGCACATGCACCAAAGAATTATTGAATGACCCTTTATGTCACAACAATCACTTTATCACTTGGCTCCTGATTGGCTTAAAGTTTATCATTAAGGTTTTGAATTCAGATCTGTAAAAACTTTACCTAAACACAATTAACCTATAATTTTCTAATTCAAATTTAGTTGATCACCAAATTGTTGTTAATATTTTCACAGGGAGCTGTGTTTGGGTACTAAAAATAACTGTGTTCTGAATCTAGATACATAACATAGTAAATATATGATTTTATAGAAATAAGCTGAACATAAAGAATAAAACCAACTATAAACAAAGAGAACATGAACAATTGAAATTCAAAATAAAGATAATATAAATAGAAAATGTTTGGGGACAGGGGGTTTATTGGGGCAGGGAAAAGTGATGCCTAGTAGACAGAATAGCTCAAGAAGGAAGACGTAGAGGCTGTGCTGGCCTGGGGGGTCTGGGATTGGGTGGATGGGGCTGGAAGGTGGGGGGTGGAAGGGGTAGGGATAGAAGGATTGCGCGTGATGGCAACCATTTAATGCTCATTATTTTCCTCATCTATCATTGGCTGGATGGGCTGGTAGGTGGCTGTGGCACAGGTGGGAGGCGCTTATCCTTACGTGATTGGTTGCCCATGTTCACGTTGAAGACAATTTGGGCAAACAAGCCAGCCACCATTTGGTGACCAAAGAGAGAATTGTAGTCAAGGACCCCAAGATAGAGGACGTTGAAAGCCTGAGGGCAGTGCTCCTGTAGTGTGGATCTAATGTTAAAGAAGACAACATCAGTCATATGGATGTCTGCGTGGCTGGCGGGGTACACAGAGGCCTGGTGCCCACGTTGCTTGATGGCCTCAAGGGAGGTGGAGCTACCCTCCATCTGGCGACTCAAGAAAACCTGATGCTTTGAATTTGAGCCATCCCAGGAGTCAAGTAATCCACCAAGGATGTTGCTGTATTTGTAGCCATTGATGAAATCTGGGTTTGTCCAATAGTAGACAAAACCCTTGGCTGAAAAGCCAGAAAGGCACCAATGAACATCCCCTTCTTGGTCTTCTTCCTCCCTTTTTGGGTGGCAGCTCTTTCTTTGTGCACCAACTTTGTCAAAAGCTATGGATAGCTTATAGTAAGAGATGAAAATGATGTCATCTGAAAATCTTGTCAGGAATCTGACCAGGGTTGACTTGATGTCAATATCATATGGGAAATCCTCAGCGCCATCCCATTGGTTGCCGGCAAAATAGGTAAGAACCCATATTGAAGCCACCTTCCCATACATCCAGAGCTGCACCATGCGCTCAGAGACCCATATGTTATGTTATGCAAGCTGTTTGAGGACCTGGGTTAGGGGAAGCTTGGGGTTCCGCTGGAGGAGGTCAAGCATTATTGGGTATGCCTCATTGATTTGGGACTCAGGGGCCTTCTATGGCTTCTTGGCTGTCCCAATCAGATTCCCCTTATTCATTAAGTTATTGAATTCCTGCATTATTGTGGCTCAGGTGAATTGCAACTGGGCGGCAATCTGGTCTCATGACAGACCCTGTAGGTTTAGTGCCACAATTTCCTGGAGAATTTGGGCGTGTGATTTGTTGTTGGGGCGCTGGACCGCGGGAGATTAATTCTGATTGGCTGTAGGGAAACAGGTTGGCTAGCGGCAGGAAGTTATTCCAAATCAAGGTTGCCATCCTGATTGGTTGATTGGCAGGTAGCTTGTGTGGGGGTGGGTACAGGAGCAGGGGCAGAGCTAGACACTGCGTGACTACTGAACAAGTCAAAAGCCATAAGGGTTGGTGATCAGATACAGGTCAGCTTCCTTGTTACCCGCCTCAAAGGCTTGGATATAAATGGGTGCCTCTACGCCCTGAGCTTTGCCTCCATTGAAGCTGGCTTGGATGCTTCTGGCTTGGCTGGCGCCCTTGAAGATGTTGCTAGTAAAAACCATTGTAAAAAAACCTATGATAAAATCACTAAAAGTGGAAATTTTAAAATTTAATGGTTTATTTTTATTCTAATTGTTGGGAATTTTGACCAAGCAATGATGCTAATTATGACAGAGCTTGCAGATATGAATTGCAGCTATCAAATTACATAAATTGGTAGTATAAACTATATGCATATTGGATTGGCAGTAGTCTGCTGACCTGAGCCTTAAACTAACCAATGATAAGCGCTGCCGCAACAATTGAATAATACACAATTGCTGTGGCGCCGCCTAGTAATTGGATTATGCGCCAAACTACTTTTACATCAAGCGCCACCACGCTAACTGAAAATTCTTGCAAGCGCGCAGCGCCGCCTGGAAAATATTGCAGGCGCCAAAGTGACGCCCTACTTTTACATCAAGCGCTAAGGTGCTGCGTTCAATTCCCCATAATCTCAGATTTCCTACTTTGACTGTATTTCTAAGCAGTCAATGTGGGGACACAAATTAAGCAGGATAAATGGTTCCAAAATATACCAAACTTTTTATGCCAGCAAGAATCACCTGTGCTGGGTGAAGCAATTAAATCTCATTGGTTGGTGTGTTTGAAACAGCCAAACCTAGATACTAATTACCCAAAATAAGAGTGTGTTGGAATGTCCTAGAAGATATTTCAACAGCTCAGGAAGACGCTCCCCAAGAGGGTATAAATACTTTTCTCCTAATAATAAAATACTTTTTGACTTATTAAAAGTGCTTCTGTGTGATCAGAAGCCTAGCCTCCAAAGTAATTATTGATTCCTCTTCCTATATGTTCTTCTGCCACAATACTAATCATATCCTCACATATGACAGTATTCAAGCCAAGTACTCTGCGCCCTATTACAGAAATGAGTTGCCCCCATACTCCCAGCGCAACAAATGGTGCTCACTACAGGGGGCCCATATACTTGTCTGTGGAAGAAGACAGCGCGTCCCCCTCTCCTCTGCTCACTGGGTTCCATGAGCGCTATGACAGCGCCCCCATGTAAACTAGTGATATTGAAAGGGATTGCTGGTTCTGCCAGGAAGAAGAAATCATTGATGTGAACTAACTACCAATCATCCCACATAGCAAGTGTGTCAACTGCCAATTGCTTCACTTGATTAACCTATAGAAGTAGAGCGGGATAATATTATTGATGTGGCCTCAAATTTAATCACCGGTTACCAACTGGCTCATGAACCTGCCAGTGTGAAATTATTGCTTTTCCATTGCCACCCCAACTCCCAAAGGCTGTTGGCGTCCTTCTGGAGCTCTCAATTAAGAGGCAGGAAGCCTAGATCAACTCCCCAACATCAAAAAGGTTAGTGATTGCATCCAGAACTTTGTTCATCATGAAATTCATCACCTGCTAGGCGTACAGGCCCGCCACTATATGGAAGTACAAGATCTGGTGGCCTACTCCAACCATCAACAAGAATACCAGGCAGCCTTGGTCCACCATCTGGACCTCAGCTTTGCTGAAGTTCAGAACTACACCCACCAGAATCAAACCCAAAATGTGTGGACCTTGCAGCGCCTCAACGCTCTCTTAGAGCAGATAAATACTCAGCTGCCCAACATTGTGGGCGAGATACTGGACTTGATAGGAGCTTTGCAAACCTGGTGTTGAGATGTAACTTGCCATATTCTGGCAGTGGATCATTATATGGAGGATGCTGCCCGTTAAGAAGCAGCCCACCTAGAGGAAACAGGCTGCTGTACGTCTGAACTGGAAGATACACGCTTCAAGCTGGAGGCACTAAACAAGGAGTTCTATGAATTCTCACAGACCAACCAGTCAGAACTCAATAGACTTAAAGACCTTGCCCACACTGCAGAGGCCAAGATTGTTGAATTAAAGGACAACTTTGTGAAATATGATGACCACCTACAAATGACATTGGAAGAGAAATTGGCCATGTAGCGCAAGGAGACTGAGGAGGCACTACTCCTGGACAGTCAGACCCCTGCAGCCCATAGCACCACTACAGTTGTCCCTGAGATGGATGAGATTTGATGCCAACTTGACAGCCTGATCATCTCAAATAACGACACCTTCCAAGAGATTAACAAAGTGAACAAGAGACACAAACAACAACAGGAAGCCCTCCAAACCAATATTTTTGACCTACACAATACTGTGTGGGAAGTCAATGAGAATGCTACCACGCAGGAGTTCACTTTAGAAGAATATAGAGAAGGGATGGTGTGTTGTGGTACTCTTATTGATTTCCTCTGCAGAGCCATGAGAGAATTGGAAGCCCAACTGGCTGAAGTTAGATCAGAGGTCCAGGGAGGAAGATGCCATTGTATTCAGGCCAATTCTCTGCCTTGTGTGTGCCTCATGATGGATCTAGGGAGAGCACTACTCTACGTCAACCAACTAACTCTCCTACAAAGATGATGCTATCTCATCCTCCTTGGGAAGACAAAGCTTGCCACCTGTGTTTATGGTCCCTCCTACTCCAGAAGAAACTCCTTGCCCTAACCGCTCAGAGTCTTCTGCAGGGGCATCATGATAGAACTTCTTTGTGTGTACCCAACAAGACACCCCTCCTCCTCCAAGACGCCAGAACACAGAAAAAATGCGCCTAGGTTCAAACCCATGAACCTCCCCAAGTTTGACCCAAAGGGGAACGTCCATACATTCATCAGACTCTTTGAAATGTTAATGTATGGAGCTAACAATCAAGACAAAGCAACCATCCTTCTGAACCAGCTTGACGCCACTAGCACTGACCTCATCATCCCTCACATGCCAAAGAATGACTGGTCCTACGCTGCGGCTAAACAAGCTTTGTTATATGAATTTGGAAGTATAGCCAGGGTTACAGAACAAAAGAATGAATTCCTGATGATCCAATTCCAAAAGGACAAATCTATAGCTGAATTTGCAGATTGATTCTACTTGGAGGCACAGGTTCTTACTGGCTCTGGATCTCTTACAGTGCATGATGCCCACATAGCCCTGCGCTCTGCTGTCAAACCTTATGAGGTGTTGTATTGTACCTTGATGCCGGCGTTCCAAGACAACTGTTCTATTAATGGCATAGTGCAATACCTCTGTCAGTATGGGGATATCTTTGGTTCCCCCAATGCCTTGGTTAAGCCTAGACTCTTACCCACTCCTCATGTCCGTACAGAAGAAAGCGGATGCTTTGCCCCTAAGGCTGACATGTCCAAGGTTACTTGCCATTCCTGTAATTGTAAGGGGCACTACACCAACTCCTGCACTTCTAAAATAGGTGTTCACGTACTGCTACCTCAGGACATTACTATCCAGGGAAAGGACCAAGAGGAGTAGAGACAGGACTCTCTCACTCCACTATAGACAACCCCATCAATGTCCCCACTGTTCTGCCTGACTGTCTACTGCAAGCTACAGAAGGGTCAATAGCACCACCGTACAGTGCTGACCACTCCCCAGATAAGGTGGAAATATTTTTCCCAGACATTGGCTACTCAGGCAATGCCCTACACTGTGTCATTGTTGAGGATGTTCATGTAGTGCAAACACGCAGTCAATCAAAGGCCAAAGGCAAAGCCCAAGCGGTTGTTTCTAAGCCCTACACCCACCAGTTGCTAGACAAAGCCCCCAATGAAGGTCCTGGTCCTTCCGCTGACACCTCACATTTGAAAAGGGTAAATATTGCCATACCCATGGACACCATGAGAAATCACCACCCTGAGCTGTGTGTTAGCATCCTTGAGTTTCTGTCCATGGCAGATGATCTTGACATACACTTAGTAATAAAAAAGCTCCTCTTATCTGAATGTACTTATGCAGATATATTTGTGAACAAAATAAAAGTGCAAGCCATCATTGATACAGGTGCCCCTATTAATATTGTCTCCACACGTCTGGTAAAACACCTGAACTAGCTCTAGACATTGACCATCAGAAGCAATATGGTACTGCTGGGCTGACAGTCACCACTGCACAAGGGGCATACAGCGCCTTACCTTTGCGTTTTGGCTCTCTTGCAGTATTGGCTCCTGCCATTGTCTTGCCAAATGACAACTATGATATCCTGATAGGCACCTTGTTCATGAGACAATACAGGGTCAGGACTGATATGGCTGCTGACACCTTTGAAATCTTAGGCCAGACCATCCCACTGTATTACTTTCACAACAAGGATACCGGCACCCATAAGATCATGCCTAGTGTCAATCTGGCATACAAGATAGGAGTGGTATCCATCCAGTACTAGAAGCTGAGCTGTAAGGTCAGACATCTACCTAAACAACTGGAGGGATACAAAGGGCTGCCGCTTTGTGTGGATCTGCCTATTGAGATCCCGGCTGGCTACCAAGTACTGATTGAGACTGGCTTGGATATTGATGTCCCTTAAGGACTGTACGGTGAGCTGCAATCACCCTGCAACTGTTCCCGTCTGGAACCCTTATTGGTCCAGGCCTCATCCTACCAGGGCATGGTGCTGTTAAAGTGCTCTTGGAAAATCTCACCCAAAGCCCAATTAGAGTCCAAAGACACCAGGTAGTAGCCTACCTACACCTTATACTGGTGGAAGAGATTACTGGGATACACAACTTTGGTACCCTGGAGGAGTTTGGGTTAGGCTCCTCTGACAGCCAGCCAGCCCTAGTTGGTGCCGTAATACCCAGAGAAAAGTTGGCTGGGTTATCCACGGAACAACAGGACACAGCCATGGCCCTCTTTGAGAAATATAAATCCATATTTGCAAAAGACTTTGATCTGGGGTGCACCAAGAACACTCTCCACTACATTGACACAGGAGACAAATGGCCTATCCAACTCAACCCTATCAGATGCTCACGTGCAGCCAATGCCACTGTGGGCAAAGAGATTGAGAAGCTGGTACAGTTGGGAATGTTGATACCATCTAAGAGCCCTTGGTCATCTTCAGTGCTGATATTGAAAAAGAAGGACGGGATCAACCGTGTTGTGATTGACTACCAGAAATTGAACAACATTACAAAGAAGGATTCCTACCAGCTTCTGCGCATTGACAATGCTCTCAATTGCCTGGGCGGTGCAAATTCTTCTCTGCTATGGACCTAATCTCAGGCTAATGGCAGATTGAACTCCCAGCTGAAGAACAGGAGAAGTGTGTGATCATTACCAGCCAAGGGCTGTACCAACCTACCTGCATGCCTCAAGGACTTTGCAATGCACCAGCCACATTTCAAGGGCTATGGACAATATGCTTCATGACCTTAAGTTGAGTTGTGTACTGGTTTACCTGGATGACATCAATGTGTTTTCTTGCTCATTCACTGAACACTTGGAGCACTTTGAAGAAGACTTTTGTTGCCTTGCGGCAGCCAACCTGAAGATTAAGCCTCGGAAATATGACTTTTTCAAGGATCAGCTTGAGTATCTTGGATTCTTAGTGGATGCACACAGACTTTTCCCTCAGCCTTCCAAGATTGAGGCTATCAAAAGATGAAGGTCCCCGCCAACAAGCACAATGTGCAAGTATTTCTTGGTATGATTAGATACTACTGTTGCTTTGTAAAGGACTTCTCCAGGAAGGGGGAGGCCCTCTTCTGTCTCTTGAAGAGTGACATTTGATTTGAATAGACACCAGCATGCCAGAAGGCATTTGACATACTCTGCCTTAGCCTCATGGATCAACAAATCCTTTGATCCCCCAACTTCAGTCGAGAATTTATTGTACACACAGATGCTTTTTGACTGCTATTAGCAGCGTACTATCACAAATTGACGCAGAAGGCAAGGAACACCCTGTCACTTATTGTAGCTGTACTCTCAATATCCATGAGCGCAATTACACGGTAACAGAATGTGAATGTTTGGCAGTGATATATACATACAAACAATTTTGAGTATACTTACATGGGGTACACTTCAAAGTAATCACAGATCATGCATCACTACGTTAGCTACAAAACCTAAAGAAACCATAAGGACACTTGGCATAATGGGCAATTAAACTTCAAGCATACAACTTCAAGATCTCCCATCAATTAGGGGCCAAACATCAGAACGCAGATAGTCTATTGCAACTTCCCACAGTAGCCCACCTAGCAGACATCTCAGATCTTTTATATGACAAAATGCTGAACAGCTAATTTTAAGATGAGCCACCAGAGGTTCAGAGGATCCTACAACACCTTCTAGAGGATAACAAGATCAAGAATGGTAGAATCTTTAAGAAGACAACTGAAAGGATAAAAGTGATGCCCCAACCCTCATAACAAACTGAACTCATTGTATGTGTCCACAAGGCAGTAGGTCATGAGGCTTTCTGCAAGACACTGGCCCAACTTAAAACAGCATATTTTTGGGAAGCAATATCTTTTGATGTACACAAGACTCTCAGCTGCTGTACAGAATGTCAAGGAGAGAGACCATTCAAGAAGATGACAACCTACCAACTGGCGCGCCCTAACTTTGCCTGGCACACCATATCCATTGACATAGTTAGACCATTACCTGTTAGCAACTACCATACAAAATACATCATAGTTGCCATCAACCACTTGACAAAGTGGGTGGAGACTAAGGCAGTAAGGTACCTGTGGTGATCCATATGTGTGCTGTTTTGCAGGCAAGGGCAGATTTGGCTTCAAATAAAGACAATATGCTGAAGAGTGACAAAGTGCAGTTAGCTGGTGACGCTGTAAACTAGTAGGTAACATAGGGCTACTAGGGGTAAGTAAGGTGAGCCTAGTAGGTAACATAGTCTACTAGGGTAAGTAAGGCCTTCCTGGCAGGTAACATAGGACTACCAGGGGCGGATGAGGCCTCCACCCAGCAGAAGGAATTGACTGCTTTGGGCTATAGTGCTTCACCTTGCAGGGAACTGTGGCTGCAGAAGGGTGAAGACTTAAATAGCAAGCAGGGAACTTTGTCTGCCTAGGGGGAGTAGATTTTGGACCCCTGGTGGGTAACACGGGCTGCCAGGGAGGAGAAGAGCTTTGAGAGCTCTATGTACCCTAATATTCTTACAGGAGGTCTGTGAGCAAGCACCCTACCTAACAGACTGGTAGGGTTTCCTTGTTTATACCCCTATGGGAGCTTTGGGGGAACCCAAAGTGAGCATTGGAGGGTATAGATTTGCTCAGAAGTGTCACCAAGGCGGTTTTCTTGGGGAAGCAGGCTGCAGAACTTGGTGTGATCAGGCCTCTGGGAAGTAGAGCTGATTACTCTGCAACTGAAAGCCCAGACTTAATCACCTGGGTGAGTAAAGACAACACATAGACATTGATCTATGGTTGAATGGCCTAGATGGATTTCCACTTGCAAGGGCCCAGTCAAGCGCCAGTTCAATGTAGACTCATGCCTGGGTCTACAAGTTCTGGTAATGGGGACTGAGATAAAGAACTGAGGTGGTTTACAGAATTAACAGAGAAAACTAGCAGGAGGGAATGTTTGGTCACAGTGAAGGCTAGTTGATGGACCGTTAATTCATATTGAATTGTGGGAACCAATATGGTTCAGTGTGTAGGAGGAACAAAGGAGGTTCCTAGTGAGGGTTTGTTGAGGAACTGGTTGAGGAGAAGTTGAAGGACAGGAAGATTTTGGATGTAAGACTAGCTGATCAAAAAGCAGTATGGCCAAAGGACCAGAAGTTGGTATTGAAGAACTGAAGAGCTGAGAGGATGAACTAGCTAGACTGGGTGCAGAGGCTGGAAGAGCTGATTTTAATGACTTTTGAGAGGAAATATAGATAAAAAGAAGCAGTTAAAGAATAATTAAATACTGCCTGATTATGATTTAAAAAGTATTGAAGATCATATTATGAAATAGAAAGAGAAGGAAAAACAATCTATAGTTTAATTAGAACTATATGTTATTTTAAAAAGAAGAATTGAAGAGGAAATAAGCCAGAAAGATGATGGAAGAAGAACAGAGAAACTGTAAGGGCAAAAGAGCAAATTTTGCCAAGAACAACTAGGAGAGGCAAAAGGACAAGCTGCAAGAAGGTTTGAATTCACAAAACGTTGAAAGAAACACAGAGAAATGTTGAAAAATTGAGGGGTCAAAATTTGCCTGAGTAAAACATATGTGGAAGCGCTTAAGATTTGCCGGGGAAACATGACGGGAATTACAGCAAAACTGTTTGAAACGCGGAGCAGTTGTTTACCCGGAGCAAGACAGCCTTAAGTTTGAACCAGTGTGAAGGACAGGTCATCCAGGAAAACCTTTTTGGCAAAACCGTTGAAATTAGGCGTGTGATTGGCTGCAAGCTGGAGTCTATTTGATCAGTGTTTTAAAGGCTTTAACTTAAGAGTTAAAGCCTAAAAAATGAGGAGCAGAAGCAGAAAATTCAGGGCTTTTATTGGCTGAAGTAAGTTTAAAGTTTTAATATATTATAGAAGGAGAAAACCAGAATAGTTTAAGCTTTGAAGAACCAGAGTTCTAAGAGAGGTTTTTGGTCTGAAATAAGGGGCTATAAAAGGGAGAGCTATCTGAGACTCTTCAGGGACTGGATTTGTGGATTACAAAGGCCACAAAAGCTACAGAAGAAGCCAAAGACCAAGGATAGGAAGCCAGAGCTGTAACAGACCACAGGAGCCCAAGACCAAGGAGCAGAAGCCCAAGACCCAGTACAAGGAGTCCAAGAGATTGTTAAAGGACTCCAAGTATTGGCACAAACCCCTCATTATTCCCTATCCCAAGGCCATATATCAGAAGGTTTCTAAGGGGATCTTCCTTCTGACTGTGAATAAAGCGCCTATTACGACCCCTATCCAAATTTCCCATGCTAAGAAAGAATATGAGTCCCATGAGTCAATTACCCCACATTTTCTATCCTAGCCCAGGGGATAAGGAATCCTATCACCTAGGGTGCAGGAAGTTTGCCTCTAGTAATTCTTCCCAGGAGGAGTGGGAAAAGGTGACTAGGCATCTTGAAATGACAGATAGAGAAGGGAGTTTATTGGGGGAGAGTTTGCTAGACTATTACAGGATTGGTATTGGCCCACAGAAGAGCTGGCGCCTGCTGAAGTACAAGTGTATGGTGGAGACGCTTGCCTAGTGATTGGGAATGTACTGGAGGAGTTTGCTCTTATGCAGGCCAAGTATAAGCTCCTAACCAACCATTCACCACTGTTGGAGAATGACAACTCCTCCAAGCCGGTCCCTGGCTACAACCAGGACACACTTTGGGGACTGGTGACCAGGAACCCCACAGCACCTGGGGGCAGGCACCACTGATAAGTTTGTCTTAGAGAACATTATACTAAGGCATGGCTGTCCACAAGTCATACACACTGACAATGGAACAAACTTCTTGTCCCATGTGTTAACCAAACTGAATGATCTCATGGGTATCAGAGGTGTATTCTCCATGCCATACCACCCTGAGTCAAATAAGATGGTTGAGAGAGCAAACAGTACCCTTATAAGTATCCTGCGGAAGCTGGCAGTTGATAAAGCAGCAGAGTGGAACACATTCTTGCCTGAAGTCATGTTTGCTTATAATATTGCTGTACACTCAGCAACAGGATCTCATCATTCCAACTACTTTATGGAAGACACCCCGCGCTACCTCCTATATTATACTCATGCATAGGAGAACAAGGGCTCCTATCTCTGCACATGTACCAGGAACGCCTAGCTTGCACTCTCAAACAGCTGCAGTCAGAGGTATATTCTAATTCACTGGTAAGAAGATAAGAGACCAAGAAAGGGAAAACAAGAAACAGTTTGACCTGCCCAAATTTGCTGTAGAAGACTGGGTGCTATTTCACAATACACATGGCAACAGCTGCACTCACAAGTTGGCAGCCATCTGGATAGGACACTTTTAGATCATTAACAAGACGTCCACACACGCCTACACTATCAAGAATGTGAAGGATTGACACCTAGTTAACTGAGTACACGCCAAATTTCTGAGAAAGTTTAACAGGAAAGACTGAAATAAAATGAATAAAGAAAAAGAAAAAAATAATTAAAATATATATCTATAAGTAAAACAATATCACATATAAAATAAACATAAATAATAAGGAAAAATAAATAATAAAAAAGATTAAAAGAATACCAAAAAGAAAGGATTGAAATCAGGTTGACTAAAACAAAAAATTAAATAAAAACAATCATAACTAAATAAGATAAAAAATACTAAACAAATCAATACATTAAATAAAAAGATAAAAACTAAAATAAAAAATAATAAAGAGGAAGAGAAAATTAAGACACTAATACATAACACAAAAGGAAATTACTGGCAATCATTGTAGGTAGTTTATTCATCACAAGTACTGCAAGAGGGGTCTGAGTAACAAGGATGCTTGTTGGAGACGCTGGATACTTACAACTGGGCATTTGTGGGCAGGGAAAAGGTAGCAGTCATCATCAAGGCTCTAACACACATGTGCCAAGATCACCAACGTCTGGGCCCAAGCCAACTGTGAGTTCTGCAACATGGAGGTCCAGTTGCAGAGTGGGAGGCAGAGCTGGCTCACAGGCACAAGGCAACCCCAACCACCATGAGCAGAAAACACAGTCCCAATTGACAGACAGTCCATCAGGGCGTTCTCCATGTAGGAGTAGGCCAGCGGCAACGGAACCTGGAGATCATAAGCCAGAGCACAATTGTGCTCCAGGCAACAACCAGTGTACCCTGGCTGGCAGCTATTGGGGGTGTACCCCATGAAGTGGCACGCAGCGGCAGACAAGGGAAGATAGAGACTGGCATTGCCAGTGCTCACTGCCGAGAGGAACACCTTGAAGGTAGCTGAGAAGTGCCAACTGGTGTTGGCCTGGACAGGAAGGTCCAGGTTCTGATGGAATGCCAGGTCAGCGGCAAGCTTGAGGGCCCAAATCTGAGCCACCTCATCTATAAATTTGTTACAGATGGCAATAGTATGGGCGTGCTGGGCAGAGATCTGAACAGGCGCCAAGGAAGCAGACTGCAGGCCAAGGTGCACCTCAGTAGCCAAACAGGAGGCATCATACTGGCTGTGGTAGAGCTCACCTCTACAGATAGGAGACATGGCTTCCTCATTGGAGTGCATGGCTTGCACAAAGCTGAACATAGTCTCCTTGTGGTGACAAACCCCAAACTTGCTCAACAGATTGGGGTAGTCCATGGGGACCTTGTCCAAGTTGCGCTGAGCGTAGAGCATTGATGAGGGGGTGGCTGGAGGCTCACCAGAGGAAGGCAAGCGCTGCACAAATGGGCGCAAAGCACCAGAGGACCACCAACAAGAGGCGTACTGGGGACGGGAGGAGGCTTGTCAAATTTAGAATCCTCCTCAAAGAGGTCACCAGCATCAGAACTGGGAGCAGAATTAGGAATGGAGCCAGCCACAGTGGTGGGGCAGTCTTGTTTGCGGAATTGTTCCTTGCTGGAGCAAAGACGGTTGAGAAAGGTGATCCTCACAGAGCAAGGCATTTTACAGAAGGTATTACGCTCCGCCTCCCCCATGGTGGACATCATAGCATTGTATGTTTGGTGCATGTGTTGGCAGTTGTTGGTATTGCTGGTTGAGTTCATCAGGGAAAGGAAGTAGTGCTTGGTCAAGTGGGGGGATATGTTGGGAATTTTAACCAAGCAAAGATGCTAATTATGACGGAGCTTGCGGATATAAATTGCAGCTACCAAATTACATAAATTGGCAGTATAAACTATATGCATATTAGATTTCAGTAGTCTGCTGACCTGAGCCTTAAAATAGCCAATGATAAGTGCCGCAGCAGCACTTTAAAAATACACAAGCGCTACAGCGCCACCTAGTAATTGGATTAGGTGCCAAAGCGCCAAACTACTTTTACTTCAAGCGCCACCGCGCCAACTGAAAATTATTGCAAGTGCCACCTGGCAAAAATTGCAGGTGCCAAAGCGCCAACCTACTTTTACATCAAGCGCCAAGGCGCTGGGTTCAATACCCCATAATCTCAGATTTCCTAATTTGAGTGTATTTCTAAGCAGTCAATGTGGGGACACAAAATTAAGCAGGATAAATGATTCCAAAATATACCAAACCCCCACGCCAGCAAGGATCACCTGTGCTGGGTGAAGCAATTAAATCTCATTGGTTGGTGTGTTTGAAACAGCCAAAGCTAGATCACTAATTACCCAAAATAAGAGTGTGTTGGAATGTCCTAGAAGATTTTGTCAATAGCTCAGGAAGACGCTCCCCAAGAGGGTATAAATACTTTTCTCCTAATAATAAAATACTTTTTGACTTATTAAAAGTGCTTCTGTGTGATCAGAAGCCAAGCCTCCAAAGTAATTATTGATTCCTCTTCCTATATGTTCTTCTGCCACAATAATAATCATATTCTCATATATGACAGTATTCAAGCCAAGTACTCTGCGCCCTATTGCAGAAATGATTTGCCACCATACTCCCAGCGTGACACTAATCTTGAGCCCTGTCAGAACTTTTGGTTCTGCTCTCAGGCCTGTCGGTCTGATTATGATTTTCTTTATTGAGTAATTGGGATATCTTGATCATTGTGTTGATAGATGCTTTTATGGCAACAAGCGTTACTTGTGGTATCTGGTATTTCCTTGGCAAGGCAACAGCTAGCAATGTCCAAGGGAGGCAACTTCCAAGCGGCTTTCTATACAGGCGGCTTGCTAGTTCTTTGAGTACTGACAATGGTCTTCAAACTTGGATATATTCTTCTACTGTGAAAAGGTTCTACAGTAGGATCTTGGTATAATTGTCTGTCTTCCATTAGTCCAATAGAAGGGCTTTTATAGAGCCAGCGCTCTCTTGCCAGGATCAGATCATCTGGTGCATCTAACTCTTGCTTGGTAGTCTTTTCACCCCCAAACCGCCATCATCAACCCTCAGAGTTAGGCATCCATGCAATGGCATGGGATTACATATCATAGTATCCTGTGCTGGGTACTAATTGCAATAGAGTGATACATAATCTATTAGCATGCCAGCGGTGGTGGCGCTAATTTATGACTCTATTTTTAGCGCATGACACTTTGTTCCTAAGCAACCTTTCTTGCATTGATTTGAAATGGCACTGGCGTTTTGTAAGGGCAAATTGGACATGTTCCTTTCAATCCTTAGGGAAACCCATAATATCTAACCCCGCGGTTTGCTAGAGTATTCCGGAATAACTCTAGTCAATTGGGAACCAGTTGTAATTGGATTATATTGTATTCCTGGTTGTTCTTGTAATAAGTGATCTGAATCTACTTCACAAAGGCTTCTCAGATCAATCAAGCCTGCTAGTAATATTGGAAGCTTCTCCAATAGATAGCTTGGCAGGCTGCCAAGGTATCCAAGGTAGAAAAAAGTCATAAAAAATCCTGACAAGCCCACATTTGGAAGGTTCTCAAAACCATTTTATACAAATCAGGAGCCATGAAAATGAATAAAATGCCTTTGTTCCTAAATTGGATAGCTGTTGATTGGCTGTTAAATTGATAGTTTTCTATTTTAGGCTGCTCATACTACACATCTTGTGTGAGTTCATTTTGTTTTGTGCTTGTGTAATCTTGTTTCTAGACTGCTCAAATTTTGTTTCATTGTAGTCCTTCTGTTGGTGCATCATATGAATCCTGATTGGATTATAATATACTCCGGAATAGCATGCATCCATTTCACTTGATAGTCAGTTTATTTTGTTTGTGGTTTGAACTACACTGCTTGATGTTTGATATAATTTTGTATAATGGGCTAGTGAAATTTTGTTTTTTGTTTGACAGTCCATTTATTAACTGAAATTTTATAAATTAATTGAATCCTGAATCTCCCGCAACTTGGATTTTGGTTAAATCTGAAATCATTTTTATTTAAATCTTAGGTATTTTTGGTTGTTGCCATAGCTTTTAAGACTAATGTACTGAATTCCAAAAATGAGATACTGTAAATTCAGAACCTAAACGTAAAAATGCAGGATTGTCAAATCCTTGGTCTAAATTTTGAATCCCTTTTGTGGGCAACCCAGCTGAGTGAAAAATAAATTTTTTAATAAAATCAAACATTTAATTTGACTTTTTTTGATTTATTTAAATTGGCAAATTTCAAATCTCTTGAGCAGAAAACTCAACTAACAAAGACAAAACTCAGCAAACAAATGTGAGATACATAAATCAGAAATGCGGGATTCTAATGTACAATTTGAGATTTCCTGTATTTCAAATGAATCATAGACATCATGTAAAATTAACAAATCTGAAATTGTGGGATTATTTAATCCAAGAACCAAGTTTCAAATCATATTTGTGAGGAATTTGAAATAAATATAATTTATGGGTGTCTCAAAAAGGATGCTAAAGGATCTAGAGTGGATTTGTGCTAATTCTTTTAAGAATCATAGGTATTCTCAAAAATCACCCTATTCCATTTTAGGACAGCTAAAATTTAGATACTTGATTACAGTAGATTTTAAAAAATTCTAATAATAAAATAGAATTATATATTACAATCTGTTTGATTATGTTGCCTTTTCCTTGGTGTGTTGATAGTTTATTTGCTGTTGATAAGGTGTTTGCATTTAATTGGATGGTTTCACCTCCAGTTGCCTTGGCAATAGGAAATCAAGCTGCCTCCCCAAGACCAACTGTGGTCTCAGAGGCGGCTTGATTTCCTATTGCCAAGGCAACTGGAGGTGAAACCATCCAATAAAATGCAAACACCTTATCAACAGCAAATAAACTATCAACACACCAAGGAAAAGGCAACATAATCAAACAGATTGTAATATATAATTCTATTTTATTATTAGTATTCTCTGAAAACTACTGTAATCAAGTATCCTTAATAGCAGTACATGAATACATAATGTAGTAAACTGATGGTTTATCTTTGCTCCCATATCCTTCTTCCTTTAAAAGAAGTTTTGTTGGCCCCTTGGCTATGCCGGGGGCCAAAAAAATTTTAAAAAATTTCTTCATCATCAGGAGAGTAGCTCATAAATAATTATATTGGTTTATAGTTGCTATATTAGTGATTTAGAGTGCAGAATATTGCATCACTTCCAGTTTAGACAATTTTACATTTCACTTAATTTCATGTCTAAACATGGTTGTTGAGATTGTATTTTCCATTTTATTTTATCCAGAGTGGAGCTTCTTGATTTGGGTTGATTTGTTCTAGTTTCTTACTTTACATTCAATTTGGATTCCAGTTCCTGCAATTAATATCTAAGTTTAATAGTGGCATTCAATTGTGATTTGAAATTTGGTTCTTGGATTTGACAATCCCGCAATTTCAAAAAACATAGTAAACTTAATGAAAATAGTTGATGGATTTGAACGCTTCAAATCTGATTCCAGTTAATTCATTTTGTCCATTGAAAATATGCAGTTCAACTTGAACTTTGCAAAGTTTCTATAAGTTCCCACATTTTCAAATATTCAAATAAATACTCAAAAAATCAATTTAATTAAAAAAGGCCATCCTGCAAAAGTGATTCAAAATTTGGACCAAGGATTTGACAATCCCGCATTTTTACATTCAGGTTCTGAATTTACAGTATAAATATCTAAATAATTACAATCAAACAAAGTGGGTCTGTTACTTGTGGTCCACAATGCATCTAAGGATGATTTATCCACTGTGTTTTAAAAATAGATATTAGTATATATAATGCAAAGTGAAGACTCCTAGAATTGTATTCTGAATGTTTTTTTACTTGTTACTAGTGGTTCCACGTTGGGTGTTGGCAGAACCAGTCACACACCTTGTGCAAGGGGAAGTTCAAGGTAGATTTGACCTGCGCAAGTGATGACTCAGTCTGTGATGGCTTCAAGAAATTGATCAAGCATGTGGCAAAATTCTTTGGAAATGCTCTCAGCTTGAAGAAGGAAATATCAGTTGCAGTTAATTTTTGCCCCTTCTCAGTTGAGTCTGGAGTAAATAAAGATCTTGCAGACACCCAAATAAGAAGTGCTTTGTTAACAAAAATACATGCTTTTCTATTCCCAGAGCACTATGCAAGAAAATCAACACCTGCAGCAAAGACAATGAAATTGATTTCACTGTAACAATCAACCAAAACAAACGCTTCTATTTTGCAAGTGACTTTGGGGAAAATCAGGATGGATACAGCGCCATTGATACCCTTGCCCACAAGTTTTTTCATGGCATGGGCTTCTCTGACTGCTTTACATCTGGCTCATGCAACGCCAACATTGTCCTGTTGTTCCAAACAGGCCCTGGGAACTCCAAGGACACTGCCAAGATTGAATTCATTGCCAACTCTTTTGTGAGCCACATCCATACAAGCAAGGGAAAGAAACTGATCAGCTCTATTGATAAAATGAATAGTAAAAAAGAAATGCCACTTAAAGATGCCACATGCGGGATTACCCGGCTAACAAAATACCATTTGGACATCCTCAAGGATGTTGAAGGCCTAGCCACTATAAGGGGGAACTCTATTTCAAAACCCTGCACGGAAACAAAGTCTTTCTCAGAACTGATGGAGAGTATAACCTTGGTGCATCTTTACCCTATTTAGACAAATTGTACAGAGGAACCTGAGAGACAATCATGACCGCGGACACAGGCCATTCCAAGGGAGTCCACAACCTGAAAGATGACAAATGGCTTACATCCCCCTTTGGCCCTCTCACACTTGAAGTATTGGTCACACTGGCTATCAACTTAATTCAAAGCCCCTCTATAAAAATTCTCTTCAAGGGCTCAAGTGGAAAAAAAGTATAAACTCTTCCCAACAATCACACAAGTGACCAAGCTACTTCTGAAAATCCAGTCATTAAAATGGCTCTGAAATAAAAAACTATCCATTAAAAATCATTTTTGGCTTTTTGATAGTGAGACTGTAGAATTAGATTGATAATATACAATTAATTAAATTCTATACATGTTGGAAAATTCTTTAGAAAGATAGAAACTCATTTAATTTAAAGTTGTCTACAATTCATAAGTACCTTTATACCAATACATAGAATTATTTTTTAACATAATTCAAAGCACCATGATAAACATTATAAGCTTAGCTATCAAAACTCTGGTAATTAAAAACAAGAACTGTGTTTTATTAAATTTAAAACTTTTGGTAATATTGCAACATCTTTGATTAATCCCTTCTAGGGAATTAACTCCCCAAGTGACTTACCAAATGATTCATCAAAAGACTCACCAGCTAGTCATTGAGTCAGTGGCACCACTATCATTGGACCATCTATTACAGAGATCAAACAATCCAGATCATAAATGGAACACAACTTAAATAAGCCTTGTGACTTAAGAGGAACATTAATCAGATAAACCCCATGAATTCATGACATACATGGACAGTATAAGGCTTCCCATGATACTATACAATACTCTATATTCATATCAAATAAAGCATCATTCTCTTCTTAAATTTTCCCATTTGTCTCATTTATTATACTTCTCAGAAGTATATACTTGACAGTGGTAGCACAGGTCAGTTATTCACATCTACACAACTTAAAGGAAAAATTCCTCCCAAGAAAAAGGTCCAGCAAATGGCCCTCCCTGCAGGCTGGAGAAATTACAAAGAAGGACAGGACGTCCCTACAGGTTTTGCCATCTTCAACAATGTCCTTGTCACCACCACTCAGTATAATCTTCTCAAATCCCGTAGACTACTGAACCCTCCTCCAACTTCTGACTCAAAGTTGACTGAGATACCCAGCATTGTATTTCAACGTCTATGTTCTGCAGAAATTGGGACGTTTGAAGGGCTACATTAAGAAAACACCAATCTCTGGATTAACAGCACCCAAAGCAAGTTTACACAAGTAGGCTATCCCTGTAGACTCTGAGCCAGTGAGGTTGCCCTTTGCATTACTGGAACCACCTCACATTTTGTAAGCAAGTGGCTTGAACAACACCCCAATCAAAACAAAAACTGGGACATGTTCAAGTCTGCCTTCCTCAAAAATTTTGCCATGAAATATTCCAATGTGGTAGCCATGACAGAACTCAGAACCTTTAAGATGATGGGATCAATTGAGGAGTACATTGCAACATATGAAGACTTACATGATCAAGCTCCTAAAACCATCAACTTTGATGAAGCTGGGCCACAACTAGACTTCTACAATGGCCTCCCCACACACATTAGAATCCATTTTGACATGAACTGCTGCAAGAACCTTGAAGACATATTCTTAGAAAGAAAGTGCGCGGCCCAGAAATCTGACTCCTACATGCAACAAATAAACAGAAGGAAAGCCCCACAGCAAGAAAAGATCCTCAACCCAACAAGCAAAACAACAGAGCTAATAATACCCATCCTCAAAACGTGACTTGCACTGCTCAAGCTAACCAAGCAAGCACTGAAGACTTCAACAAAGAGGAAAAAGCTCAGGAGAGTGCTTAGACAAGCTGCCCTCCCCCACTTTACAAGACTTGTACGGGGACCAAGACATGGATTCAATTGCCATGATTCAAGTACCCTCCAGTGATACTCTACTGTTTGCCAACCAAACTGGAAATAAAATCCTAACTTATCCTTTCTGTTTTTGCAGATACTAAGGCAAAGCACTATTTGACACAGGAGCAGACCAATCCCACATTAACAAGAAATTTGCCAACCTCATGAAATTACTCACAGCCCAAAGCCTTGTCAAAAGAGTTTTCATGGCTGATAATAGGAGCACACCAGTCACCAAGGAAGTGAAACCTTTCTGCACCCAAATTGGAGACGTGCAAAATAAACTCAGTGGCTCTAGCATACCAATCCCCAAGTGTGATGTTATACTTGGCTTGGATTGGATGAGAAAGACCAAATCCCATATTGACTGGGAAAGCGCTACTCTCACCATATAACAAGGCAAAGTGCACCACCATGTCTACCCAATTCACCTTGACACTCTAATGAGAGACCAAAGGTTTTTAAAGACCATGATAAAGAAAAGGAAAAGACCTCAGCAAAATTGATTGTAACTCCTGCACGTATGAGGTTATCCACTTTAAAAATACAAAAACCATACATGAGAATAACTATAATTTAGACAAGTTAGTCAGTGAATTACCCTATGTCTTCCAGGAAACTTTACCAGGGTTACCACCCAACTGAGCATACAACACAAAATTAATCTCAAGGGAAGCGTACCAAAAGCACACACCATTTACTGTCTCACACCTCAGGAAGATAATGCGCTAAAAACCTCCCTTGACAAAGCCCTTTAGAAAGGCTTCATTTGCCCTTCAAAATCACCTTTTGGTGCCGCTGTCTTCTTTGTAGCCAAAAAGGACAGAGGACTCTGCCTAGTAAAAGACTACAGAGTGCTCAACAAGGTCACAATTAAGAACATGTATCCCCTTCCCTTTATCAATAACATTTTTGACACCCTGGGGGTCCCAAGTCTTCACAAAAATTGACTTGGCAGCAGGCTATCACCAAATTTGTGTGAAACCTGAAGATATACCAAAAACTGCATTCAAAACCAAGTACAGATAATTTGAGTGTGTGGTGCTCAACTTTGTCATGAAAAGCGCTCCTAGTACCTTTGTGACCTTCATGAACAAGGTCTTCAAGGAACACATCAGGAAACAAGCAATTATCTACCTAGACAACATAATTATCTACAGCCCAACAGTAGCACAACACTGGGAAGACATCTTCCTGGTCCTCCAGACCCTCAGGGAAAACCAGCTTTTTGCCAAACTTTAAACCAGACCCAGAAAATATACAGGTCATAACTGATATGCCAGCACCAAAGAACAAGAGAAAACTCCAAAAATTCTCCACATGGTAGCTTATATCAGAAGGTTTATCCATGAATGAGGAGCCCTAACAGTCCCCTTATCAGCAATCACAGGCAAGACAATCAAGTTTGTATGGACACTATTAATAGACCAACACTTCCAACAACTCAAAGAGTGTATGGTCATTGCCCTTATCCTGAAATACCCAAACTGTGAAGGAATATACAAACTTGAAACATATGCTCTTGACTACGCAATTGGAGGTGTACACCAAATCCAGACTACAGAAAAGGACTTACTCCTTGTAGCATATGAATTAAAAAAGTTGTCTGATGGTGAAAAAAGATATCCAATACATGACAAGGAACTTATAGCTATTTTACACATCTCATGAAGTGACAATGCTAACTGGAAGTCAGGGACCCACTTAAGAGGGAAAAAGTCCCCAATTGTGTAAGCCATGGCCCCTAAGTTAAGCCCTGCAATAACTGAACCAATAGGCACTGTAACCATAGCAGGGTAACCCAAGTGGCCCAAGTAGGCAAACCTTCCCATCATAGAGCTAAACCTTCCCAACAGGTAACATCCTACCAAGTACATCAATAGTTAAAGTATGTTTTAGGACTAACCAAGGAAGGTTCAACTAATGGAGATGGAGTGATGGAGCAGCCATAAGGTAACTTTCTTCCCCAGTGACCTGAGGGATACTTGAACCATCCATTAGCCAAGGACTCATTCTGGTGGGAGTCATCAGGAGATGTGTTATGCCAGTCTGTAGTTGTATTTGAATTCTCCAAGGCCAACACCACAGATAGGAAGGGAACTAGAAACCAGAACAGGGAATAATTTCCCTTCATGGCTTCAAAAAAGGAATTACAAGGTAAGTTTGATCAAGTTTGAATAAAAGGAAAAATTTTATTGTTGGAACAAGTAGAGGAGGTATAAAGAATCCACTTAAATACCCCAGTGGGAAGCTATAAAAATTTAAGAGTTCAATGAATAGAAGGTGATTTTAAATGAAGTTTCACTGATATTATGGCTGAAGAGATCACATTTACAATTTGATCTTCTACCTGCAGCTTTGTTGAGCAACTGGGGTTATTGCTGGTATGTTCAAAGCTACAGATAGATTTTAGCCTTGCCAATGTACTCTAGCTAATCCTATGCAAGAGCACTACAGACTACAATATAATAGAACTTTATAGATAATTATGTTTATTGAAACTGGAGTACAATCTAGCCAGTGGCTGCAGTCTATCCAGGTGTAACTAAGAACTTGTTTTTTATTTTTTCAGGTGTCTGTATCAATATATACTGCAACAACCCTTGTTCTTGTCCTTTCAGACAGCTCTCAGTGGCTACCTTTGCAATGGGTTCATCTTTGCTGGTTATGCCTATCCTGATTGGCTGACCTTGTCATATGTGTTGCTACTGGCCTGGGCAGGTGTACATAGCACTTGAGCTACAGCCTACGCTCTTCTTGAGCTATCCTACTATCATTTATTGATTTTATGTATCTTATACGCCTATTATTGCGCTGGGAAACTATGCTGTATTTAGTTGATGCTTATAAATGGTCCCTAATCTGCCCTCCAACATTGAAAGGTAGAATTCCGGTATTCCATTTGTAGGGCTTAATCAGTGGTCCTTTTCTGGCTGGCAAGCCTTCTGCTTATTAATGCAACAGGTTGGATTATATACGCCGTATAATAGCAAACTCAATCCAATAGTGACTTGTGGATTATCTGCCGTCTAATACTGACCCAAAGCAATAAAAAACCCAATTATACGCCATGTGATGCTGATCCAAACTCGGTATTTCTTAGCCATATGCAAATCACTTGTTTGATATACTCATATACATCTATCAGGTTGGGTGGGCTGAGTTGATACAACATCTAGTAGGATAGGATGTGCAATATATGATTGATGATTTTTTCAAGGGTCTGGATGTACAGGCATTCTGGCTACTGCCAACCTACTTAACATCCAGCCATTGACCAATTTAGTCCCCTTCCAATATACCGTTCAACATACCAAGAATGGTAACCAAGT
The DNA here is from genome assembly GCA_014839935.2 of Entomophthora muscae. Classification (NCBI taxonomy): domain Eukaryota; kingdom Fungi; phylum Entomophthoromycota; class Entomophthoromycetes; order Entomophthorales; family Entomophthoraceae; genus Entomophthora; species Entomophthora muscae. The sequence continues at coordinate 93,064 of QTSX02002167.1, read as the reverse complement.
AATATCACCTGACTGTCCAAGTATCCAGTAGCTTGAACCCATCTAGCACGTGACCAAACCCTAGGTTTGATCCAACTAAATCCCCGCCACAGCCAATTCTATATAAGTATAAAGTATTATCAAATAAAATATACTTCTCTTCTTTCTTAATTCCATATTTTAAGCTTCCCCAAAAGGCGCTCCTTATCAATTTCAAGATTACACACTGTGTAATCAATGTTAAAGACTATATTGGCTAACGTTTATATAGCATATAATGCTAATATCAATTATAATAAACTAGAAAATTATATGGCGTATAATCACTACACATAAAAATGATAACCAAGTGATAATCCAGTGTATAATTGTTACATCCTTTATAATAAACTAACAATTACACAGCGTATAACTGTCATATTAATTATAATATATTGGTGATTATACGGCGTATAATTACTACACTTAATGGAATATTGCACTAATAATAATACAGCGTGTAACTGATAAAGATCTGCATGTGTTGATTAGCCTGATCATTTGTGGTCAATCAGCCTAATCTGACAAGCTTAATAAAATAGAATATCATATTTAGCACCAATAGATAACAAGAGACAGCCACAAGAGACACCATAATTAAGTGGTGGCTATAGTGAAAATGAATGTCAGACAAGTACAGACCTTCACCAAAGATAAGTAAAGCAGGTCCAAGAGCGTCAACCCCAGCTTACACAGACAATCAGAGTTACAGCAGTAAATGACATTGCTTAGTAAACTAATAACCTTTTCAAAGTTGGATTCAAGTGCAAAAATGGGGAAAAATGAATTGGTTTAACATAAATAGGTAATGTATGCATAATAGTGGAGGTTAGACTAACATTAGCCTCGTCCTTAAGGTTCCAGGTTTGATCCCTGTCTGTTTCAACACCAGAATTACATATGTTGGTTAGCCTTGGTGTTTGGTGTCCTTTCTGTTGCTATTTGCAAATATGGGATCTAAAAACATAGTGTAGTCAGGGGAAAATTCCCTGACACTGGAAGGCGCACAAATATTCAAAGTGCTAACCAACCACAAGTCATTGATATTCTTTAAAACCCAACAGCACCTATCCCAAAAACAAGCAGAGTGGATGAGTCTTATACAAAGATACCCCATGCAAGTTGAATACAAACCAGGCAAAGAAATATTTACTGCAGACGCCCTATCAAGGCTATACAGCAAGCATGCCCTCTGCACTGATGGCAACCCCGGCTGGCCCATGCTCATCATGGGGAATCTCCAAGAAGGGTTCCCACCTGGTACACCAATGGACATCCAAGAGAAGGTCCTTAAGAACAAAAATCTGTTCAAAAACTTATAAGGCACACTACACCAAATACTCCCAAATGGTAACACCGTACCATACGTCCTGTCAATGAAGAAGATTGACACAATGCTTATATATCACAGAGACTTAGGGCACACCTGTAGCAGGAACTTGCATAAATATCTCAAGACACGCTATTGGTGGCACAACATGCTATATGATATCAGAGAGGTACTAAAACAATGGAAAGTCTATGAGAAGTATGTCTGAACCAAAGCACCACCCAAATAAGTAGTACCTGTGTCCATCACACAACCCTTCAAGGTATGATCACTGGATATTGTGGGATCAATGCCTGGCAACAACAAAAGCAGAAAAGTACTTCATAACAGCTATCAACTATGCCACCAGGTGGTCTGTTGCACAAGCCACAAAAGAACACAAAGGCAATGATGTGGGACAATTTATTGGGAAAGAGATAATAGCCAAGTTTGGAAAGCCTGATCTCCTGATCACGGATGGTGGCACCAAACTTAAGACCATTGAAACCAATATATACCTTTCTAATAACAGAATAAAACACACCATAGTTAGTCACTACTCACCTAAAAGCCAATGGAAGAGTAGAACAACTAAACAACTCACCGTTAGAAGCCCTCAGTAAATTATCTGCCAACAATCCACAAGACTGTGTCAACATGTTACCAACAGCGCTCATGGTGTTTACAACTTGAGCCAACTGCAATACAGGCAAAAGCTTGTACAAGCTCATCTATGGACAAAGGCCCACCCTTGTCAGTACTACCACATGACCACGCCTACCTCTACCTAAGAAGGTGTCAGACAACAGTGATCCTAATGTACAGTGCGCTAGGAAGGACCAAGAGGACGTGGAACAAAAGAGAATCAAGAGAGAGGCAATACCACTACATTAAGAAAGGCTCCAAGTTGGGGACAAAATCTGGGTTGTCAACCACAATCAGCATAAGTTAGATTCAGGGTTGAGAGGACCAGACATTGTCATGGAGATCAAACCCAACAATACTTACCTAGTCAAGGGTATTGGTGCTCAAACAGAACTTAAGCGCATGCACAACAACCAACTTTGTCTGTGTAAATCAAGGACAGCTTAACACAACTACAGACTCCCTGTACCCAATGCTTAAAATAGATTAATACCAATCCTGTATCTCTGATACACTCAAGAAATTTCCTAAGGTTCCACCTTCCAGCACCCCAGGGGGAGATGTTACAACATTTTTGATCAATCCCTTCTAGGGATTAACTCCCCAAGTGACTCACCAAATTATTCACCAAAAGCTCACCAGCTAGTCATTGAGTCAGTGACACTACTATCATTGTACCATCTATTACAGGGATCAAACAATCCAGATCCTAAATGGAACACAACTTGAATAAGCCTCATGACTTAAGAGTAACATTACTCATATAAAATCCATGACTTCCATGAAGTATATGGACAGTATGTGGCTTCCTGTGATACTATATAATACTACATATTTATATCAAATAAAGCATCATTATCTTCTTAAATTTTCCCCTTTATCTTGTTTATTATACTTCTCAGAAGTATATACTTGTCAGTAATAATAATATTAGCAGCTCTAAAGGTATAAAAATGATGATTCCTAGACTGTCAAATGGAGTTCCTAGTTATGTAAAAAATATCTAGGCCACAATGGAAACCTGACAGGAAAGAGAAAACACACACTCTAAAATAATAAAAATTGATCAAATTTAAAGCCTTTGGGATTAGCTGCAACTCAAAAGAAAACACCTGTCAAAAAGCAATCCTGTCAATAGCCACTAAGCAAGATCAAGTCAGAAGTTGTATCAATAGTCTTTCCATAAAATTATACCATACATCTTTTCAGAAGTATAAAAAACTAGGTACATGCCTCATTCAAGGATAGCTATAAAATTAATTACAACATATCAATTTTCCAATTAATTACTTTTAGAACTATATAAAACTATAAAAGGTGGAAATTGAGAAGAGAATGCTGTTTTATTTTGATGTGAAGATATAGAGTTAACTATTATAATAGTAAGCACATACTGTCCATGTACGTCATGGCACTTATGGAGCTTGTCCAGGTAATGTTCTGTTTATGGTTTGAAATGTTTGATCATATACAACATGAATTTCTTATAAGAGTGTCATCAATTATTTATTTATTGGGGTATTTCTTAGGGGATTGTATACCCTAGGAAGTAACTTTATATATTATGGCATTCCCCCCTGTACTGCTAAAAAAGGAGCTTTTGAGACTTTCATGAGATTATCTGGTATTTGAGCTTGGTATTGGGAACATATAGTCCAGAATTGTGTTGAGCGTTCCTTGCTTTACAAGAAGAGTTGGTTATAGTGCATAAGTTTTTATTCCACTGCAGGCACCAATTACTTTAGTGAGGTAGGTGTTATTTGGATTAACTTCCAGAAAATGCCAGATCTCCTTAGTTCTGGTTCCAATTTTTTTAGATTTTGATTTAAAACCAAAGTTAGATTAGTTGATTGACCACAAATAATCAGGCTAATTATCACATGCAGATCTTATCAGTTACACACTGTATTATTACTAGATTATATTTTATTAGGTGTAGTAATTATAAACTGTGTAATAAATAATTTATTATAATTGATATGGCTATGTATGGTGTATAATTGTCAGCCAATATGGTGATTATTATTGATTACACAGTGTGTAATCAGGTGGAATACACCATCTCAAAAACTCCATATAGAAAGCTTTCATCTTGAAATCTTTTTGAGATGGTGTTGGGATTTACATCAGCAAAATTAAAAAAGCTTAATAAAAATTACTAAATAGTTAAATTTTACATATTGGCTTCTATTAAATCATCTCAAAAAACTGCATCACTAAAACACTATCCCAAATCAAAATAAAAAGAGTGTTATCCAAATAAGATTTTTTTTGAGTATAAAAACACTTAATAAATACCCTAAAATACACCATCTCAAAAAACTGCATCACAAAAAGGCTATTTTAAATCAAAATAAAAAAGTGTTATCCAAATAAGTTATCAAAATTTTCTGATTTTCTCTGCAGAACTACCCATTTTTAAGCGCTGCCACACTGTCTTAAACAAACATAAAGCACTGCCTTGCAAATATTTTAAATTCCAAGGCTCTGCCTGACTTTTACATCAGGCGCTGTGGGGGCGCCAGGTTCAAATCCCCAAAATGTTAATCTATTAATTAATCATACTTTTAGCACTAGTATCAAAAGGATAATCAAAAAATATATTTTGGATCAGCAGTATATTTATGATTGTAAAGACAAAATCCACCCAATAAAAAGCAATTCTGTGGCGCCTGGTACCTTTACTAGTTGTGCTGCAGCGCCTAGACTTTTAAAAAAATGGTGTGGTGGTGCTTATCTTTGGTTGGTTTATCATAACAGTCATACTTTTATTTGGTAAATCAAATATTTTCTCTTTTCCAGGATTTCTGGATATTGACTAATTAACAGATTCAACAAAATAACACAGGCCAGCAGTTGATCACTCTTATGAATGGTTCCAACCAAATCTGCGGGCCAGCAGTTAATTGCTCTTAGGAATGGTTTCAACAAATTAATTTGGGCTACAGGTTTGTGAAATAAATGATCAAATTATATCCTGGCATTAACATAATCCCTATTCCTAATTAATGAGCAAAACATGCAGATAGTGTGTCTTTAATTAATCCACCTCAACAACCACCTCAAACATGCTTCTCATAATAATTATATTCTAAACTTTATTTATATTCTAGAACAAGGGCCATCATATGAGCCATTATCTGAAACACTTCTAGAAGAGGTCAAAATGGACTGGGCTGTCAGTCCAAACACTCTAAGATAAAAGGCTTTAAGCCTATTGTATTAGAGTAGCTCTGAATAAGTGAAAAAATCATATCTGTGAACTAGTAGCCAATCACTGGCTAGATAGCCCTGGAAGTGGCCCAGGTAGACAGAAAGGATACCAATCTGTGGAAAATTTCAAGCAAGCCTTTCTTTAAAACTACTCCAACAAGGATAGGCCTCCTGCTGTGTTGCCCTAATGCTACTTCAGTCTCTTTTAGCGTTGCAAGCTAACTCAGAGAAACGTAGCAGGCAGACTGCCTTAAAGCCAGTCCATTAGAATAAAAGACTGATGATTCTGTAATGACTTGATGATTGATCTAAGTCCTATTTCCATAATGTGATCCTTTATTCAGATTTTTTAGTAGAGCAAAAGATGAAAAATTTTCATAAAGTATTAATTCCTATAGTAAAATATAGAGATAACAACTTATGAATCTAAATTCATAACTAGGAAGAACCGTCCCATATCCTTTGGGCCTTGGGACCTGTCAGACTTGCTACTTCTGATGATAAAAAAATATTCTGAGCCAGAGGTTATGTCAAAGTCACAGGTTCTCTTTGCTTTCCTAATGTTAGAAGACTTATAATATCATCTGGAAGATGATAAAATACCATGATCCCTAATTTTCTGACACTCTTATTAATTGGGAATAAATTATGACATTAATTTATGACCATATATAATAAATCAACTCAAATCAACGCCACATTGATAGTACTATATTCATGTAACACAGCCATTCAAAAAAAATCTTTTTCATATACTAGCTTTATAGAGATTATCATAGTATGAACTTTGTTATTTGGGTTCAACAATGAACTGTTTTACTAATAATTTTACATATAATATAGGGTGTTAACACAATCCCAAAACACATCATTTAAAATCTACCAGGATTCTAAGTGTACAATAGGAGTGGTGTCTAATAATATGGTACCAAGAACAAGTCTGTTTTTACATATGGTGCCATAAGACGCCATATATAACAAGCCACTGCAAATTGACTACTTTCACTTTTTTAAAAGTACACTGTGACACCTAAATTCACTATATTAAATAATGTAAGAAAGCATCTGAAAATTTGTGTATATGTATTTTTTGATCTCCTCTAAACAATGGGTATTTTATTAACCCCAGTTGAATAAGCTAGTTTTTTTGAGAAATTCATGTTTACTCTTTGGCCTGGTTGAGATAGCTCTACTATAGAAATAATAAATTAAAATAAAGGTGAAAAATAACTATGTTTTTGCCCAACACCATCTCAAAAACCCCATCTTAGAATACAGCATCTAGAAACGCAGTGCAGCCAAAAACTTAAAGTTTTGCATACTTTAGCTACCAATAAAACCATTTTTAAACAAGCTTAAATTCCCATTATTTGATACTATATATTTTAAAAGTTTTTCTACAAAAAATTAAAAGTATTTTTAACTTTTATATTGTAAATATTCTCATTTTTTACTTTGAAAATTGTCCTCAAAATTGAATTTTTCTGATGCAAATTCACCCTTAGATGCCTCCCAAGCCAACCACAGCACTACCCCAAGGCCCTTCAAGATCACAGCTGCTCCTGACCAGGCAAGAAAGCCAAAGGATATCCTCTCCAAACAGCATCCTTAACAAACAACACCTTTCAAGACCCCCACACCTTCCCCTGAGTCTGAGGCTGATAGCCCCACCCCCTCCCCACTCTCTCTCTTTGTCTATTCCCCCTCTGATCCTCAGGAGAAGCACTTCCACTTTAATGACAAAGATGAGAATGAAGGAGGCTCTGAAAATAACTCTGATGACCATAGTTCAGCAGCCTCAGAGGAGTAGCCCATACTATAGTGGGACTTACATGCAGTTGCCAACATCTGCAATGATAATGTACAATTCAAAGTCCCAGCTGTTTTTCCTGACTCTTTCACTACTATGGCTAAGAAGGGGTGCTGGATTTTTCAATGAAAGCTTTTTTTCTACCTGCAATGACCAGAAAAAATGGCATACCATCAATATACTATGATAGTCTGGGCTTCCCCATGCAATTAACTAAAATTGGTTTTACCCAAGTCAAGGAGCTCACCATTGAGCATGACTGTTTGGGCTCTGATATGATACTTTATCATCTCATGCACTGGTACCTATGCCAAGCCTTTCCATTCAACAAGGACTTGAATTCAACTGAGTTGGTAACACATGCCCTCCTTTGCCTGAATGAGAATCAGATAGAGGAGGTTGGAGAGAAGATCAAACTACAATGCTATGTTACCAACCAACTATCAATTGAAGCAAATCTTGGTCTAAGCGCCAGGAATATTGACAAGCTTGTGCTAACAGAAGCTCAGAAAACCACTTTTCTTGGTAAAAAATTCCTCCTACATGATGATGGCCAATAAGTACAAAATTTGTTTTGTGCTTTTCAATGCAATAGGATCTTACCTGCCTCCTAAAATGCAACACCAGGTTTGCCAATGTGAAATTTGCATCTTTCCCAAAGCTATTTTACTAGATTTGGACTATCCATGGCCAGGTGAATGAGCATAATGTTTCTTTTTCTTCTTCTTCCTCCCTAATGAAAGAAAATATACTTATATTGTTGTAACTGTGCTGTTTTAAAAGAGTTACAAGGGGGAAAATATTTTTGGAAACTATCTAGTATTCTTTATTGAGCAATAGTAACTATATAGCCATTGCAAATCAGTGGATACCAGGAACATGATTGTGTTGATCACACAGTTGGATAGTGAAGTGGGTGGCTTAATCCTGGTAATGAGTCAAGAGCCAAAACAAGGTGTCTATTGTAGAGGATCATAATTTGCTCATGTTGATGGATTAGGTAATTATAGTTGACCTCCTAGCTTGGCTACAGGTCACTGGAAAATTGGATTGCGGGTTACAAATCTGCTTGGTTGGAACCTTGCTAGTGGGTCAAGCCTGCTTTTTTTGACACCCCCCCCCCAACTGAAGGTTGGCCTCCTCTGGGAGTAGGTTGTCAGGGAGGTTGTCAGGAGCCCGGGCGCCATACTGGACTAGCTGTTGCTCTGTGGCAGGCAGGGCGGTTTTGCGTTGTTTTTATCTTGCTTTGCAGGGTCTCAGGCAATCATGGTGGAGGATTTAGTCCTGTTTGCGCTCCCTGAGTCCTTGCATAAGGTAAATAATTTCTTGTTTACATTTAGGATGATTGCTTTCCCTACTTTAATGGGTTGTAGTTTGTTTTTATCAACATTCATGACCCAAATTTTGTCACCAACTTCATGACTATCTTGGATGGGGACAAAAGTTTTTTGCAGATGCTTGTTTTCCTTTTCTGTCTGCTTACTGTTGGCCTCTATAACTTGAGGGTCTGAGCGCAGGGGGACTTTGCTTGGAATTTCCAGCTTGGGTCCTGTCAATACTTTAATGATATTGGGCTGTGTGCCATATATCAACTCAAAAGGGCTTTTTCCGGTGGATCTGTTCACCTGGGTTTGGCACACAAGTAGTGCAGTTGATAAATGCTTATACAAGTCTTCAGGTCTCCTGGCGGTGAGCTTGGCCAAGGCTTACACAAGGCTGCCATTTAGCCGCTCTACACGTCCATTGGCTTGCAGGTGGTATGGTGTTGTCACAGTGTGTTTGACCCCATTTTTAGCAAAGTATATGTTGGTGTCTTCAGAGGTTAACTCCTTCCCTCTGTCAGTTATCAGGATTTCTGGCTTTCCAAACTTGCTGATTATTTCTCTTCCTATGAACTGTGGCACATCATTGCCAGTGTGCGCCTTTACTGCTTGGGCTACTGGCCATTGTATAGCAAAGTCTATAGCAGCAATGATGTATTTCTTATCATTGGATTCTTTGGCATGGGGCCAAAAATGTCTAGGGCCCACACCTTGAAGGGCAGTTGTGTGCAAATAAGTAGTACTGATACAGGTGGGGTATTGCTTTTTGCAAATTTCTCACATATTTGCATTGTTCCAAGACTTCCTGAACGTCCCAATACATAGTTGGCCACCATGCTTTGTGTTTGAGTAACTCATAGAGGTTGTGGCACTTTGTGTGCCCTAGGTCTCTGTGGTAATATAGGATTGTGTTAACTTGCTGATATGTGAGGATTAAGGGATGGTGGTTCTGTTGGTCATTTTCTGATGTAAGGTCCCTTATACATCCACAAATAAGTGCTTGTTTTTGATGACAGTTTCTTTTGTTATAACTGTGGTGCCAAGAGGGAAGCCTTTGTCCTTTGTCTGGAGCACCAGGAGAGGCCAGTCTGGGTTGAGCCCATTCTTGCTTCTTTTGGCTCTGACATACAGGCGCAAGAGTGCATCTGCCATGGCAAGTTCTGGACCAGGATTATATTGTATGAGCATATTAAACCTTTCCAGGAGTTCCAACCAGAAGGCTTGATGGTGGGATAGGCTTGCTTGAGTTTTGAAGTATATAAGCAACTTGTGGTCAGTCAATGCTGTGAACTCCTCCTGTTGTTGTAGGTAGCAACACCATTTGACCAGGCAGTTTACAATTGCCAGCAACTCTTTGTTGTGTATAGGGTATTGGCACTCCCTGTCTGTCAGTTTTTGTGATTTGTAGGCAACAGGCATTAAGTCACCATCATTGTTTTTGATTTTTAGTACTCCCCCAATAGATGCATCCGGGGCGTCTGTCTCCATTTGATATTCCCCATCATGTTTGGGGTATTGGAGAATGGGTGCTGTTGTAAGCTTCTCTTTAAGACGTCTGAAATAAAGGTCACATTGGGGGTCCATAAAAACTTGGATTTGGCGCCAGTTATGGTGGATAGGGGTACAGTTAGGACGCCACAGTTGGTTATGAACTGTTGTACATAGGCAACCATCCCCAAGAATGTGCAGAGCTCTGACTTGTCTTTGGGAGGTGGCATTTTGCAGATAGCTTGAATTTTCTGGTTATTGGGCTTAATGCCATCCTTTGAGACTATGTGTCCCAAGAAGTGTCATAAATGACATTTCAATACTTGTATTGAAAACCCAAGAGTTAAACCCCAGTTCCCTGAAAGCATATTAAACCCCCCAGAACAGTCCAAGACCTGCCAATCTGTTAAGTCACAGGCTCAAATTGTTAAATTACCCCACAACCCACCAGACTACTACAGAGGATTCCCTGAATAGTTGCCAGTCTGCTGCCAAACTGGTACCAATGAAGACCCATACCTACAAAGGAGATATAACCTGGTTAACAGAGGTTGGGGAAGGACCTACTGCCAACCTTACAAGAGCCAATACTGGAGTTTTGAAATCAACATTGGAAACCCTGGAATCAAACCCTGACCCTCCAAAGACTACTCAAGTGACAAAAAGTGGATGGGAACCTGCCCACTTGCTAAATTGCAAACTCAAGTTGACATGTTACTCCAAGGACCGCCAGTCTCCCAAGGATCATTCCCCAAATGGTCACCAGATTGATGCCAACCTTGAGCCACAAAGATCCAAACCTATGAAGAGGTTGCAGCTTGCCTTAAGGAGGTTAAAATAAAACCTATTTTTAACTCTGTCAATGACCACCAGCAACTGCCAGCCTTCAGTCCAGAAGGGGTAGTACAATTGAACTACTCAAGTGACATAGTGAACAGTGGCGGCAGAACAAAGCATTGCCACTTCTATTTGCCAGAGCAGGCACAACCTGGATCTGCTGCCCTCAAGACTCTAAGCCAAGATCCATGCCCCGCCAGTGCCTTGTCTGCAAACCTGAACCCTGCAAAAATTAAAGAAGCAAAGTCCCATAGTATAAGAACCCCAGCAGTATGGTGATGACCACATTGTCATTTTTGATAATAAAGTTTTATGAACCTTTGGTTTGAAAAAATCTTACCTTATCTAGTCTTAGTGATCTTCTATCTTAACTCTGTTCAAGTAGACCATCAGGCTACCGCCCCCTCTGGTGACCAACCTGCTGATCCTACCCTGGCACTATACTGTCCCCCAGGAGCCCCCTTTGGACCTGTGCATTTTACCAAGTACCTGCCCAACCCGGCCTACGCAGAGTACAACTTGGAGACCATCCTCATTGCTGACCCCTTGGCCAGGACTAGAGAAACTGAATGCATAGGACGTGAAGGAAAGAGGTACAAAAGGCTGCCAAGTTTGTTTAAAGACAAGTACAATTATCTGCCTGCCTACTTTGTTCCCATGACTCCGCCCTTAACCCCACAACCCAACCGCCCAATGGAGACCCCGACCACTGCAGAGACTACGTTCACTCAACTGTTTGGAGTACTCTATATAACCTTGACAGGAATGGTGGATTCCCTGGTCCCCACCTCTGTACCCTGGTTTTTACTCAGGCAATCCATGTCTTAAATTATCAAGTTAGCACCCATTCTATGATGGGCTTTACCCGCCGGCTTGGTCCAACCCCATCCTGAGCCGCCCAACGCCTCTACCTATGCCTGGTTTCCTGAAAAGAAGGGTAACTGCTTGCAGAAAAACTGGAATTTGAAGGGCTTGGCTAACAGCTTGTGTTGTGCCAGGATAGCAAATACTGCCTCCTGATCCTTGTGATGTTGTTCTACTGAGGGGCTATAGACAATAATGTTTTCCAGCTATACCAAGGTGTGTTTACCAATATGGGGGGCAAGCACCATGTTCATGAAGGTCACAAAGGTTGACAGAGTGTTTGTCATTCTAAAGTTGATTACCACACACTTGATTAATCTGTATTTGGTGCAAAAGACTGTTTTGGGAATATCTTCTTCCTTGATGCAGATCTGGTTGTAGCTGGCAGTTAGATCAATCTTGGAGAAGTCTGTGGCACTGTCTAAGGCATTGAAGAGGTTGTCAATGAGTGGTAGTGAGAAACAATTCTTGATTGTAACTTTGTTTAGAGCTTGGTAGTCCGTGACTAGGCATAGGTACCATCTTTATTTGCTACAAAGAATACAACATCACCAAAAGGAGACTGTGAGGGGCGGATAAGTCCTTTCTCTAACGCCTCCTTGAGGTAAGCACATAGGGTGTTGTCTTTGTTTGGGGTAATTTGGTATATGGGTTGCACCTTAGGTAAAGCTCCTTTGAGTTAGATGGAGGATTGGATATGTTTCTCTGGTGGCAACCCTGGTAGAGACTCTTTGAAGATTTATGGATGGCAGGCTACTATTTTATGGTCCTGAGGCGTGGTGGTATCTTGGTGGTCCTTGAAATGTATGATCTTGTACTTGAAGGAGTCCCAGTCAGTTAACTTGAGGTTCTCCTGTTTGTCCAGGGTCTCTGTGAAGTGCACAAAGAAGTGGCCGCGTAGGAGCTGGTCCACTGATTCAGGGTAGATCTGGTGATTGACTCCTTCACGTTTGATGGTTAATACTGAGGTCACCCAGTCTATGTGGGGGTTGTCCTTTTGCAACCAGTCCAGTCCAAGCACAATGTCAAATTTGGGGAAATCAATGATGGGGCCCTGGATAGTGGAATGCAGGTTCTCTAGCATGTATGATAATGGGGCAGTTTTCCTTGTCACATCAATGTGGTGTTCATCAGCTAAAACCACGTTTTTAATCCTCAAAGGATTAACAGCTAGCTTGAACTTATCTATAAAGATGCTGTTGACTAGAAATCAATATGCACCATAGTCCAGAAGGGCAGAGCCTGTGTAACTGCAAAAGCAGAAAGGGCAAGACATTAGTTTATTGGTATGTCTGGTAATGATTTAAAGTACCAGGTCTTTTGAGGGCACTTGGATCATTGGACACTAGTCTACATCATTGGGTTGGTACTCATTGTTGGGCAAGTCAGGAGTTGTGCAGGGAGAGCTTGTCTTGCTTAGTGCTCTCCCTGGGCTTTTCCCTTGTCTTGGTTGTCTTGTGTGGCAGTGATACAGAAATGGATGCGGTTTGACTGGCTGTTGTCCCTGTTTCCATGCCCATTTGAACCTGCAGGTTTGTGGTCTGTAATGTTGCTGTTGTTTCCAGGAGGCAGTTGTTGGAGCGTCCAGCTGGGTGAGAGTCTTTGGGTCTCTCTCTTTCCAGTTAGCGCCTTGTGGAGAGGATTGGTCATTTTTTCTGCCTTGCAATACAGACTTTGCAAGTTAGTTACTTGGTCCAGGTTTATGTGTCTCATTACATGCAACTTGAGTGTGTCATAGTACATGAGGTGAGTAGCTGGAGTATCAAAAGCATATCTGAGGGGGTGCGTAGTTGGAGTTCCTTGTAAGCGCATGTGAGCTCCTTCACTGTGCCAGTTTGGGTTAGATTCTTCACTTGGTGTATTATCATGAGTGTGGTGTCCTTCAGCACAAAACCTGCCAAGAAGTCTTGTTTGAAAGTGTCCCAACCCTTCTCAGTGTGTTCTTCATACCACTTGTTGCACCAGGTGCCAGCATCATGAGTCAATTGGATGGAGATATCTGCAATCCAAAATTGTTGCTGGCATTCCATTTGGACCAACTTGCTTTGGGAAGATTGAATCCATGCTGTGGTGTTATTGTTGTTGGCTTCATAAAAAGGCTCCAATGCAGCGCTTCAAAGTCTCTGTGCTACATAGGCTGGCATGGTGCCTTTGTTGGTTGCTCAGGGTATGGCAGCGGGTGCCTGGAAGAACCCTTGCGCTGACAGGGCATTGAAGGCGGGAAATGGGATTACCCTGTTCTGGTACAGTACAAAACCATCAGGTATCTTGGCACCTGGTGTGTATGGCGTCCAGTCTAGTGGGAGGCCAGACATGATTCTATTGAGGATTTGATGGCCATGACAAGTACAGGCAACAGACAAAATTTTGGGAAATAAAGTAGGATGGGAAACCTACCTGTGATATCAATGCCATAATTGTGTTATTTTAGCAAAGTTACAAGGGGAAAATATTTTGGAAACTAGCTAGAATTCTTTATTGAGCAATAGTAACTATATAGTCATTACAAATCAGTGGATAACAGAAACATGATTGTGTTGATCATACAGTTGGATGGTGAAGGGGGTGGCTTGATCCCGGTAATGAGTCAAGCTCCAAAACAAGGTGTCCACTGTAGAGGATTATCATTTGTTCATGTTGATGGATTTGGTAATTCAAGTTGACTTCCTATCTTGGCTACAGGTCACTGGAAAATTGGATTGCAGGTCACAAATCTGCTTGGTTGGAACCTTGCTGGTGTGTTGAGCCTGCTAATTCAACAATATCCACACTCTTACCATCCTCAAACAAAAGTTTAATACTATCCTGCCCACACTTGATGAAGATTCAACTGAGAAGAGGGGCCAAAAGAAGAAGGTTGACCCAGAGGCCTCTAGGAACAGGCCACAATCAAAAAAGCGCCAGATTCCCTTCCCTATCATTCAACTTCAATGGTTGACTTTGAGGCTACACAGTCCAACACCTTTATCAAGTTATTTAGAAGCAGGCCCCAAGGCTGCTTCTTCCACTATCACCAGGCTCTGAGCAAAAACCTAATGAAAAACCCAGCTTTCAATAAGCTGGTATTCAAGGATGGCACAAAAGAGGCCAGAAAGATCTTCAATTGCTTTGTTGCCTTGGCCATGGTCATAAAGGAAGAGTTTAACTTTATTTTACAACAAGCTTCTCAAGTACAAGTACATTGTTAATAACCAAGAAGTTTTTTCTCTCTTCATCCAGTAATTTGAGGACCAGTAGGTGGGTTTGCTTTAAATGCATTGTTGCATCTGCAAGGGTGGTGAATCCATCAACTGGAACTGGTATAAACAGGTTAATAAAGGCTTCAGTAAGACCACCTCATCACTTGAAGGTTGGCACAATCAATTTTCCCGTCTGTTTAAGGTAACAAAGCCCATGTTTAATGTGATCATCAACAAGCTGAAGATTCAGTATGCTCACAGGGACCAGCTATACCCCCAGGCCATCAAAGGCAAAGCTTTGTATCAAAGCATGCTGGCTAGCAGGTCAATTTTGCAAGTGTTAATAAGGAGGTTGTGGGGTTCCTGCCCACTAGTCCCCAAAGTGTGTCCTATATTATAGCCAGGGACTGGCTGGAAGAGATTGTCATTCTCTAGTAAGGGAAAATGTATCTCAGAAATATGCATAGGGGCAAAAATGGGCTTTTATTCACTCTCAGAAGGAAGATCCCCTTATAAACCTTCTGGTATATGGCCCAGGGGGGTTTAAGGAAACAATATGAATTTGCCAATACTTGGAGTCCTCCAACAATATCTTGGACTTCTTGTACTTGGTCTTGGACTCCTGCACCTTAGTCTTGGACTTCTGCTCCTTAGACTTGGACTCCTGCTCCTTAAACTTGGACTCCGTTGCCTTAGAATCAGACTTCTGTGCCGCGCTTAGGATCCAGCTCCTTATTCTTGGGCTCCTGCTTTGTTATCTTGGGCTTCAGCTCTCTGTATATCTTTAGTGGCCTTGGTATTCCACTTGTATCAGTCCAATCAAGCTCCTGATGGTGATCAAAAGGCTTTCAAAATCTCTTGGCAGAAACTCAAAAGGCCTCATAAAGACCCCGTCAAAGACCTGGAAAGACCCTGTAACTTTCCAGCCAGCCACCTTCTTATAATGTCCTTTTCCCAAAGGTTCCGCCTTCAAAATGGCTTTCTTCAGAAGCTTAAACCATTTTCTCTCACTTTTTCTTCTAATAAATTAAGCTTACATACTTACTTTCTCAAAAGCTTAAAGTACTAATTCACTATTTCCTCACTTATACTTTAAGCTTTTGGCTTCCAACCAATTATTTTCATCAGGAAACCTGCCAGAACTCAACCAATGAATACAGAGCGCAGAAATAGACCATTTCTGAAGTTCCACTGGGATTAAACTAGGAAAAAAATTTCCACAGCTCAAACTGCTCAAAGCAACAGCTCTTTGCGCACCAAAGTGTTAACTGGTCCATTATTCTGGCACCAGTCTTTCCTGCATTCAACCTAAGCCCATTTAAATAGTAGAATACTATTTAAACTGGTCTTTCTGGACCTCTTCAACGTTTTCCCCATATATTTACAAATCTTGTAAAATCCAAGGAAAACATCCCACCAAAACAACTTTGTATTCAGCTCTCATAGCAACACACCTTCACCTATCCTAGGAATTAAAAAATAAATATATTACCCACACTTATATCCACATTCCTTCTTGATTTTACTACTAAACCAAGGAAAAACATTCTACATTTTCCCATTTTGGCAAATCAATTCACCAAAATCATGGCTCATTTCTTTGGACAACTAGTTCTTCACCAGCATCTTCAGGTTCTTCAGCCAGCTCTTCAACCACATCTTACAGCTCTTCAGATCAAACAGCAAACAGTACATCTTAGTTCACAGAACATCTCCTTTCCAGTCTTTGAACGGCCTATCAAACCTCTGGCTACTCCTTTATCATGACCAGCTACTTCTGCATCATTATCTTTGAGCCCTTCCACTTATCCTCACTAGGAACCATCTTGGTTCCACCTGCACAATGAACCATCTTGGTTCCCACAATTCAATATGAATCAACAGTCTGTCAACTAGCCTTCACTGTGATCAAACAGTCCCTCTCACTAGTCTTCTCTGTTAAAACTGTGAACCACCTTGGTTCTTTATCTCAGTCCCCGTTACCAGAACTTGTAGACCCAGGCAGGAGTCCACATTGAACTGGTGTTTGACTGGGCCCTTGTAAGTGGCATTACACTTAGGCCATCCAACCATAGATTCTCACAGCCTATGTTGTTGTTTTTACTCACCCAGGTGATTAAGTCTAGGCTTTCAGTTGCAGAGTAATCAGCTCTACTTCCCAGAGGCCTGATCACACCAAGTTCTGTAGCTTGCTTCTCCAAGCAAACCGCCTTGATGACACCTCTAAGAAAATCTATATCCTCCAATGCTCACTCTGGGTTCTCCCCAAAAGCTCCCATAGGGACATAAACAAGGACACCCCACCAGTCTGTTAGGTAGGATGCCTGCTCACAGACCTCCTATAAGTGTATCAGGGTATGTAGAGCCCTCAGAGCTCTTCCCCTCCCTGGCAGCCTGCGTTACACGCCAGAGGTCCAAAATCTTCTCCACCTCAAACAGACAAAGTTCCCTGCTAGTTATCTCACTCTTCACCCTTTTGCAGCCACAGTTCCCTGCTAGGTGAAGAACTCTAGCCTACAGCAGCCAATATCTTCTTCTGGGTGGAGGCAACATCTGCCTCTAGTAGTCTTTACACCTACTAACTAGACCTTACCATCCCTAGTAGCCATCATTCCCTACTAGTCCTCTACCTGCAACAAAAAACCAAACTTTTGCTTGGCCAACATTAGCCCCGCCTGCAAACCACCAAACATGTGGACTGTCATAGAGGTTTTGCCTATTACACCAGGGAAGGCTGCATTGCCCATCTCCAAGACATTGTCACGGCCCTTGGATCTAATGAATAACCCAATTTATTTACCAATAAATTATTTTCTTCTAAATATTTGATTTTGTTATTACTGTGCTGTTTTAGAAGAGTTACAAAAAGCAGAAAGTATTGGAAACTATATAGTTATCTTTATTAGGAGATATGAATTATATAGTTTCTGTGAATTATCTTAAGAGGAACATGATTAGGTAGATCATTAAGTTGGATGATGAAGGGGGTGGCTTGTTCCTAGTAAAGGGTCAGGCGCCAAATCAAGTCTTTCACCAAATAGGATCATTTTTTGTTCATGTTGTTGTTTTTGGGAATTCAAGTTTATTTCATATTTTGGATATGGGTCACTGGGAAGTTAGGTTGCAGGTAAAAAACCCCACTTAGTCAAAATCTTGCTGGTGGGTCAATCCTGCTGTTTTAACACCCCCTGACTGAAGGTCAGCCTTGTCTGGAGGAAGGTCATCAGGGAGGTTGTTGGGGGGCCAGGTGCTGTACTGGACTGGCAACTGTGGTAAGTTTGACTTCCTGGTGATTGACTCCCTGGTACTTGACACTTTGTCAAGTCCAGGGACTTGAGTGGCTCATATTTGAATCTATTGGTATTTTTGGCTTAACTGATTTTAAGCTAATTTTTACTAGTAATTAAGGGTTCAGACCAAAAACCAAGGTTAAAATTTACTCAAACTCAACTCTGTTTAATAATTTTGTTGGCTAAAATATCAATTTAAGGGGCAATTCATAAGTAAATTTACTAATAGAAATGGAAAAACTTGTGTTTGACACTCTAAACCAAAAAGTGACCAGTTTGACACTCCTTAAGCCAAATCCTAATTTTATTAAAAAATACATATCTGCTTATATAAAAGTTTGGTATTTACTGTTATATTTTTATTATTAATGTCCATAGTTATCAATTAGGCTCCCAAGCACCACTATACTGGATTTAGTGGTATAGACATTAATCAAATATACCACTTGTTTTACATTATTTCATTCCTGGATTTGTGGATTAAGTAGTGCCACATAAATTAAGCCCAGTTTGTTAAGAGATTTCATATATAATTTATAAAAAACAGAAACTCAGCATCTTCTTTGTTTGACTCTATCCACTTGCCACCCAATTGGTTTTGAATTTAACTAATCAAAGGCTTAGAATTAAGACTAAATTAATATGTGACGCACTATGAGCGCCACTTGACACTCACCCACTCAACACTTTAACTTGGGGATTAGTACAGAGAGCTTATTAATTTTTTAACCAACACTATGGTAAATAAGTTACTACCAGCTCCTCACAGCACAAATTAAACACTAATAAACACCTTCCTACTCATTTACTTTTTTAACTTATGTTGTATTTTTTATTTTTGAGCATATGAAACTGCCTTGCTTTTGGGTCAACTTTCTAACCTGTTTTAAATTTAAGCAAGTTTTATATGTAAAAAACATAGTAAATTTGATTTTTCTGCTCAACTCCAGCATACTCAACAGTGAGAATTCAGCTTTTCCCAGCTAATTGACAGTGTCAAACTTGACACATTACTATGTTTTGAATTGACAACTCCTAATAAAAATTTCCACACAATAATTTTTTGTGCAATTATAATCTACTACTTTTCCTGCTACTCTCAATATAATTTTCATATATTTTTTGATTTTAATCATACTTTTACATTGATTTAGCACTAAGATGTTATGCTGAACCTAGCATCTTTGATGCTTTATCATAAATTCACTTATTTTCTATGTGTTAACCTTTATATCTATACTTTGAGTTTCTATTTTGCTTCTATTTACTTTGTTATAATTTTTTCTTGATAAATAAAACTTTATTTGCATACTTTTTATTTAACTTTACTTTGCTTTACCTCTGTGTTTCATATTTTTCACACTGTTTTATTTACAAAACTAAACTTTTCTTTAGACAAGATCAATCAAGAACAGCCAACAGCCCAAGCGTCAAACCTCCAAGGGCTCCAAAGAAACTGCCTCCACTCCAAAGCGTGCCAAGAAGCTTGCAAAGACAAAGTCTCCAACCCCATCTCCTCCCGCCCCATCTCCTCCTATTCCTCCCTCCATCATCTTCCACATCCCCTTCACCTTCCCTCAAAAATTCCTCCCCCAATAAATCTGATGGTGATCTTACCGACCACTCCTTTTACTACTCAGAGGCCAACTTTGAGCCCACCTAGGAGCAACGTACCAAGAAGTCAAAGGCTGCCAAGGAGCCCACCTCTTCTTCTGATAAGAAAAAGGAGGCTTCTAAGCAGGCCTCAAAGAACCCTTCCCCTACTCCCCCTAATGGCTCTTCCCCCTCCCTCATCTGACCCCCAGGATGAGCCTGAGGAATATTCCAAGAAGTTCAAAGCTTCTGGTCACGTGGCTTGGGATCCACTGGCCATCCACAATATCTGCAATGTGGACGGAGAGTTCAAAGTCCCCAAGCACTTCCCCCATTATTTCCCTATTATTTCAGTAAAGGGCAGCCCTGGTTACCGCACTGACAATTACATCTTTAACTGTAATAATCAAAAGCGCGCTATCAAGAGCAAGCACTTTGTATGTGAGGATAAGATTTTTGGGGGCCAGTTGAACACTGAGGGCTGGGAACAAGTAACTGCCAAGAAGGGGGAGCACTCTTGTGAGCCCCCCAATCATCTTATAACCTGGATGTTAAAATGGTACCTGGTCCAAGACATCCCAACCTCTGCCAACCTCCGTGCATCAGATCTGGCTATAAAGGCCTATAATATCCCAACCCCAACAATCTTAAGTTTGTACCAACCCAGGAACAATTGGTTAAGTTCATAATTGATAAGTGTATTGCTGCCAATCCCCCTACCCCAAGGCTTCAGACGTCCTCTCAGAGCTTACGCTCACCCACAAGCTCAAGCAGCTTCCAAGTGGGGAGCGCTTCCTCCTCCATGATGATGGGCCCACCACCAAAGACCGCATAATCTGCTATGCAACTCAGCAGAACCTGCTGGAGTTGAAAAGGGCTTCAGCCTGGCTAGTTGATGATACCTTTTCCACTTGCCCCCGGATGTTTGAGCAGCTCTGGATGATCCATGCCCAGATTGACATCTGGGTGATTTCACTTGTGTTCTTTCTTCTTCCTGGGGCCACCAATGCCATCTACACCCGTGCTTTTAACATCCTCTGCCAAGCACTTTCCCTCCTTCCCAACAACAACAATGCCAAGAAGACCCCCCCCCCTACACTCACGCCAACCCTCCTGCTGCTGACAAGGACCAGGCTACCCTAGACTTGGAGGAAAAGGTAAGGCTTAGAGCTCTGGGGCCTCACATTTGAATTATGGACTTTGAGCCTGCTCACTTCAATGCATTTGAGTAGCTGTTCAGTGGGGAGGTGCAGGAGTGCCACTTAATACTACTGCCAAGCAGTTGCTTAGAATGTGCAGGCCCATGCCGAGCTAAGTAGGTTGAGCCAGAGGGACACTTCAGAAACCTGCAAATTTGTGCTGGCACAATTTCGTGCCTTGGACTTTTTAAAGCCAGAGCACACTGAGCAGGGGTTTGAGGTTCTCTCAAAGGATTCTTACTTGGTAAAGCACTTAGAGTTCAAGCCTTTCCTTGAGTACTTTGAGCCCCAGTGGATATGGAAGGCCATCACACAGAGGCAAGACAAGGCAAGGCCTGCGCCAAGGCCAGCTGGAACGTTTACCAGGCAGCCATCAACAGGGAGCTCAAAACCACCTCAGCGCTAGAGGCTTATCACAAACATCACAAGGCCAACTTTGGACACCACCCAAAATTCAATAAGTTCTTTTCCCTCCTGCGGCACAAGCAGGAGAAATTCATCTCCAAGCTGCGTGATTTGGTAAACCGCATCCCCCCACCAAGCCCATAACCCAATTCATCCTATTCACCAAGGCCATTCAAAATGCGGCCAAGCATAAATACAAGGCCTCAGAGATCAAGCAACAGCTTGAGCTCATTGCAACTGCTCTCCTGAAAGCGGCTAAAATGAAGAAGGGGAAGAAGGGTGAAGAATAAACTTACTCACTTGCTTGCTTATATGATTTTAACTTTTAACTTTTAACTTTTTAGCTTTAATTTTTACTTTTTAGTTTTGATCAATTAGTTTTTACTTTTAATTTTTTTATTTTTTAATTTGATTAGATAGCACAATTCTTTTATGTGTACATGGTTAGTTTGAGATGAATAGTTATAGTTGAAAGTGAATGAAATATCTTAATTTTTGTTAATTTCCTAATAAAACAAAAGATATTCACATTTATACTTATATGAACTATATCAAATAAATATTAATATTTCTTCACATTTTGCATAACTTTCATTGTTACGTTTGTGTTTATTTTTGTCTCATTGGAATTTTAATTTTATGGCAACCAAAAATATTTTTATAATGAAGAATGTAAATTCCATAGTAAAATGAGAAATAGTTGCTTATTTCTCCTTATTCTCATTAATTAAGGTACACTTTTATTGCGTTTTTGAGCTCTCTGGTATCACTTTGGTATACCATAGATGTATAGCTTACTTATCTATATTAAAAGTTTTCAGTAAATTAAGATATGTCAATTAAAAAAGTGTCAATTTCCAGTTGTTGATCAGGGAAAAAGCTGAATTCTCACTTTACTATAGTGTTGACTACCAGGGAGTTGAGCACCAGGGATTCAAACTTACCACAGTTGCCACTGGACTAGTTGTTGTTTGGTTGCGGGTAGTGTGGCCTCTTGTTGTTTCTGTTGAGCTTTTCAAGGTTGAAATTAATTTTGGTGCAGGACTTTGTCTTGTCTATGTTTATTGAGTCCTTGTACTAGGTAAGTGTTGGTTTTGTTTATCTTTAATATAATAGTGGGGCCTATTTTCTTGAACTGTAGCTTGTTTTTATCTACGTTCATTACCCAGACTTCATCTCCAACCTTGTGCTTGGTGTGGATAGGGACAAAGGTGTATTAAAGACATATTTCTTCCTTTTTGAGTTGGTCACTTTTTGCTTGTACTATTTGACCTGCTGAACAGGATGTAACTTTGTTGGTTATATCTAGCTTTGACCCAGTGAGGGCTTAGATAATATTTGGTTGTGTGCTGTATACAAGCTCAAAGGGGCTCTTCCCAGTGGATCTGTTCACTTGGATACAGCATATAAGGATTGCAGCTGGTTTTTTTTGGCTCAGTTCTTGGGTCTCCTGGCTGTGAGCTTGGCAATAGCTTGTACTAGACTACCATTCAACTGCTCTACACATCCATTGGCCTGAGGGTGGTAAGGTGTTATCACTGTGTGTAGACTTAATTTTTGGTGAGCTATACTTTGGTATCTTCAGAGGTTGATTCCTTACCTCTGTCTGTGATCAGTAGTTTAGGTTTGCCAAAATTTGTAATTATTCCCTTTCCAATAGATTGTCAAACGTTTTTTCCAGTATGGGCTTTTACTGCTTGCACTACTGGCCAGCAAGTGGCAAAGTTGAGGGCAGTGATGATGTATTTTTTGTTGTTGTGTTTTCTGGATTTTGGTGGACAATGTTGAGGGCCCACACCTTGAAGGGTTGTTGGGAGCAAATTTGTAACACAGATTTTGGTGGGGTATCACTCTTAGCAAACTTTTCACATACTTCACATTGATCAAGGACCTCCTGTACATCTCTGTACAAAGTGAGCCACCACGCTTTATGTTTTAGGAACTCATAGAGGTTTTGGCTCTTTGTATGGCCCATGTCTTGATGATAATATAGAATGGTATCAACTCTTTGGTGTGTGGGGATGTACGTAATAGTGCTTTTTCAGCCATTTTCTGATGGAGGGTGCCATATACGTCAGTGAAGAGGTGTTCATTTTTTATAACAGTTTCCTTAATGATATTGATGGTATCTGGGTGAAACCTCTTGTCCTTGGTTTGGAGTACCAGGAGGGGCCAGTTTGTGTCCAGACCGTTTTCACCTCAGGCTGTCATGATGTTCAAGCAGGAAAGGTTGTCAGCTATGAATGATTCAGGTCCAGGCTTATATTGAATGTTTATGTTGAACCTCTCCAGGAACTACATCCAATGTGCTTGGGGCCTAGAAAATTTGGCCTGAGCTTTGAAGTAAAGGAGAGACCTATGGTCAGTTAGGGCATTAAATTCTTCCTTGTACTCCAGGTAGCAGCGCCATTTTACAAGGCAATGGACAATGGCCAGCAGCTTCTTATTGTGGATTGGGTAGCAACACTTGCCATCAGTTAACTTTTAGGACTCATAGGCCACAAGGATAAAGTTTATATTATCCATTTTGATTCTAAGTACACCTCCAATGGAAGCGTCTGCACTGTTGATTTTCATCTGATAGTCTCCTTATTATTTAGGGTATTGTAAGATGGGGTTGGATGTCAATTTCTGCTTGAGGCAGCAGAACCAGGGGACTTGTTGAGGAGTCCATACAAACTTGGATGTTGATCCCTATTATTGCAGATAGGGGAGCTTTCAGAACACCACAAAGGGGTATAAATCTTCAGAAATAGGCTATCATTCCCAAGAAGGTGCAGAGCTCCAATTTTTCCTTGGATGGTGGCATTTTGCAGATGGCCTGTATCTTTTGACTGTTGGGTTTGATGTGTTCCTTTGAGACTATGTGTCCCAGGAAGGGTAATTGTTTGCAGAAGAACTGGCACTTGGAGGATTTGGCCAACAGTTTGTGTTGTGCCAGGGTAGCAAAGACTGCCTCTAGGTCTTTGTGGTGCTTTTCCACCAATGGAATATAGACAATTATGTTGTCTAGGTAGACTAGGACATGCTTGCCTATGTGCAGAGAAAACACTTTGTTCATGAAGGTCACAAAGATGGAAGGGGAGTTTGTCATGTCAAAGTTGAGCACCACACACTTATAGGAGCTGTCTTTAGTGTGGAAGGCTGTTTTGGGGATGTCTCTTTCCTTGATTTGGATCTGGTTATAGCCTGCTGTCAGATCAATCTTGGATAAAACAGTTGCCCTGCCCAAGGCATCAAAGAGATTGTCAATCAGCGGGAGTGGGTAGCAATTCTTGATGGTAATCTCATTCAGAGCTTGGTAGTTGGTGACAAGTTTAAGGGACCCATCCTTCTTTGCCACAAAGAATACAGAAGCACCAAAGGGAGATTGAGATGGGTGGATTAGTCATTTTTTCAATACTTCCTTGAGGTATGCACCTAATGTATTGTCTTCATTTGGAGATATTTGGTATATATATTGTTCCTTAGGAACTGCTCCCTTGAGATGAAGGGTGTGCTATATGTGTTTTTCTGGAGTAAACCCTGGTAAGGCTTCCTTGAAGATCTCCAGGTGATGATTCACAATTTCTTGGTCTTGGGGAGTGGTTGTGTCTTGGTGATCCTTGAAATGTATGACCTCATATTGGCAAGATTGATAGTCATTTGTATTGAGTTTGCCCTGTTCTTCATTTATTTCTGTGATGCACACAAAGATGTGGTCTAGTAGGAGTTGGTCCACAGAGTCAGGGTAGATTTGGTGGTGTTAAGTAACTGGGGTTATTGCTGATATGTTCAAAGCTACAGATAGATGTTAGCCTTGCCAATGTACTCAGCATAATTTTATGCAAGAGCACTACAGACTACAATACAATAAAACTTTATAGATAATTATGTTTATTGAAACTGGAGTACAATCTAGCCAGTGGCTGAAATCTATCCAGGTGTAACTAAGAACTGGTTTTTATCCTTTTGGGTTTCTGTATCAAAATATACTGCAACAATCCTTGTTATTGTCCTTTCAGACAGTTTAAAGTGGCTACCTTTGCAATAGGTCCAACTTTGCTGACTTCATCTATCCTGATTGGCTGACCTTAGCATGTGTGCTGCTACTGGCCTTAGCAAGGCGTACATGGCACCTCAGCTACAGCCTATGCTCTTCTTGAGCTAGCATACTGGCAGTTATCAATTGGCTGTATTTCTATATGTCTATTATTGCGCTAGGAAACTACACTGTATTTGGTTGATGCTTATAAATGATCCCTGTTCAGTTGTCCTACATTGGAAGGTGGAATTCCAGTATTCCATTTCCAGGGCTTAATCAGTGATCCTTTTCTGGCTGGAAGCCTTCTGCTTATTAATACAACGGTTTGAATTGGGGATTATACACCATATAATAGCAGACTCAATCCAATATCAACTCATTTGTATCTGCTGTGTAATGCTGACCCAAACCAATAAGGAACCAATTATACGCTGTATAATGCTGATCTTAACTCATTATTTCTTAGCCATATATGCATCACTTGTGATAAGGAGCGCCTTTTGGGGAAGATTCAAATATAGAATTGAGAAAGAAGAGAAGTATTTTTTATTGGATAATACTTTAGAATTATATAGCTTTAGCTGTGGTGGGGATTTAGTTGGATCAAACCTAGGGGTTAGTCATGTGCAAGATGGGTTCAAGCCACTGGATACTTGGACAGTCAGGTGATATTGCTTGCTTACCATTCTTGGTATGTCAAATGTTATATTGGAAGGGGACTAAATTGAGCGATGGCTGGATATTAAGTAGGTTGGCGGTAGCCAGAATGCTTGTACATTCAGACCCTCAACACACAGCCCTTAAGGTTTACTCTGGTGCATCAGGAGGGGGCCTTGTTTTCACAGCTGCCACCTGATGCTCCTGGAGCTGTTTACTAGTTGGAACCAGTCTGGTTGAGTGTTCTCCTTTACTGAAACAAAGGCAGGTTCTGTGGTATTTCTTGATAATTGGGTTTTTGGAATCTTGGAATTTTACTAGGTAGGTGTTGTGCTCTGGTCTGTATTTGATGACTCTTCCTGGTCCCTGGTGTACTGAGTCTAGTTTCATTTCTGTTGCAAGCTAGAATTCATACAGGAGAGTTGATGGGAAGTGGTTCCTCTGTGGAGGTTACCTTTTGTGTCTTGAACTTCTTTATTTCTGCTATTTTAGCTTTGAGGCGGACATGTTGTAGATTTGGTGCTTGCTCTACTGTGGGAGGTTTCCCCGGGGGGATCTTTATGTAGGGCTGTTTGTTGCGGGTGATTATTTCTGGTTTGTACCTGTAGGTTAGCTCAAACAGTGAATAGCCTGTCCCTTGATTGGTGCGGACTTGGGATACTAGTAATGCATGTTTAAAAAAGTGGCCATGTGTCTTTGGCTTTACATCCATTATTTTCTCTAGGGTCCTGATAAGGCTTCTGTTGAGGCGTTCTACTCTGCTGTTAGCCTGTGGCCTGTATGGAGAGGTTGTGGAGTGTTTAATGTTTTTGGATTTTAAGTTGTCATTTACTACATGACCTTATAACTTGGTTGCTCCATCAGTTATGATGTAGTCTGGAGTGCTGTAGTCAGCTATGATTGCTTTATTAATGAAAAGGTTGATAGTTTCTGCTTTATGGTCCTTTGTTGCCCAGCAGATGGGCCAGCATGTGGCAAAGTTGATAGCCACAATTAAGACATGTTGGTTTGTTTTTGTTTTGAGGAAGGAACCACTACATCCAGTCCCCAAACCTTGAATGGTTCAGGGTCTGGTACTGGGTTGACTGTTGTCTGAGGAGCCTTTGTACTGGTGTATTTCTTGCACATTGTGCACTTTTTCAGAACATCAACTATATCCTGTTTGAGGTTGGGCCACCATACTATCTCTTTTAGTGTGAGGTATAGGTTGTTAGCCTTTGTATGGCCTAGTAGACGGTGATGTCTTAATATGGTGTCAACTCTTTGTGCAAGTGGGATGTACAGGATATGTTTGTCATTAATAATTTGGTATACAGTGCCATTTGGCACATGGAAGTACTTTTTGTTTTTTATTAATGTATTGTGGGTCAGTTGATGTGTTGAGGGGTCTTTCCCTTTGGTTTTATACTCAGTGTTGTACAGGTTTGGCCAGTCAGGGTCCAGGTGGTCAGGGTGGTCCTCTCTAGGCTGACATAGTCTAGAGAGAGCATCAGCTGTGACCAGCTCTGCCTCATTTTTGTATTAGATGTCCAAGTTAAGCTTTTCCAGCAAGGACATCCATTTGGCTTGTTGCCGTACAAGTGCGTTCTGAGTTTTGAAATGTATTAAGGATTTATGATCAGTTAGTAATTGGACATTTAAATGTCCTTCCAGATAACATCTCCATTTCTTGCATGTGTGGTATATTGCTAGTGATTCATCATTGTGTATTGGGTATCTCTGCTCAGTATTAGTTAGTTTTCTGCTTTTGTAACATACTGGCAGGAAGTCCTGCTGCCCTGGCTGGCAGATGCGCAGGACTTCACCAATGGCGGTGTTGCTGGCATCTGACTTGAGCTCATAGCACCCGTTATTATTAGGGTATTGCAAGATTGGTGCTTCAATCAAAGCTTTTTTTAATAATTGGAAATTCTTGTCACATTCTGGAGTCCAGATGAATTTCTTTTTGACATTACCCTTGGTTAAGTCATTGATTGGTTCAGTTAGTTTTCCCCAGTCTTTGATGTATTTTCTTAGGTAAGCTACCATTCCAATAAAGCATCTAACTTGTTTAACAGAGGTGGGGTGTTGCATGTTATTTATGGCTTTAATTTTGTCTGGATCTGCTTTGATACCACCTTCAGAGACAATGTGGCCCAAGAACAGGAGTTCCTTTTCCATAAATTGGCACTTACTTGGTTTTGCGTAAAGTTTGTGCTTTGCAAGTTGATTGAGTGTCTTGCGGACATGTGTGAGGTGTTCCTCTTTTGTTTTTAAGAATAAGATGATATCATCAAGGTAGCATAATGTATTTGAGAGACCTTTTAGTGCTTGGTTCATCATGGTGACAACTGTTGCAGGGTCATTGGTCATCTCAAAGTTCATTACTCTACATTCAAAGGATCCAAATTGCGTACAGAACACAGTCTTTGGTATGTCCTTTTCCTTTACTTCAACTTGGTTGTAACCTGAGGTGTGGTCAATTTTGGAGAAAAATTTGGCTCCTGAGAGTCTTGTAAACAGATCCTCTATGAGTGGAAGGGGATATTTATTCTTTACTGTGCTTGCATTTAGTGCTCTGTAGTCAGTTACTAGACGCAGAGTGCCTTTCTTTTTCTTTACAAAGAATGCTGCTGCCCCCCATGGGGATTCAAACGGGCAAATGAATCCTTTTGCTAAGTTGTCCTCAATGTGTGTTTTGAGGGTTTGGGTTTCCATGGGAGAGAGTCTGTAGAGGGGTGCAGGTTTGGGCATGGCTTTACATAAGTTGATTCCATGTTTGACCTCCTGTTTGGGGGGTAACTCTGTGAGTTCTTCCTTGAATACATGAGTGTATTCATTTAGGAGTGCCAAAAGTTCTGGGCATTGGATATTGGCTGTTTGTATGTTATTGAACTCAGTATACCTCATTATATGATTGGTACTATCTTTGGTTAGACGTTATGAGTCATCTTGGTTTATGACCTGGAAAAATACTGTCTCTTAGAATGAGGTCAAGGGTTCTTTGAGGCTGTTAAAATTGACTCTGTTGCGCTTGATGGTCACAGTTTTTGTTTTCCAACATATGCTGGGGTTCACTTAGGTGAACCAGTCCATGCCTGCTACAATGCCGTAGTTTATGTTGTTCATGACAATTCCTTTGATGGACGTTTGTATGCCTTGAAGGTCAATTCTGAAGGAAGTTGTTTTGCCTTTGAGTAGAACCTTTGATTTATCTGCCATTTTGGCGTATTTGAAGTTGGATTTGACAACTGGTATTTTGTACTTGGTTACAAAAGGTTTGCTAACCATGGTATGTTGTGCACCAGAGTTGAATAAAATTTTATGTGTATGTGATTTGTAAGTGCATGGATAGACAAGAAGTTGTGAGTGATCTTTAATTTTTAAGTTTATAAAAATGGAGGATTGCAGGACACAGGGAATACAAGCAGCAAAGTTTGTGCCTTGGTACAATTTCTTGTCAAGTTGGGGGGAGACAGGGGCACTTAAGCCTGTTCCCCCTCCTCTTTTCTCTGTTTCTCTGTTTCAAGACCTTTAAGGTCAGAGAATGTGGGGTCAGATTTGTAGCAGGTTGCTACTTCAGCATTGTTAACTTTGGTGGTGTCCTCTTTCTTGGGACGGGATAGGTTTGCGCTTTGGCTGTGATTGCCATTGTTACAATTGGAGTTGCTGTTGTTATGGTTGGTGTTTTTGACGTTTATTGCCATTATAATTTTCTCTGCCATTGCTGTTTGAGGCACAATTGCTGTTGTGTGCAGCATATTCCATGTTGGCGCATTTTTCAGCACGCTTGGCTTCAGCAATGAGCGCGGGTATGGAGGTATTTGCTTCTTTTTGGATGAGGACAGCAACAGAGGGTTTCATTCTGTTGATGAATGATGCTCTGATATGTAAGTTGTCAGCTTGTGCTGGGTTTTGTATTTTGTGACGTATTTCCTTGAATTTGTTGGTGTAAGCTGTGATATTGGTCTTCTGAGGAATATCACTGAGCTTTATTGTGATGTCTTGGAGGAGTTTGGTGATGCAAATTTTGTGTGTGATGTCTGCTTTGAACTCTTCCCAGTTTTTAAGCTGGTTGTCAGTTTTTGAGTCAACCCAGGTGGCAAACCAGTTAGCTGTGGCCTTGTACAGGCGCTTGCTGGCTTCCTGGACCCATTTCTCATGGGGGATGCAGCTGGCGCGGAGTTTAGCGGCTGAGTGGTCTAGCCAGTTGATGACGTTTTTTTTGTTTTTACCAAAGAACTTGTTGATACCAATGTATTTGGTGTTGGTCACTTCACCTGTGATAGGTGGTTGTGCGTTTGTTTGTGGTTGATGAGAGTGACTGTGTTGAATAATCTTGGCACATGCTTTGGGCATGACCAGACCTTTGAATACGGCCCATCCACTAGGTATATCTTTGTCAATGTTGTGGGCGCAGAAGTATGTTTTACAGGTCTCCTGGGATGTGGCCTGTTTGAGTACATGAGCAAAGGTGAGAGGGTTTTGGTCAGTCATTTTCTCTCTCATAGACATGGTCAAAAACCCGTAGCTGCTACCAGTGATAAGGAGCGCTTTTTGGGGAAGCTTCAAATATGGAATTAGAAAAGAAGAGAAGTATATTTTATTGGATAATAATTTAGACTTATATAGACTTGACTGTGGCAGGGATTTAGTTGGATCAAACCTAGGGGTTTGTCATGTGCAAGATGGGTTCAAGCCACTGGATACTTGGACAGTCAGGTGATATTGCTTGGTCACCATTCTCAGTATGTCAAACAGTATATTAGAAGAGGACCAAATCAGGCAATGGCTAGATATTAAGTAGGTTGGCAGTAGCCAGAATGCTTGTACATCCAGACCCTTGACACTTGTTTGATATACTCAAATAAGCCCTTCAGGCTGGGTGGAGCTGGTTTGATACAACGTCCAGGAGTATGGAAAAGGAGATATACAATTGATGATCTAATGATAATATGGCTTGTAATCAGTGGTAATTGCTATATTGGCTAACATTTATATGGCATATAATTGCTACATCAATTTATTATAAATTAGTAATATATGGTGTATAGTTACTACACATTTGAATGATAATTGAGTGATAATATGGTGTATAATTGCTGCATCTATATATTTAAACTAACAATTACATGGCTTATAAATGCCATATCAATTATAATAGACTATTGATTATACAGCGTATAATTACCACACTTAATGAAGTGGTAAGCAGATGATAATACATCATGTAACTGATAAAGATCTGCAGCAATGATTAGCCTGATCATTTGTGGTCAATCAGCCTAATCTCACAGATGGTGTACTTCTTCATGTTTGATGGTCAACACTAAATTAACCCAGTCCACATGATGGTTGTTTTTCTGTGACCAGTCAAGGCCAAGCACAACATAAAACCTGGGAAAGTTGATGATAGGCCCTTGGATGATGGAGTGCAGATTCTTCAGAGCAATAGAGAATGGGGCTGTCTTGCGTGTCACAGCAATGTGGTGTTTATCAGCTAGGACCATATTTTTAATCCACAAAGGACTAGTGGCTAGTTTGAGCTTGTTCACAAAGGTGCTGTTGGAAAGTGTACAATATGCGCCTGAGTCTAGGAGTGCTGAGTCAGTGTAACTGCAAAAGTAGAAAGTGTAAGAAATCAGATTATTGGAATGGCTGGCAATGGGTAGAGTACTGGGTCCTCCCAGGGTACCTGGATCATTGGGCATTGGTCTACATATTTGGGGAATTACTTATTGTTGGGCAAGGCAGGAGTTTGGCGGGAGGAGCTTGGCTTGCTTAATGCTCTCCCTGGGAATTTCTCTTGTCCTGATTGTCCTTTGTAGTACTGACCCTGAAGTGAGTGTGATTTGATTTTCCATTATTCCCTCTATTGTGGCCATTTGGTCCTTGGGGTTTGTGTCCTTCACCATTGTTGTTATTTTTGTTTTCAGGTGGAGGGCAATTAGCGCAACCTGACAGGTGAGAATCCTTGGGTCCCTCTCTTTTTCTATATTGGGGCTTGTGGAGGGCATTTAATGTCTTCTCTGCTTTCTCTGCTTCCCAATAGAGGCTCTGCAGATTGCTCACTTGGTCCAGGTTGACGTGTCTCATTGTGTGCGGCTTAAGTGTGTTGTAGTACATGAGAAGTGTAGATGGGTTGTCAAATACCATGTCTGAAGGTGCCTGTAGACAGAGCTCCTTGTATGAGCAGATGAGTTCCTTTACTGTGCCAGTCTGTGTCAGATTCTTAACTTGGCATATGATCATGAGGTTGGTGTCTTTTATTACAAATCTTGCCAAGAAGTCCTGCTTGAAGGTGTCCCAGTCTTTCTTAGTGTGGTCTTAATGCCATTTGTTGTACCATGTACCTGCGCTGTGTATAAGGCGGATGGATATCTCTGCAATCCAGAATCTTTCCAGGCATTCCATTTGCACCAGCTTGTTCTGGGCAGATTTTATTCATGCTATGGATTTGTTTTCATTGGCTCCAGAAAATGACTCTGAGGCAGTACTGCACAGGTGTTGGGCTACATGAGTGGATATGATACTTTTGCCTGTCACACAAGGGACAGTGGTGAACGCTTGGAAGAACCCTTGAGCTGTATGATGTTGAAGGCAGAAACTGACATTAATATGTTCTGGTACAGTCCAAATCCTTCTGGTATTTTGGTTCCTGGCGTGTAGGACATCCAATCTACAGGCAGGCCAGACATGATTATTTTGTATATTTGTTGACTGCAGTAAGTACAGGCAACAGGCAGAATTTTGATGAGAAAGGTAGGATGGGGAACCTAATTCTGCTACCAATGTTGTAACTGTGCTTTTTTAGCAGAGTTACAAAAAGATAATATTGGGAACTAGATAATTATCTTTATTTGGAGGTAGGGATTATATAGTTGTTGTGAATCATTTTAAGAGGAACATGATTATGTAGATCATTCAGTTGGATGGCAAAGGGGGTTAGATTGTTCCTAGTAAAGGGTCAGGCGCCAAATTGAGTCATCTACCAAATAGGATCATTGTTTGTTCATTTTGTTGCTTTTAGTAATTTTTGTCAACTTCTTTGTCTGGGACTGGGTCACAGGGAAGTTGGGTTGTGGGTCACAAACCTATTTAGTTGAAACCTTGCTGGCGGGTCAATCCTGCTGTTTTGACAATAGTATTAATCCAAGACACTTATAATAAGAACAACCTAAAATAACACAGTAAGTATCCCTCTATAGATTTTTATTTCTGGGTAAAAAACAACTTCTGCTATATGTATTTTATAACTTATATATACAAGGGTGCACTGAAGAGGTTCTTTGAAATAAAATGGTTTATTAGTGGTTTTAATATTTATAGAGTTAGTTTTGCCATTTTGATTTAAGTCATTTCAAATCCCACTGGGTTTAATACCAGCCTACTGATTTGATGTGTATAATTAATAGGATAAAATAAGTCAAAGTTAACCATGATGCAACACTATACTATATCAATACCCCATTTGGAATTCCTTCTTTCTACTTTTCAAAAGTACTGTTTTACATCAATAACCCCTTAAATAAAAAATGTAAAAAAGCATACTGTAAATTCAGAACCTAAACGTAAAATTTTGGGATTGTCAAATCCTTGGTCCAAATTTCAAATCACTTTTGCAGGTAACTCAGCTGAGTGAAAGTTAAAATATTTAATAAAAGCAACCATTTAATCTGACTTTTTTGATTGATTTAAATTAGCAAATTTTGAATCCCTTGAACAGATAACTAACTAAAGACAAAACACAACAAGCAAATATGGGATACATGAATCATAAATGCGGGAGTATAATGTACAATTTGATATTTCTTATTATTCTAACAAATCATAAACAATGTGAATTTATCAATAAACTTAAAAGTGTGGGATTGTAAAATCCAAGAATCAAATTTCAAATAAAAATGTGGTGAATTTGAAAAAAATTATTCTGGGGGTCTCAAACAGGAATTCAAAGGATCTAGAGTGGATTTGTGATAATTCTTTTAGAAATCATAGGAATTCTTAAAATCACCCTATTCCAGTTTAGGACAGCTAAAATTTAGATCCTACTGTTCATAAAATTAACATATTTAACAATAAAATTGACTAAACTATACACTCCTCTTTTTGAGTTTAAGTTTTTTTTAATAAAAATTTATTATGTCTTCTTTCAATACAAACCAAGTCAACAAGCTTTTCCCTGGCCTTGACAAAATTATGCAGGGATATGCTGGGTCTTCCAATAGTGAAGCCTTGGCCTAAGGTCATTCCTAAACCACAGGTACCTCCCCAAGCACTACTCAGGAGTGTGTTTTTATCTCCTGCGTCCTCAAGCATAGCCCTTTTTGCCCATCACACACAGGCTGTGACATAAATTGCCGGATAGTATGAAGCTGTCTCCATGTGGTGGGAAATCACCACCCAAATCCATATAGAGTTGATGATCAGCTATCACCAAAGCTTCATATACTGTTCTTTGAACTTCCAAATGAGATACTGGGGTTAAGCAAGCTGATTAACCCTAACCAAAGAAGCCTAAGATAATTAACCTGTGATAGAATCAGAGTGTCTTCAGCATATAGTTCTGGACATTGAGATGTAACCAGTGTCTCAGCTTTAGTTGTGGGAGGAACTACCCCAAGATTGGTAGACATATAATTAAAATTGAGTGGTGGCAACAATAAAGTGCTGACAGCAGGCCCCCATCTTCCTGTAATGATTCTGCTCAGAATCAAATTGTAGGGAATATAACGTAACAAGTCAACTACAGGATGCATTGGAGAATAAAATTAGACCAGGGCATATTTGATTTTATTGAGTAAATATTTGAAGGACTCAACTCTTAAGAGTTGAAACAGTAAAAATTATTCAAGATATATCAAAATCTGACTAAGCAATACCACTGAATCCTTGGCTCCTATTCCTTCCACATTGTCAGGCAAGTACCTAGTCCGGTTTTCAAAGAACTCTTGTATGACCAACTTTCAATGACTGTGCTGATAAATAAGATCATATTGGGTGACCCTCATATTACCTTGATTTATCAGTGTCAGCTTACAAAGGGGAATCAAATCTAAATAGCAAACTGGAGCAGCTGTGACACCTTTATAATCAACTATTTGATTTAAATCTGTCAAATTAGTTAATTCTGTTAACAGTTTTCCAGCCTTTGAAGTTCTCTTACTTTGGCAAATAATCCCTGGCATTATGGAATCTACTATGACAGCACAGGCAGCTGCTAACCCAAATCATGTATCAACACTAGCATCTGGAATTGGCTAATTGAGCCAAGGGGTAACCCAGAGAAACTGCAATCCAGAAACAGCCAATCATATAACATCATCTTGTTTCAAGAACAGACACATTTCACCTCCAGCCAATCAGCCTGCAAGACACAGAAGAAGGCTAATCACCTCAGAAACTGCTCTTGAAATGGTTGAAAAGCAAGGGATGCTTTCTGTAAATTCAGAATCTGAACAAAAAATGCGGGATTGTCAAATCCTTGGTCCAAATATCAAATCACTTTTGCAGGCAACTCAGTTGAGTGAAAAATAAAACATTTAATAAAATCAAACATTTAATTTGACTTTTTTGATTTATTTAAATTGGCAAATTTCAAATCTCTTGAACAGATAACTCAACTAACAAAGACAAAACACAGCAAACAAATGTGGGGTACATGAATCAGAAATATGGGATTCTAATGTACAATTTGAGATTTCCTGTATTTCAAATGAATCATAGACATCATGGAAAACTGAATAAATCTAAAATTGCACAATTTTCAAATCCCAGAACCAAATTTCAAATCAAAAATGAGGTGAATTTGAAATAAATATAATTTATGGGTGTCTCAAAAAGGATGCTAGAGGATCTAGAGTGGATTTGTGCTAATTATTTTTGGAATCATAGGCATTTTCAAAAATCACCCTATTCCATTTTAGGACAGCTAAATCTTAGATGCTTGATTACAATAGATTTTAAAGAACACTAATAATAAAATAGAATTATATATTACAGTCTATTTTAATCATGTTGCCTTTTTCTTAATGTGTTGATAGTTCATTTGCTGTTGATAATGTGCTTGCAATTAATTGGATAGTTTCACCTCCAGTTGCCTTGGCAATAGGAAATCAAATTGCCTCCTTGAGACCAACTGTGGTTGCAGAGGCAACTTGATTTCCTATTGCCAAGGCAACTGGAGGTGAAACTATCCAATTAATTGCAAGCACATTATCAACAGCAAATGAACTATCAACACATTAAGGAAAAGGCAACATGATAAAAATAGATAGTAATATATAATTCTATTTCATTCTTAGTATTTTCTGAAATCTACTGTAATCAAGTATCCTTAATAGCAATACATGAATACATAGTGTAGTAAACTGATGGTTTATCTTTGCCCCCTCTCTTTCTTCCTTTAAAAGAAGTTTTTTTTGGTCCCTTGGCTACACTGGGGGTCAAAAATCTTTAAGAAATTTCTGCGTCATCAGGAGGGTAGCTCATAAATCATTATATGGTTTTGTGGTTGCTATAAAAGTGATTTAGAGTGAAGAATATTATATTATAATCAGTTTAGACAATTTACATTTCACTTAATTTCTTGTCTAAACATGGTTGTTGAGATTGGATTTTCCATTTGATTTTATCCGAAGTGGAGCTTCTTGATTTGGGTTGATTTGTCCTATTTTCTTACTCTACATTCAATTTGGATTCCAGTTCCTGCAATTAATATCTGGGTTTAATAGTGGCATTCAATTGTGATTTGAATTTTGGTTCTTGGATTTGACAATCCTGCAATTTCAAAAAAACATAGTAAACTTAATGAAAATAGTTGATGGATTTGAACGCTTCAAATCTGATTCCAGTTAATTCATTTTGTCCATTGGAAATATGAAGTTTGACTTGAACTTTGCAAAGTGTCTATGAGTTCCTGGATTTTTAAAAATTCAAATAAAAATACAAAGAAATCAATTTAATTAAAAAAGGCTATCCTGCAAAAGTGATTTGAAATTTGGACCAAGAATTTGACAATCCCACATTTTTACGTTCAGGTTCTGAATTCACAGTATGTACCTTAATGAAATTTGAGCCACAATTGGTTTTGCAAAGTTTAATGTGGCTGCAATCCTGTGAGCCCACACCAACTGTGCCCCCTCCCAAGAAGACCCCAACTGGTGCCCGTACTTCAACTGATGGTGAAAAAGACCACCCTCTTATGATGGCCATCATGGAGCATGACCTGTGGATGCCCCTAGTCCAGTTACATCTCTAACTGGGACTCCACAGCATTCTCACAAATAAGAGAACAGTCAATTTGTGGATACACAGAGTTGTGGTTGCTGCTAGAATCTTGTCTAATCAAGTTCTCAGTGATCCTAGTTTGGTAAATACCAACCCCTACAATTCAACTATCATTAAGTTTATCAAAGGAAGGCCAATGAGGGCGTACTATGACATCATCTTGTTGTATGCCAAGATTTCTGCAAGTATCCAAGATTATGGAGAAAGGTGTATCCTAACTGACGTTTATAATCATAGTCCAATTTTTATCAATTTTTCAGGTTTTTGTTGGCAGTTTCCCCATTGGGTGTCAACTTTAACTCAGCAATATTAAACACTGCAGAAGGGTATGCCTACCAGGCAGAGCTCAAGGACATGCTGGAGGAGTGGGCTACCCAACAAGCCGTGTACACAGTTATATTGAGTGCTGAGATAGAACAGCAGGAATGGGCAACCAATAAAATTAGGGCTGCAAAGCATATCTGTTGGTCCTATTCCACCAATCACACTGATATACATCTTGCAGATGTATGTCTTTACAATTTTGGTTTGGCTCTCAGGTGCTCAAAACCTTCCACCTACAACAAACTATGCACCCAAAAAGAAGGGGTACAAGCCTTTCCCTTTCATATTTGTCCAGGACTTATCAGATCTTGTCTTCTTCTATGCAAGTAATAGTGATAAGTCCAGAAAGGACTCTTGCCTCCCCCACACTCATCTATTTGGTTTGTCAAGCCCGCATATGTGACAGAAGAAGAATTCAAGAAAATGAAGCAATCAGCTCTTTCTGCCTCTTCCCAGTCAATAAATCCTGCCTCCCCAATCCCCTCATCAAGCCACATGCCTTCCAACCCTGACTCCCAAACTACCACCCATTCCCTCCCTTACTTGTCCTTTGATGAGTAAGATAAAAGTTTCTTTTTGATAACTTATCAAAATTGATATAGTTCTTCCAATTAATGATTAATAATGTATTTTTTATATTATTGACATTCCCCATAATTAATAAAATATTGTACATCTGATGTGGTAACATATAATTAGTTGAATGAATATTTTTTGTTATCAATAATAAATTAAGGGTCAACAAGTGTAAATATTATATTAAAATATTGCAGGTAGACATTAAATCTTGATATTTAGATATTATGTGCATAACTTAATGCATTTTACATAATGAAAATCATTGAAAACTTGGCATTTTTCATTGTAATTTTTTATTGGACTGTGTCTATATTAAGGAACCATTAACACTTATTACAAATATTGATATAAAATGCATTTACTGCCTGCATATTTCCCTATTGATAATAAGTCTGTAAAGTTATAGTCAGATTTTGTGAGTTAGTAATAATTCAATGGGACAATCAATCACTGTTTATGACCATTAATTGGCTGATTTTCTTTGCTGCAGCAATTGTGAATTTCCTAATAATTATGTGCTGGTATTCAATTAGCTTTTTTACATCCTACCACACAGGCAATAGGATGTGAAAACAACAAATTGAATACCAGCATGTAATTATCAGGAAATTAACAATTGATGTAGCAAAAAAAATCAGCCAATTAATGGTCGTAAACAGTGATTTATTGATCCATTAAATTATTACTAACTCATAAAATCTGACTATAACTTTACAGAATCATTATCAATAAGTAAATATGTAGGCTGTAAATGCACTATGTATTAATATTTATAAAAAGTGTTAATGGCTCCTTAATATAGACACAGTCCAATCAAAAAGTTACAATGAAAAATGCCAAGTTTACAATGAGATTTATTATGCAGAATGCATTGCATTATGTACATAATGAGGAATTAACATTGATGGCAATACAATCTAGCATAGTTAACATTCAATAAAACATTCACAATTTAATATAAGATATCATAAAATACTAGTTTTCAAATAAAAATGTTAAATTCTGTTGTAACATCTTTAATTACCCCCTCTTGAGGAATTAACACCCTAAGTAGATCACCAAATGGCTCACCAAATGGTTCACTGACCACCCAGTAAACTGGTGGCACCATTATCAGGAAACCATCTATTAAGGGGATCATCAATTCCAGATCCTAAGTGGAACACAACTTGAATCAGACTTGTTACCTAAGAGGAACATTACTCAGATAAGCCCCATGACTCCCATGACGTACATGGGCAGTATATGGCTTTCCATGATACTATATATTACCCTATATTCATATCCAATAAAGTATCATTCTCTTCTTAAATCTTCCCCTTGTCTTGTTTATTATACTTCCCAGAAGTATATACTTGACAGTGGTATCACAGGTAGGTTATCCATACCTACCCAACTCAAAGAAAAAATTCCTCCTAAGAAAAGGACCCAAGCAATAGTACTCCCCAACAGCTGGAGAGACTACAAAGAAGGACAAGACATTCCTGCAGGCCTTGTTATCTATGACAGTGTTCTTTTACCCATCAAACAGTACAACACTCTCAAAGCCTGCAGACTGTTACCCACAGTGCTAACCACGACAGGACCACAGCAGTCTGAAATACCTAATATTGTATTCCAGCGCCTGTGTACAGCCAAAAATAGCGCTTTTGCAGGACTACATTGGTAAAACGTCTCTCTCTGGATCAACAGTACACAGAGCAAGTTTGAGCAAGTGGAATACCCCCCAAAGACTCTGGGTCAGTGAGATTTCCCTTTGTGTCACTGGAATCATATCACGTTTTGTAAGCAAGTGGCTAACCCAGCACCCCAACTAGAAGGAAAACTGGAAGGCATTCAAAGCTGTGTTCCTTGAAAAGTTCTCCATGAAGGATTACAATGTGGTGATTATGTGAGAACTCCAAACCTTAAAGATGACAGGAACAATCAAAGGATACATTGCTGCATATGAAGACCTACATGACTGCGCGCCCAACACCATCAACTTTGATGAGCCTGGTCCATTTTTGGGTCTCTACAATGGCCCCCCATGCACATTAGACGTCAGTTTGACATGACCCACTGCAAGAACCTTAAAGATGTGTTCTTGAAGGGAAAACACGGAGCTCAAAAATCTGACAATCTACATGCAACCAACAAGCGCAAGGAGAGTCCTACAGTCAAGAAAGATCCTCAGCCCAATAAGCAGAACAACTGAGCCAACAACGCCCATTCTTGAACTGGGAATTGCACTGCACAAGCCAACCAGGCAAGCACCAAAGATAACAACAAGGAGGGAAAAGCTCAGGGGGTGCTTAGACAAGCCGCCCTCCCTCAATCTACAAGACTTGTACAGGGACCAAGACGTGGATTCAATCACCATGATCCAATTAACCTCCAGCAACCCTCTACTGTTTGCTGTCCAAACTGGAAATAAACTACTCACTTACCCTTTCTGTTTTTACAGATACTAAGGCAAAGCACTATTTGACACGGGAGCAGACCAATCCCACATTAACAAGAAATTTGCCAACCTCATGAAATTACCCACAGCCCAAAGCCTTGTCAAAAGAGTTTTCATGGCTGATAATAGGAGCACACTAGTCACCAAGGAAGTGAAACCTTTCTGCACCCAAATTGGAGACGTGCAAACTAAACTAAAAAGTGGCTCTATCATACCAATCCCCAAGTGTGATGTTATACTTGGCTTGGATTGGATGAGAAAGAGAAAACATCACACTGACTTAGATAGTGCTACCCTCACCATACAACAATGCAAGGTGCATCACCATGTTTACCTAAATCACCTTGATACACTTATGAGGGACCATGTATTTGTGAAAATCATGAAAACAGAAGAGGAAACTGACCCTAGCAAAATCAATTGGAGCACCTGCAAGTTGAGGTTATCCACTTTAAAAATACAGAAACTCAACGTGAAGAGGACACCATCCAAGACCAGATAGTTAATAAGTTACCTGCTGTCTTACAAGAAACACTGCCAGGACTACCTCCAGACCACAGCATACAACACAAAATTGACCACAAAAGAAGTGTACCTAAAGCACAACCTATCTACTGCCTCACACCACAAGAAGAAGATGCCCTAAAAGCATACCTTAATGAAGCACTAAAAAAAGGTCTCATAAAACCATCAAAGTCACCTTCATTGCTGCTGTCCTCTTTGTGGAAAATAAAGATGGAGGACTCCAAATGGTCACCAACTACAGAGCGCTCAACAAGGTCACAATTAAGAACAGGTATTCCCTGCCCCTAATTGATAATCTTTTTGACGCCCTGGAGGGTCCTAAATCTTCACAAAGATTGATTTGACAGCAGGTTACCACCAAATTTGTGTGAAACCTGAAGACATTCCAAAGACTACATTCAGAATTAAGTACAGATACTTTGAGTGTGTGGTGCTCAACTTTGGCATGACAAATGCTCCCAGTACCTTTGTTCTTCATGAAAAAAGTTTTCAAAGAACACATCAGAAAACAAGCAATTATCTACCTGTACAACATCATCATTTACAGTCCCAACCTGGAACAACACTGGAAAGATGTCTGCCTGGTTCTCTTCTCCCTTGAAGAGAACCAATTGATTGTCAAACTGTCAAAGTGTGAATTCTTCTTGGTGGAACTTCCATTCCTTGGTCACATTATCAGTAAGGACAGAATCAAACCAGATCCAGACAAAATATGTGCCATAACCAAAATGCCAGCCCCAAGAAATAAGAGCAAACTCCACACCTTCCTTGGAATGATAGTCTACGTAAGAAGGTCCATCCCTGACTGGGGTGCCCTAACAGCCCCCCTGTCTGCCATTACGGGCAAACCAACACAGTTTATCTGGACACAACTATGAGGCCAACACTTCTGCTAACTAAAGGAACACATGGTCACCGCCCCTATCCTTCAATACCTGAATTGCAAGAGAATCTATGATCTAGAAACCAATGCTTTGATTTAGCCATAGGAGGAGTACTCTGTATCCAAACAGCAGAAAAAGACTTCCTTTCCATGGTGTAGAATCAAGTAAGCTATCTGACAGCAAACAAAGATACCCCATACACAATAAGGAGTTGGTAGCCATCATACACTGCC
This sequence comes from Entomophthora muscae, assembly GCA_014839935.2. Taxonomy (NCBI): domain Eukaryota; kingdom Fungi; phylum Entomophthoromycota; class Entomophthoromycetes; order Entomophthorales; family Entomophthoraceae; genus Entomophthora; species Entomophthora muscae. Next base: position 50,955 of record QTSX02002167.1, on the reverse strand, counting down.
TCATGAAGTGGTGATACTATCTGGAAGGGGCCCAGATGTTCAAAGTATTCACTGATCATAAGTTGTTGGTATTCTTCAAAACACAACAACACCTATCAAAAAGTTAAGCCAAATAAATGAGTCTCATATAGAAATACCCCATGCAAATCAAATACAAGCCAGGCAAGAAAATGCTTACTGTATATGCCCTGTCAAGGCTATACAGCAAAAATGTCCTCTGTGCTGATGGCGACCCCAACTGGCCCATGTTAATCACGGGGAATCTCCAGGAAGGGTTCCCACCTGGCACACCAATGTACATCCAAGAGAAAGTCCTTGAGAACAAAAATCTGTTCAAAAATGTATATGGCACTCTTCACCAAATACTTCTAAGTGGTGGCACTGTACCTTATGTCCTGTCAACACAAAAGATTGACACAATCCTCCAATATCACCAAGACCTGGGACACACCACCAGCAGGAACTTGCACAAATATCTCAAAACATGCTACAGATGGCCCAACATGCTAGATGATATCAGAGAGGTACTGGAACAATGTGAGGTCTGTGAGAAGTACGCACAAATCAAAGCTCCACCCAAGTCAGTAGTATCTGTATCCATTACACAACCCTTTAAGGTATGGTTGTTAGATATTGTGGGGCCAATGCCTCGTGGAATCAAGGGCAAGAAGTACATCATAACAGCTATCAACTATGCAACCAGGTGGTCTGTGGTGCAAGCCACCAAAGAACACAAAAGCAATGATGTGAGATAATTCATTAAAAGAGATTATATCCAAGTTTGGGAAACCTGACCTCTTGATCACAGATGGAGGCACCAAGATTAAAGCCATTGACACCAATATCTACCCTTTCAATAATGGAATAAAACACATCACAGCCAGCCCATATCACCGACAAGCAAATGGACGTATAGAACAACTGAACGGCTCTCTAGTAAAAGCTCTCAGTAAGTTATATGCTAACAATCCAAAGGCCTGGGTCAACATGCTTCCAACAGCGCTCATGGTCTGTAGAACACAAGTCAACCGCAATATGGGCAAAAGCCTTTACAAGCTTGTCTATGGACAAAAGCCCGCTCTTGTTAGTACAACCGCAGGACCATAATTACCTCTGCCCAAAAAGGTGCCAGACAAAAGAGACCCCAATGTACAACATGCTAGAAAAGACCAAGAAGAAATGGAACGCCAAAGAGTCAAAAGGGAAGCAATCCACTACAACAGGAAATATTCCAGGTTGGGGACAAAATCTGGGTTTTCAACCACAATCAGCATAAGTTGGACCCAGGACTGCATGGATCAGGCATAGTCATGGAAGTCAAGCCCAACCATACCTACCTCATCAAGGGAATTGGAGCCTGAACTGAACTGAAGTGCATGCACCACAACTGACTCCACCTTTGTAAAACAAGAACATCCCAATGCATTTACAGGCTCCCTGTCCCCAATGTCAAACTGGATCAATACCAAGTGTGTATCCTGGACACTCTTAAGAAAATTCCCAATGCTCCGCCTTCCAGTACCCCAGGGGGAGTTGTTGCAACATCTTTGATTACTCGCTTTTGGGGAATTAACTCCCCAGGTAGATCACCAAATGGCTCATCAAATGGTTCACCAACCAGCTAGTAAACTGGTGGCACCATTATCAGTTGACCATCTATTAAAAAGATCACCTATTACAGATCCTAAACAGAACAAAACTTGAATAAGCCTTGTGACCTAAGAGGAACATTACTCAGATAAGCCCCATGACTCCCATGACGTACATGGGCAGTATATGGCTTTCCATGATACTATATATTACCCTATATTCATATCCAATAAAGTATCATTCTCTTCTTAAATCTTCCCCTTATCTTGTTTATTATACTTCCCAGAAGTATATACTTGACAATACTATAAAAACATAATATACATGTTCTAATTCAGATGGCTAGTTTAATGCAATTCTGGTGTATTTTTTAGTGTGTTATGCTATTTTGTATAATTGTAAGTTATTTGTATTATTTGTAATAATTGTCAATAAAATGCACTATTGTCTAGAATTTCATGATCATGTGTTGATGGCAGTACTATAAAAGCCAGATTTTTTATGTAATTCAAACAACATTTCTAATATCTACAACCTTACCAAAAAATTAGAGTCAGCTCTTAGCAAAGGTTGTTGAACTTGAACAGAATCTCAGGGAAATAGTAGTGAATCAGTTGGGAAATGAAGGAAAGGCTTTGGTCCAACAAAATGAAGCTGCAAAGAATGGTTTGGTAACAATTATCAAAGAGGAACATAGGGAAACAGTCTTAAATTTGCAAAAGAAAATAATTAAGTTTAAATTTTAGCAAAGAAAGTTATAACTCATGAGATTTTGTAAAAAAAGAAATAAAAGAAATAATCAAACATTCAAATCAATAGAAGGAAATGAAGTTTCAAAGGAAATAAACTTAAATGAATGGAATGATAAGGAGTCAAATCAAAATTAAGGAAATGAAAAATTTTCAAATGGAAACAGAAGAAAACAAAGGAAATGAAGAACACTCAAGAAGCAGAAACGCTTCAAGAATGAATGAAAATTTATCAAATGAAGGAAACCAAGAGAAAGCAGAGATCACAAGAAAAATAAGGAAAATCAATCCAAAGAAAACAAATGAATATCAACCAACACTCATGAAGTTTGCCAAATGGTTGCCTGTGGCTGAGGGGGGAGCAGGGGAAAGAATTAGTAGGTTCATTTATTTTTTACTTACATTTACTTTAGTCTCATCATGGACTTGGAAAGAGGTTGTTGAGGTGACAGCCTATACACCCAGTGGTGTGATTGGGGGCTATCAAAAATTTATAGCTCCCATCATTCAAAGAAATCAAAATGAAATAAATCAAACAATTCAAGTTAACATGAGCAAATTTGCAAATAAGGAGGCAATTAATAGGGAATATTTGCCAACTGAAGGGTGCTTGCTGTGAGTCAGGGAAGCCTACAAATTAGGCGGAATTATCAATTTCAAATAAATGAATGAAATTCAAATGAATATTAAAATGAATTTTGATTAATACATATATGAATGCTGTGAAAGATCCTGTTTTCAATTATTAATGAATATGAAAAGAATTTTAAGAAAGCTGACTTTCAAATAGGAACTGACTTTCAAATAGGAACTGACTTTATAAAAGCTGAAAAGATCAATTATTTACTCAAAGCATTATCAAACAACATCAGGGACACAATCCTTGTGAATAAACTCAAACCTTTATTTAATTCCTTTGCCAAGGCGTGGGGGGCTGATACAAGTCAGGCGCCTCCTGGTACAATATTCAAATTCAGTCAAACATCCTATATAAACAGATTAGTTCAATTGTACAAGAAATTGTGCATGTTCTCCAAAAAATATACCTCTCAAAGAATTCACATTGCAACATACCTAGGAATATTACTGCACTGCATATTAAAAGAAATTTTTAAGAAGTTAGAGGACATACCAATACAAATAAATATCTGCCACTTAGCACTGGAAAGACATAACACATTTCAGGGTACAGGACAGTCAAGCATGTCCTGTATGACTTTTTTGCTCTTGCATTGTTTTATGTTATTAATAACCTCTAGAAAAGAACTTTCTTATCAACTCTCTTTCCTGGTTACCCTTCTTAAAGTGCTCAGCCACCACTGGGGTGATGTGCGCCACTCCATTAGCAATTGCTACCAGAGTTATCTACCACAAAAGAAGAGTATGTGGTCCCAATTAGACACAATAGTAGAAAATCTAATTTCAAGGTAAAATCCCAGGAATAATTGCATACCCCTTGAAATTTGCATTCCCTAATAAACATTTTTCTCTTTTTCATGTATATACTTCTGAGAAGTATATAGAATAAGATAAAGGGAAGATTTAAGAAGAGAATGATACTTTATTGGATATGAATATAGGGTAATATATAGTATCATGGAAAGCCATATACTGCCCATGTACGTCATGGGATTCATGGGGCTTATCTGAGTAATGTTCCTCTTAGGTCACAAGGCTTATTCAAGCTTTGTTCTGTTTAGGATCTGTAATAGGTGATCCCTGTATTAGATGGTCAACTGATAACGGTGCCACCAGTTTACTAGCTGGTTGGTGAACCATTTGGTGAGCCATTTGGTGATCTACCTGGGGATTTAATTCCTCAAGAGGGAGTAATTGAAGATGTTGCAACAATTATTTAATTTATTTATTTTTTATCTCTATGGTCAATACAATATTTGGTGCATTTTTATAAAAATATGTGTCTCTATATCTAATATAACAAATTTTATTTAACTAATGTACAAATTCTTATATGTCTAAAAAAACTCAACATCAAGTCATCATATATAAATAATATTTCAAAGTCATTATAAAACCAAAATAAATAAAATTAAAAACAATTAAAGCTGGGAACGCTTATTTATCTGATTTGCTCAGAAGCAAGATCTTTGTGAAGGAAGGATTCAGAGTGCTCATAAAAAGCTGCAACCACATCAGGTGGCATTGCAAAAAGGCTGACCTCAAGAATATTGAAGAGATCTTCAGTGTCCTGAGGAAGGCCTTTCTTCACCTTATTATTGATCCAACCAAAAACCTCCTCAATTTAATTCAGAAATTGAGAATAGGGAGAGAGGAAGAAGAGTCTCATTGGACAATCAGCAAGCTGGTGGCTAGAGGTGTGGCTGTTTTTATCAATGAGGGGAAATCAGATACAACCAGATCCACTTTGTGGAGCCCAACACTATCAAGTACAACAATGTTGGTTATGTCTTAGTAATTAATCTGAAGGTACTCTTTGAAAGTTCAGAGAAAATAAAGGAATTTCTTGCTGTTATGGGAGCCCTTAATCATTTGATACTGGTCCAACCTATGGGGACCAAGAAGCGCTACCATGGAATATGCCTGGGAACAAAAAGCTACACAATGTGCTACAGCATTCTTGGACCTCTTCTCAACCCACCCATACCTAGACCTGAGTGAAGAGCAACAACAATTAATTTATATAGAAGAACTGTACATTGCCTGTCTACTTTAAAACAAGATAGGTCTTGGCATAAATGTGGCAATCCTTGATGGTCTTCTTGCTGCTTCTGTTGTAAAGAGAAATCCCCAGTACTTTCCAAGAGAAGTCAAATCAACCATGGTTTTGTAGATGAGGGTTTTGGAGACAGAAAGCCCAAACTCTGTGGCCAGCATTGATTGGACAGCAAGTAGTTCAGGTGGAAATCCTTGGATACCCACTGCTTGATTGTATTGATGTGCACGGGTTGTAGTAGTTTGGGCTGTCTTTTTGCCTTGGCAGATTCTGCAATTTGCCTGATGTCACTGTATAATTTTTTGAAGTTGCCAAAATATCTGGTCAAGATACCAAATTGGGAAAAAATATCCCAAACTGACATTCCTTTGTTTAAGCAGTTGAGGAGAGCTCCACACTCACTATCTATCAACTGACACCAGCCCTTGGCAAGTACTGCAGCATCCTAGCTATCAGGCTCAACACACAGGACAGGGAACTTTGTGTAGAAGATGGGATCACTCTTGCTTGTGGTGGCTGTATCAATAGTGGAATAGATCACAGGTGCAGATGGTTCCTCAGTTGTGGCCAATGGCTGATAGGAGGTGTCAAAGACGCAGGGGCAGAAAGTGACAACTCTTGTATCCAGAGTGCAGGGCCAAGGGACAATTGGGTACATAGTGGAGGTGTAAGTAACCTCATTATTCCTAGTGACCTTTGTATATGAAACTTTGATGGCAGGCCTTGAGAGTGGCTTCTGTCTGGTATTCAATATGATTGTTCTGGCTTGTGACGCAGGAGGTAGTTGACTGGCGCTGATGCCTTGGGAGGCCTGGGTGTCAGCATTACTCCCCTTGAGTTGTGTCATGGGTCTATTCTTGGGCCCTCTGGGAAGCCCTCATGGGCAGGCTGCCCTTCAGGCTGGTGCAGGAGTTGGTTGGGAATGAGATAGTATGTTCATAAAAATAAAATAAAAATACATTATAGATTAAATATTATTTATTTATATTTTAAGATTAGTTGTGGGTAGTTACTTGCTCTTGATTTAGCCTTGAATAGTAACAGAATTTCTATATCTGTGCTTTTAAGTGTATAATATTGTATCATTTCTTGCTTTGGATATTTTAAAAGTTTAATTAATTTTCATGTCTAAACATGGTTGTTATTATTGGGTTTTTTATTTGATTTTAGTCATAGTGGAGCTTCTTGATTTGGGTTGGTTTTTCCTAGTGTGCTTACTGTACATTAAATTTTGATTCCAGTTCTCACAATTATTATTTGAGTTTACTAGTGACATTTAAATTAATTTGAAATTTGGTTCTTGGATTTTATAATCCTGTAATCCCAAAAAACATAGTAAACTTAATGAAACTGGTTGATGGATTTAAACACTTCAAATCTGATTTCAGTTAATTCATTTTATACATTGGAAATATGCAGTTCAACTTAAATTTTCAAAGTGTAATTGAGTTCCTACATTTTTAAAATTTTAAAATATAAATATAAATAGTTCAATTAAATTAAAAAAGCTATCCTGCAAAAGTGATTCAAAATTTGGACCAAGGATTTGACAATCCCGCATTTTTACATTTAGGTTCTGAATTTACAGTATCTTTATATTTATTTCAAATATTTTTTTATTTTTTCTCTTAACATAATATTTTATTCTTTGATCACTTTCTTGGATACTATAGATGGCCTCCATCTAGTTCTTCTGCCCCTTTTTTCTTCTGGTCTTAACAGATGTACTCCATCTGGGGTTTTCTATCTTGGTATTACTCATCATTAAACACCTCAGACTCAGGTAATAAGTCTCTGTAAGTGAATCAAAATAGACTTGACTCCCATCAGTGACACACACCTAGGTCATCAAAAAAAGCACATCTCATACATTACAGCTGATTTTACTCACCTAATTGGTTTTCTTGAGCTTTCGGGTACAAATAACCAACTTTGCTTTCCAGAAACCTCTAAATCATTAATTTATACAGATGTTTCTCTGACAAGCCACCCTAATGACGGTTCTGAGCTATCTATGCTTATCCAGAAACTTTAAGGTCTTCTTAAAGCTACCCTAAAGTCATGGAAAGAGAAAATTTACCTCTGTCCTAGGTAAAGTCACCCAACTGTATTCTCACCCAGTTGGTATCAGGATTTCAGTGCTACCTCAGCACATTAATCCTAGGGCAGACCTCTAGTTTTATTCTCATCCCAGCTAGCCTCAGGATGCTGATACCCCTTGGTATAATCATCCCAAGGTGTCACTTTCATCCTTTCAAAGCACTAACAAGGGGTTGCCTTACTAACAACCCAAGGCATAGACCACTGCTATTGATCATCAAGGCTAGACATATCAGCAAAATAACCAATATTTATCTTTCTTGGGCAACCAATCTTTATTTGATCAACTCTAAGCCCTTACCTGCAAAGTATTGTCTTCAGTAGATCATCAGAGGGAGGGTTACCATAGACAGATAGTGTCAAAACAGAATGTTTGACCCGCCAACAAGGCTTCAACTAAGCAGGTTTGTGACCCATAGCCAAACAAGGAAGTCAACTTGAATTCTCAGAAACAGTAACAAAAACTAATGACAATCCCATATGGTGGATGACTTAATTTAGTACTTGACTTATTAACAGGATCAAGCCACCCCCTTCACCATCTAACTGAGTGATCAACACAATTATATTCCTGATATTCATAATTCACACCAGCTATATAATAAATATCTCTCAATGAAGAATATTATTTAGTCTTCAAATATTTACCCCTTGTAGCTCTGCTAAAACACCACAGTTTATGACAATAGCCAAATCAGCCCAAGAAAGAAACCCTCCCCTCTTGGGGAGCTTGATCTTTCTAAGAGATAGAAATCCATCAAGTATACCAAGATTTAAACAACTCAGGTGGACAAACCTGAGGTGCATCCCCTTCAGGAGCATGGAGATGGGTACAAACCTAGTTGAGTTTCTTTTCCCAACAGCTTGCACTATATTTATACACCTGTCCTCCACCAAAAATTCAGCATGGCTATCATCAAGGGAGGAGTTATGCAAATCATATGTAAGAGTTGGGGCCTCCAAACATAGAACCCAGAGGGCAGCATCACCAGGGGCTAGAACAGGGATAATTTCTCTTTTATGGAAGCAGGTGATGATTTGAGCTTGAAAAAATACTAATGAAAAGAGAAACTAAAATGGGGATAGGGTAAAGATCAATGTTGCTAGAACATATTAAAAGCATGAGAATTAATAGACCTAAACATTTTATAAGGCACTAGATGAAGAGAAGTGATTCAGGGAGGTTTAGAAGGTAAAAATTGGTCTCTTTGCATGTTTAGAGGTGATCTGAGGAGCTTTAGGAACAATATTGCTATATTCTTATCAATTTTATTTGAAAATGTTGGGATATTTGGAAGCAAAAGCATATTATTAGCCTCTAAAATGCATTTTCAGAGGATTTGGAGGTTTCTATAGTAAAGAACAGAGGAAAGAGTAGTGGTCCTAGCAGTTATGCTCATCAAAGTGATCATCATAGAGCTGTCTTTCAACCAATCAGATGAAAAGTGTGAATCAATATAATTTCTGTTCTCTTTATCTTTTTGAATGTGGAACTGTTGAGTGATTGAATAACTGCGGTATAGCTGTTCCCATTAAAAGTAAGTCCAGGCTTAGTTTTTGTTCTAACAACCAGTATAGGGCTGTAAGTTTGATCCCTGGGCTTGAAAAAAATACTTTTAAATTTAGAAAAGTTGTTCCCCTCCCAAAAATCTTGATTTTCCCTAGATAAAATTTTTTTTCTCAAAAAAATTGTCAAGGCTACTTTCTAGCTCCCAGGAGTCAGGCTGAAATCCCTGACTCCCATCTACTTCACAGATTTGAGTCAGTGATGAGGTTTGGGTCAGGATCCCTGACAGATCAAGCTACATCCAAAGAATATTGGATCAGCCATAATCCTCCAAACCTACTTAGATTTTATGCATCTGATACAAGTGCTAGGGAAGCACAGTAAAGACAAAGTGGTGCACCATGATCAACTTAGACTCTGAAAAGCAATCATTTTTAAAGAGAGGTTATCATGCCTGAATTTAAAAAAAAACTTGCAAAATATGGTAAGTATGCTCTCAAAAATATTTCCCCTGACACTCTAGATAAAGAGGACCCCCTAGGGATCAAGGGGGAGGTGTTGTTATACACCCAAATTTGTATGGTGTTGCAGATCCTGAATGGATTAGACAATAAGACGTCCATTTAGGGATTGAGCAATGAAACAATTGTGTGATTGCTTTATCTCAACCTGGTTTTAACAGAGTTAATTATGTTAAAAACACCTAAAAAAGTGTTCAAAGTGCCTTTCAAATGCACATCAGGTGCAGGCTTTACTTCCGAGGTTATAAATAGGACAGCATAGATATTGCCACTTGCCTCCATTAGGCAAGGCACATGAAACCGGTTATTCTCTTGCGCGGCTCTTTCTGCTGTACCTTTCCACTCCCCTTCTTTAGGAAAGTCCTTCTGCATGTGCCTCCTTTCCTCTGGTGAAAATTCCCCAGCCTTTTACTATATAACTGCAACACTATCTAAATAAACACCGGTTTTGCCTTTATATCTTTATATTCTTCTGTCCTACCAAAGGCTGTCACTATAACAACTACAGGTATAGTATTAAGAGCTGGGATCATTGGCTAACTGTTTGTAGAAATAGCATTCTTTACTGCTACAAATACAACATATGGGTTCATACTAGACTTGACCTGTTGTTAGTTGAGGAAATCATCAATATGCCTCCTTACTGATGACACTGCTCAATGCCACAGGGGTTTCTCCATCAAGACTTCCCTAGTAGGATAAATTTCTTCTACACATACATAAAACCAAAGATAATATATTTTCAGGGCAACAACTGGTGTCCTGTCACAAGGGCTTAAAAGCCATATTCTTCTTCTTTAATAGATTTATAATTTGCAATATTATTTTATTTGTCTGTAAATTTTGCTCATATTACAGTTATACTTGGTTCTTTCTCTCTTTTTATCACAAAGAGACTTCAAAGTGTTGTAATACTGGTGAAAAAGAATAGCAGAGATTAGACATACCACTCTGAGTTCTGCGGTAGAAAGGTTTACCTACCTCTCATATAATTTGAGGCCTTGGTGCTCTATTATTGAAAACCTCACTATATGTAGAGCATGCTTGCCTTAGAAAGCTTTAGACCAGTTCAGAAGCTCAATCAATTTGGTACAGTTGAACATACAGGTAGCTATATCAAAGGAGACAGGAAGGCCTTAAGAGACTGATCCCTGGAAAAGTGTGGTCCCTATTTTACAGCAACACCTGTCGGTTATTTCAACATCATGATCCCTAAATAAATCTGATAATTCACCTCAATTTTTTCACTTTTCTTTGCACTAGTTAGTTATCAGTTAAATGTTTACAGTAGTGTTGCAACTGAGTCTCCTCCTTGCCTACTAATGTACTTTATGATACACAGGGAGTTCTCAATGAGCTGCCCCAGGACGTGTCTAATGGCATGGATCAATCTGATGGTGATGTCAAACTACAGGCACTATCTCCTAATTAGGATTGCTGCCAATTTGACTTGCTAATAGCTGCACAAGTTATCTAAATCTCAAACCTTATGTCAAACTTGCCACCATGCCACCCCTGGTGGACCTGTGGCTTCCCTATATGGTATATTGATTACATTATTCCTCAATAAACCACATCTTATTCTATTCATTATTGTCCTTTCTATTGGATTTTTGTCTTCCCAAATAAAATAATGAACCATCATTGGTTCAGTTGCAACAATGGTAACAGCAGTAGTTTCATGGCTTATCTAAGAGAAAAATTTCCCCCAAGAAAGGACAGAGTACAGGCTGTATGGCTACTACCCACCAAGAAAAATTTCCTTCCAATCCCCAAGGGGGACATCCCCAAGGGGTATTTTATCTATCAAGACCATATGGTGCTCACAAGCGTGTATAATTGAATCTGCCTTGGGCAGCGCAGTGCAAGTGTCATCCTGCCCCAATTGGACCTTTCCCAACACATGTTAAACCTTTAGCTGGAGTTCTTTCCGGGTGGGGTAGAAGGGGTCAACATTGTAAGTTGGCTCCATTCTACCAAAACCCGTCTCTGTATCTGTCAAGTACCTGAGCCCATATAGATTGCTACCATGTCTGGGCGCCTCACAGGGCCTGCTGCTGTGTGGTTCACCAACTAGGCCAGCCAATAAATGGATGCCACTTGGGTGTCAATCAGGGACGCTGCAAAGTCCCACTACAGTGAAACCTTTTCACCCATTATGGTGTGAACTCCCCTCCTGGCCATTAAACAGACTGGGTCCATCCCTGAATATCTTGCTGCCTGGAAACAAGCTCTTGCCGCCGCCCCAGAAGCTGTCACTGACAGGAATTCCATGCTTCTTACCTTGGTAGTTAATGGCTCAAACCCAATATCTGCAAGTGGGTTACTATGTGTTGATGTGCCTCCACCAACAACTGCTACAAGGCCATTGTGAAGGCCAATAATCAAGCTTCAATGGGGTTCCACAGGTTAAACAATGCACCTCCCCAGCCTCTTCCCATGCCTGGAAGCACCCACAACCAAGTGAGCTGTTGTCAATACCGTCAGCAGGTAAATGGGGCTAAGCGCCCCCAAAAGTGAGAACTTCATCTAGCTCAGATTGAAGACCCAGGAAAAGCCTAGGGATTGTAGATACAAGAGGTTCTACAACCCCACTTGACCCCCACCCCCAATCTCTCCTCGCAAAAACCCCTGTGATTACAATGTGCACAACATTGAGACCCTTGCCATATTTCAGGTCCATAGTGACGGCCCTGTCCTCCAAGCCAGCCATTCTTCAAATAAAATCACCTGCTTGGCCTACCCCTTCCATTTTTTGTGGGAACACTCACAAGCTTTTGGTAGACGCTGGGGCCAATAACACCATGGTCAATCAGGAATTTGAATACTCCCAACAACTAGATCAAGTACCTAGCCAGTTCAAGGCAGTACAGGTAGCTAACTCCCACATATATGCAATCATACATGAGACAGTACCCTTCTCTGTGAGAATGCGGAATATCTAGGTCAAGCTCTCTGGGCCAATCATGGCAGGGCTCAGCCACAACTTTATTGCTGGCCTCAACTGGCTCCAACACAACCACCCATATATCTAATGAAATACCTCTGTAATCACCCTTAACAGAAATGGGGTGGGCTTCCCAATATACCCTGTCAAAATGAGCATACTACTCCACAACACCATATTTGTCAGACTCACAGAACCAGTACGTACAATTTCAAGAGAAAGCTGGACTTTAACCAGTGTTCAGTCAAAGTTATCTGCTCTGAACCCACTGCAGCCCCTTTTTTAGCACCACACCTCCACCAGCACTTATAGCACTCCTCAAGAAGTACAAAGATGTCTTCAGTAAAATGCTAGACTAACTGCCTCCTCCAAGAGAAATACAACATGCTGTTTAGTTATAAGGTTTGTTGCCCAAGGAACGCCCCCTTTATTGCTTGACACCCAAGGAAGACAAGACTCTCTGTCAATACCTTGTGGACGCACTTAATAAGGGCTTCATTTGCCCCTCCCTTTTGCCATACAGGGCCACAGTCTTTTTTGTAGCTAAAAAGGATGGGTCCCTTCAATTGGTAACCAACTACTGCACTCTAAACAAGGTGAAAGTCAAGAATAAATACCCCTTACTGCTAATTGACAGTCTGTTTGACACACTTGCAGGAACAAAAGTCCTCAGTAAGGTTAATCTCACCGCAGGGTAAAACCAGGTCCGCATTGCACCAGGGGATGAGCCAAAAATTGTCTTCTGCACACGCTATAGGTTGTTTGGGTGAAGTGTTATGAGCTTTGGAATGACCAACACTCCCCCCCACTCTTGCCATGTTGATGAACAAAGACTTTGAATATCTAATTGGAAAATGTGTTTTTGTGCACCTTGATGACATTATTGTCTTCAGCTAAGACCAAACCACCCATCTCCAACATCTTTGTGATGTCCTCAACACCCTTTATAAAAACCAATTGAAGACCAAGACTTCCAAATGTGAATTCCTCAGGTTAAAGCTCCTATTCCTTGGGCACACCATCTCTGCCCAGGGAATAAAGCCTGAACCTGTCAAGATAAAGGCAATCACAAGCATGCCACCCCCACCAATGTGGGTCAGGTGTGTAAATTCTTGGACATGGTTGCCTATGTGCAAAAGTTCATTCCCAAATGTAGAAAACTAATTACACCCCTCACCAAGCTTTTAAACACAAAACAGTGCTTCCCCTGGACACCTGACAGGGATCTTGCCTTTGAGACATTGAAGCAGAAGCTTACAACTGCGCCTGTACTTCAATTCCCCAATAGAACTTCTAGTACAAACTTGATACTGATGCCTCTGATAGGGCCATAAGGGGTGTGTTAAGGGTGTAAACTGACAAAGTTGTCTTCCTTCCTGTGGTCTATGAATCCAGGAAGCTTACCAACTCAGAGCAGCGCTACTCAATAAATGACAAAGAGCTAGCATCAATTGTGCACTACGTTGAGAAATGGCGCTATTACCTGGAAGGGGCGACCTTTCTACCCTGCATCCTGACAGATCACAAGTCACTCCAGTACTTCAACACGCAGTCCCACGTGAAATGCTGCCAAGAAGGCTGGGTTGAGCGTCTGTCTCCCTACCAGCTGTGCATCAAATACAAGCCTAGGAAGGAACTTGTTGCAGCCAACACTCTCTCCAGGCTATATGTAGTGTCTATCACAGGAGATGGCGGCTTAGACCCAGACTGGCCCATGCTTTATCTATGTCCTGAAGCCACTTGTTATAAAGGTCTTAATTCTGTGACCATTTCCAAGTTGAAGGAAAATGAGAGCCAGTTTATCACTGACACTGTTAATGTCTGCCATTGGACAGAACCAGGTGAGAAGACGCCTTATATTCCCACCATACAACAAGGGGATACCATAATGCACTACCATCACACCTTGGGACATATCAGAGGGTGTACCCTCTTTGAAATCATGAAGCATAGGTTTGGTGGCCCCATATGTACCAAGACAACCTGGAACTCCTTGAGACATGTGTGTTGTGTGGAAAAAAATGTCTAAACCGGTGCCTCCCAAGTCAGTCCTCCCTGTCAAAGCCATGGAATCCTTTGAACAGTGGGCCCTTGACATTGTGGGACCCCTCTCTGAAAACAATCTAGGCCAGAAATATATTGTCACAGCCATTATCTACTTCACCTGCTGGCCAGTAGCGTGGCAACAACCAACCATACTGGTACCATCATTACCTGATTCATTGGCAAGTAAATTGTGTCCTGCTTTAGGAGGCTCAGATTTCTTATCACAGATGGTGGCTCTGAGCTTTTAGGGCACACCATGAAGTTGTATTGCGCCAAGAACGCCCTCCAATAAGTAGTCACAATGCCCTATCATCCCCAGGACAATTGGTGTGCAAAGAGCCTAAATAGTTTGTTGGTCCAATTGGTTGCCAAGCTCTCATAAGAGCACCCCAATACTGTGTGGACTAAACACCTGCCCACTGCCCTACTCATTTTATGAGCGAGAATTAACAGGGGCACCAGGTTCAGTCCTAGCACCTTGGCCTTTGGGATCCCTGACGGCTTTAAAGCGATAGAACAAGGGAAATTACAATCCATGGTTCCCAGGAAACCTCCCCTGACAACTACACCCTTGCTGATTCAGTGGCATTCCAAGGCTTGAGAGATTGAACACAAATGGATTGAGGGGGGACAAAGCACCTTGAGGCAAGATATGCTATAGGTAACCCCATCTATACCCTAAAACCCCAACTCCACCAAATTAGAGCCCAACCACTTGGGACCCTTCAAAATAGCTGTGGTATATGATAACCACACCTACCAACTCAAAGACGCCCAAGGAAACACTAAAAAGCTCTATCACAATTTCTTGCGCCCCTGCCACTCCATTCTCACACAAAAGTAGTTTTTGCAGACCTTCCTGGACCTTCTTCAGGCTCCAATCCTGGTGTCTGACAACAAGCAGGGGCAAGGGGATGTTGCAACCAGTCTCCCTCTTTGCTTGCTAATGTATTTTATGATACACAGGGAGCACTCAATGAGCTTCCCCAGGACATATCTAACAACATGGCTTAATCTGATGGTGATGTCAAATTGCAGGTACTATCTCCTAATTAGGAGTGTTGTCAATTTGACTGGCTGATCCCTGCGGAAGTTATTCTACAGTTCAATCCTTATGTCAAATCCACCACTGTGCCATCCCCTGTAGACCTGTGACTTTCCTATATGGTATATCAATCACAGTATTCTATAATAAACAACATCTTATTCTATTCATTATTGTCCTTTCTATTAGACTGTTGTCTTCCCCAATCAAATACTGAAATATCATTGGTTCAGTTGCAACAGTAGAGCTCCAACAAGGAGAAAGTTCAGAACCACTTATACCCTTTAGCATAGCCATACCACTTAGTTATGACTAAGCTATAGCAGGTTCTCTCTCTGATGCATTTATGGAGCTCCTGTATTTTCATTTTACTTGATCCTGTATCCAAGTTGCTATAAAGCAACTGATTGATGTATGACCAAGCTTTAGGTACCCATAGTAAAACAACATAAAGACAAAATTGATTAGAAGTGATTATACTACTTCACTGGGAGTTTTCTTGGGAAGTTAATCTTGCTTTATGTAGGAGATGGGGATGAAAAAATATATTTTAGTTACTTTGGAATGGTTTTCTTTGAAGAAATAGGTTGTAGCCTTGGGAGCTGGTACTGGAAGGTCCATATGATCTGTTTGTAAACCCCTAGGGCATTATCTGTATGTGGGGTGTTGAGGGGTTGCTTGGGGACTTCAAAATAAATCTAAACTTAGCTATAGAAAATATGCCTGGAGTTATGGGGTATATTGATTATTTTTAGGATGTTTATATATTGCAGAAGGGTGGTTGTTGGTGATGGTGAATAAAATGTGGTTGGGTTTGTACAGCTTGATCCCTATGGAAGTACTTTTTTGAAATAGTGTATGTCTTAAAGTGCTTTGAAGATGGAAATTGATGATTTGTTTCTTGTTGGGGTTGTTATTTGTTTGGTACTTTATCATGTGCTTTTTTATGGGATTTTTATGGCAGGTGATTATAGATTGAGGAACTTGTGGGATGCTTTATTGACATTCAGTCTGTGTTGGAGGATGTAGTTTTTTGTGTGGTTTAAATTGAGGAAAGAGTTGATGCAAACGTTCAGATAAGCATATGTTTACTATGCCTCTAGAATAAATAAAGATGTTTCAGTTTAGTCAGGTGTCGGGCATGTGATCAGCGCATGATTTATTAGATATAGCTCCATCCTTCGGCATTAACGGAGAGGAAATATTTGTCCTATCGCTGTGGAGCTTACTAGCCAAAGCTTGCTGCCAAAGCTTCGGTGCCGCCTGCCTTTCCTGGAGAGTTCAGGTTTAATAAATCCTAAAGTAAACGCCATCCTCGTTATCTCGAGCGTATATAAAGCACGTGAATCAGATTTATACAAGTATGCCCTCCTTCTTTAGCCTCGTAGCAGTTGTCACTTTAGAGTTATCGTCTAGAGTAGGCGGTGTCTCTTCTCCTTTACCCCCTGCACGCCCAGGTCTCCTATCCACCCCTCCTCAACAGAAGATGCCCACGCCAAACACCAAACTTAATCCACAGGCCCCTCACAACATCCCCAATCCAAAACCCATGAAGCAATCAAGCTTCAAGGGGAAAGATCAAATTCTAAACACCAAGCAGGCGCAAGAAGCTACCAAAGCGTTAATCGATTACAGCACCGAAGTAGTCAACACTCTACAAACAAAAAAACCTCAAATAATATCCGACTTGGATCCACAGCACTATTCAGGTAATCATCACCAAGCCAGTCTAGAAAGTGATCCAGAATGCTCCCCCCAGCTTTTATCAGCGAACATTATTCCCACCGAGTTCCTTATAAACGATCTCTCCACCGTCAAAGATAAGGTCGCCATGTGGGTAAAGCTACGCTACCTTCTGGAGAAGAACGAATTAATTCCCATGGACAAGAATCCCTACTCATGGGCCGGCAAGGCCCACGACTATGCCGGATGGACGGCCGGAAAAGATCCCGCCCTCAACGCCATCGTCATCACGGGAAGCTTCACCACCAAAGAGAACCACAGGTTCCCTTCCCTTGGGTTCGTGGAATATGTCCTTGGCGAAAAGGTCTGCGTCTCCCGCTGGGACCCAACGTCAAAGAAGCTGCAAGTTAGTGTGATGCATACCTCAGCCATTTACCTCTCAATTTATAAAGTTTAGCTGATCCAATAAGTCGCATTTCAAAGTTTAAAATTCATTGCCATGCGTCGAATTCTCGACCAAATTGGATATTTCTTCAACCATACACTCTACACATGAACAAGCTTTAACATGCTTAATAGTTATTGACTACACCATAATAAATATTTACACTGAAAGATAATTCGAATCACAACTATAAATGAAGAGACCAGTATGAAATAACATGATTTGATCCTCAGACTGTTTACTTTACTTTTCAGAGCTGTTAAGATGGACCAACAAAGTCGTACATGAAGCGAAATGTAAGTAGCACAAGTTTTTTACCAACGTCTAGGGACAAAGAGCCATTACTATTTTTATTATAACATACCAAATACATCGATTTCTAGAAAAAATATAGTCATAACTGGAGTTACTGATACACAACTGAACAACAACGAAATCAAACTCATGTATGGATATTCCAGATCCCAAACTACACTTGCATCTATACTATTAATCACACAAAAAACTTACTAAGCACACAGAATAACTGAACATCAAGCGCACAGAAGATGTGTACATAGCAAATAAAACAGAGAAACAACATAATTTTGTTGCTCATCTACAATTACTCCCTCCCAGGAAATAATTTCCCCAATAATTGACCTGACTACAGAATAGTCAGTAGCACTCCTGCCACACCCTAATGTTGTATGGGGAACAAAAAGTTTGAATCCTAAGAGGAACACTACTTTACAACCCCCATGACTGCCATGACGCACATGGACAACATGTAGCATTCCGTGATACTATATAACATCTATCTTATTATCAAATAAAGTATTGTTTCTCTTCTTAACTTTTCCCTTATCTTATTTTATATACTTTCTAGAAATATAACTGACAGTGGTAACATAATTGGGTTATCCACACCAATGCACCTAAAGAAAAAATTTCTCACAAGAAAAGAATCCTATGTATAGCCCTTCACAATAGCTGGATAAGGTACAAAGAGGGACAACACATCCCCTTGGGGTACACCATCTTTAATACTCCCTTATACCCAACAAACAATTTAACTTTCATAGAACACATGTAATTCTGAATCCACTCACAACACCAGTAGAACCCAAGGTATCAAACATTGTGTTCAACATCTCTGCTTGGAAGAAATTGGGACCTTTGCAGGACTACATCAAGAGAACACCATGCTCTGGATTCAAAGCACCCAAAAAAGATTTACACAAGTCAGCTACCCTCAGAAATACTGGCCAAGTAAGATTGTTCTTCAAGTCACAGAGATAGCTTCAAGACTTTTAATCAATTTTCTTGAAAAAAATCCCATCCAGGAAAAAGACAGAAAGTGTTCAAAAAGGCCCTTCTTGAGAAATTCACTCTTAAAGACACATATTTCATGATGGGTTAGGAACTCAGACCCCTAAAGATTACTGGGACCACTGATGATTATTTTGCAGTACATGAAGACATTTTCAATTATGCTCCCAGCATCATGAGCTTCAATATTCCTGAAGCATGCCTGTATATCTACAAAGGATACCAGCCATACACTGTGAAACAATTTGACCTTAGAAAGTTTATCAGCCTGCAATAAAATTTCCTAGAAAAAAGGTGCACTGCTCAGAAGGCTAAAAACTCATATGTGGCTGCCAAATTCAAGCATAGTTCCCTGCCAAGAAAAGGCCCCCATCTAAAAGAGCAGGCAAATTGTACTCCTGATATCAATCCCAGAGGATACAGCTACAATATTTATCCTGATCAAATAGGCACCAAGGCTTTACCCAGAGGGAAAAGGAGCAGGGGGATGCTTAGAAGAGCCACCCTCCCTACATTAAAAGGCTTGTACAGTGATAAAGCAGTGAATTCAATTACCATGATCCAAGCTGCCTTCAACAACACTACACTGTTTGCTGCTCAGACAGAAATAAACTTCTCACCTATCCCCCTCATCTTTGACAGCATTGAGCTACAGCGTTGTTTACTGCTAAAGAATATCATCCCCTTGTTGACAAGTGTTTGCTGGCCTGATACAATATCTCACCTTCACCACCAATGAAGCCCCTGGTTGGCCCAGATTGATAGAGGGAGGCCTCAAAGAAGGCTTCCCACCAGTATCCCAATGGACACTTGTAAAGGGCCCTAAAGGACAAACATCTGCTCAAAAATGTTTAAGGTACACACCTCTGCATACTTCCCAGAGATGACACTGTGATGATTCACATTGATATCAGTTTTTTAGAAAAAGGCTGGTTTTGGTTAAGTAAAGGTTGGTTGACTGATAGAGGTACATTTTTCTGTAATATTGATCTACCTAGCATTGGTGGTGAGTGTTAGTTGGCTATACCTTGGGATGTTAGTAAGATACCTCCTATGAGTGCTTTAGAAGGATATAATGGTGCCCTGGGATGGTTATGTCAAGGGGTATAAGCATTCTTAGGCCATCTGGGATGAGAACATAGCTGGGCTTTTCCTGGGATAGTTTGCTTAACTGGCATTGAAATCCTGATACCAGCTGGAATGAGAAAACAGCTGGATTATTTTTCCTACAGAGGGGGTATATTTTCTCTTTATATGACTTAAGGGTAATCTTAATGAGGCCTTAAAGTTGCTGAGCAGAGCATGGATAGCCCAGAAATATTTTTAGGGTGGATGTCCAGAGATAATGCTGCAGAACGTAATTGTTTGGGGGTATCTGGGAAGTAAAGTTGGTTACTTTGCACCTGAAAGCTCAAACTAACCACTTGGTTGAGTAAAAATAGTGGTAGCACATGGGAAATTCTTTCTTCTGATGACCTAGGTAGAGAAAACTGATGGGGACATGAAAAGATAAGCCTTGTAGTACCCAAGTATTGAAGGGTAAACTTTAGTAACATAAGATGGAAGGTTAGGCGCTTAAAGCTGTTCAAGGCATAAACAATTGGATAGAGGTTTATTGCCTGACAGAAGGTTTTAGCAAGGATTTTGAATTGTCTAAGGCTGACAGCAAGGTACAGTAGCGTAGCTGCAGGAATCACGTAATTAGCTAATTTGAGAGTTGGGCAAGATGACACCAGAGGTGTCCATGGGTTCAAATTCACTGAGTTGAGGTAGGTTGGATCATTGTAAAATATCCCTTTTGGTCCCTGTGAATTCAGGACCAAACTGAGCATAGGTTGGCTGGTTGCCCCCTATCCCAAGGTAAGCTGTCAAGACAGCTGTGAAGATGATGTAGTTCATCTTCTGACTTGATGAGGGGTAATAGGTTTAGTAAGGTTACTTGTTTAGCCTAGGTAAAGGATTGATTAATGTGATAATATTGATGAGGATATTCACTCAATGATAGCACAAACTATCATTTAGGGCTTTGTCCTTATTTATACTAGTGGACCTGCAAGGCATTATTATTGAAAGGCATAGCATTGGGGAACCAAGAGTCTGAGCTGCATCTGTTATTCAATTTTCTGGGTTGGCTTGGGTGACTGGCAATTGAGAAGGTTTGGCTGGATCCCAGTTTGTATTGGCATAGTGCAAGTTGGGCCTTCTTCATGCATCTAAATTCATTTACTAAATTTGGTGCATGATTTTCATTGTTGGAGAGCCTGTCAGTTCATTCCTCATTTGGTAAGCTCCAAAATTGGGCAGCAGTTCCTCCCAAGTATGGCTTTGGGTAAATTGCCTTTCCTGGTTTCCCAGTTTGGCTATTCCCCAAAGGAGTGAATGGGGACTGGCCTGCTGGAATTGGAGGGCAAAGGCTGGTAGTTGGCTGGCTTATGGGTGCCTGGTTTGCAGATGGCTTGCAGGTGGGGTTGGCAAGAGTGGTGGGCGCTTGCACAGTGGCTGTGTGCATCTGCTCAATGGCAGTGGGCGTCTGTGTGTTAGCAGTGGGCAACAGCTTGGAAGTGGCGGGCTTCTGCATGGTGGCAGTGTGCATCTGCTTGGCAGCAGCAGGTGCCTGCACATTGACGGCAGGCAACGGCTTGGTTGTGGTGGGCTTCTGTGTAGTGGCAGCATGTATCTGCTTGGTGGCGGTGGATGTCTGCATGTTAGCAAAGGATGTCTTCTTGGTGATGGCAAGTGTCTGTGTATTGGTTACACAACTATAAGTGTCAGGAATATTCCTGACAGCCTAGGTAAAATACACTGATGGGGGCTCAGAAATATACTTAATACATAAGCCAGGTGCTAGGCTATTAGGATAAGTTTGAAACAGCTTGGGAAAATGTTGAAAAGAGTGTGTCAATGTTTCTCCAAAGCAAATTGATAGAGAAGCAGGCAACAGAAAAATTTGGGGAACTATTTTGCTTTGGTTTAGCTTCAGAGGCAAAATCAAATAAAAATTGAAAAAAAACTATAGCAAAAAGTTCTCCTATTGATTTCTTATGAAAAACAATTCAGTTCAAAAACACAAGAAATAAAAGAGAGCAGGGATAATTTTTGGGACACAAGGATTAAATTATCAACTTTTTTCTCAGTGAAACTTTGGCATCCTATTTGGGCTTTGGCAAAACACTGAAGAAAAGTAAATTGCTTCAGATTCTTGAAGAGAAAGAACATTGATTTGATAGGTTGAGCTTGAAGCTTATTTTATAGATAATTTTTCATTAATAGAACAGGGTAAAGATCAACAGAATTACTCAGAAAGAGAAGGGGAATGCAATGGGGTTAGTTAAAAATAGCTTGAATTCTTATTTTGTTATGAGAAATTGAGAGCACAGACAGTTTATGATTTTAAAAGAACCAGCCTGAATGAGATTTAGCCTAAGATAAGGGGATCTATATAAGACTGGTTGACTTAACAACTTCATGAGGAAAATTTTCATTCAGAGATCTTAATTTTAAACATGCCCTTGAGTTTAAGCTTGAATATCTATTTCCTAAGCAATGAAGCTGGTTCTGGTGACTCTACAAGACAATCCCAAAGGAGTTTCTGGCTTCAAAGGCTTCAATTAGTAGCATTTCAGAAGATTTCTAAGTGGATCTTTTTTCTTTAAATAAATACTTACACAATCCCAAATATTTCTAAGTAGTAGAATAATGAACTTTCCCTTATCTTTTTCACCCAAATTTTGGGTAAGAAAAGCAGCATAAGCATCAGTGCAGAAGATTATCAAGGATCCAAGCATCTGAAAAAATGGACAATATTTTCAAGAGGACTTGCACTTACAACAAGAGAGAGAATTCTTAGGCAAAGAGTTTGATACACTTTTTCAGGAGCTATAAATTTTCAAAGAATGACAGACCTAAAAAATGCCATGATACATAGAGAATATTCTAGGATGATGATAAGAATAGTCCTGAAGGGGTTTTTAGGTCTACAAGAACATTTTAATGTGCTATAATTAGAACTCAGTCACTTGAAAAATGTCACCCTAACCCAATTGTCCCTGGCTTTGATCCAGGGCACCCAAAAATTGTCTTTCAAGGGAAGAGGCACCACAGACACTGTAAACTACGCCCTGTCAACACAAATAATTGACACCATCTTTTGTTATCATACATGCTTGAGACAGACCTGTAGAAAAAATCTACATGAATATCTTAAAGCCTGTTACTAATAGCCAAGTATAAAGTACATCATCAAAGAAGTCCTCAATCAATATGAAGTGTGACAGAAATATGCTTTCTCTAAGGTACCCCCCAAGTCTGTGGTACCAGTCTTAATAACCCAACCATTCAAATTATAGACATTGAGCATTATGAGAACCATACCAGAAGATAAAAACAGTAAAAAAATGCAAAATAATGGCAATTAATTTTGCAACAATATGGCCTGTTGCACAAGCTACTAAAGAACACAAAGGAGACAATGTGAGATGGTTCATAGGCCAATAAATTATTGTCAAGTTTGGAAAACCAGACCTCCTAATTGTACATGGGGGCATAAATAACTGCAACAACATTAATCTTCACCTTGAAAAAAATGATATCAATAAAATTATCAGCAGTACCTACTATCCTCAGGTGCTGTGCCCTGCCACAAAGAACAGGCCTTTAATCAAGATTAAGTTCAAGTTCAAACTTAAGTTTATATTGATAATTTATTAGTAAGATTCAATCAAACAATTACCTTGGTTTTTGCTATTACTTTGGGTCTGCGCTCACTTTTGGTTTTGGTTTTTGCTCTTGCGTGTTTACGCACAGTTTTTATTTATTTTTTATATAATTCCTATTTTAAAGATAGATTTTTCTTTTCACTTTTAACTCTGCTTACACAACTGCTGTCTTCTTCCCCTGCAGTTTGCAGATCTTTGGCTTTCTGTTGCCAGCAGTTTTTCCCACAACCATGTGTTCCCCTTTTGTTTATCAAACTTGCCTGCCAAGAAACTCTCTCCTTGCCAATGGATATCTTTCCCAGGACTTGGCTTTTATGCCATATAAATAAAGACACCAGAAAAGTAAGCTCTTAAGCTGAAATTCTAAGTGGTTTTCCCTAATCACTGTCACAGGTTTTTTACTTCAATCTTTATTTTTCCTTTTCTCAATCTTCAATTTTAACTTTGAAATTTACTTAGGTTATCATCTTTTTTAAAGAGAACTTAGGTTTATAGTAAATTAATACTTTGTTAGGTCTAAATTTGTTTCCAGAGATAAAACAGCTAGCATAATTAGAATGAAGATAGTCAGACAACAAGCAATTAGCTTATTGCTACCATTCTTTAATATTAGGGATAGTCTAACTAGTTTTATGTTAAGATATTCTCACGGGTAATATCTTGACGTGGATATACCTTTAGTTACAAAAAAATATTTATTTAATACCTTGTTTTAATTAGTTTGTTTAGGCCTAGTTAACTCTATGACACCTTTTGCGTCTAATTATAGGTTTTTATTAGGTCTCTTAAAAGTACTTTTACAAATTTTATCTACTTTTCTTTATCTTTTAAACCTAAATCTGAATGCTTTGCACAATATTGTATATAATCTTGCACCCTATTGGGCAAGACCTTACATCAGGAGAATAACAGATTTAAAAGGGTACATGGATTCTCAGTAGAAGTGCTAGGTAAGCTATTCACTAATAATTCCTGCTGTTAGACATAAATGCTTCCAAAAGCTTTCATAATCTTCTGTACTCAAGTTGCCCAAATTTGGGTAAATGCTCTTATAAAATTGTTTATAAACATAAGCTAATCATCGTTATTATTATCCTGGGACCAAATCTACCCCTATCTAAAATATTATCTGGTAACAATGACCCTGCAGTACACCAACCAGAAAAGATCAAGAAGACAAGGAAATGAAAAGACTGTAAAAGAGGCAATAAAACTTCAGCAAAAAATATTTCAAGTAAAAGATTTGATTTGGGTAGTAAATCACAATCCAAATAAATTAAAGCCAGGACTAAGAAGACCTGGTGTTGTCATAGAAGTCAAGCCAAACAACACACACTCCATCAAATTAAATTGATGCCTGTAATGGATTAAAATTATGCACCATTATAAAATCTGTCTGTATAAGGCAAGACATGCCCAGAGAAATTTACAATTACCTGCTTCTAATTTCAAACTGGAAAAATATCAGATATGGCTTTCAGATACTCTCAAAAAGGTTTTTAAAGCTCTGCTTTCTAGCATCCCAGGGGCAGATATTACAACATGTTTGATTAATTCCTCTCATAAAATTATTTTCTTTAAGATTGACCCAGCTAAAAAATATTTAGTGGCCCTACTGCCACACTCTCATGATGCCATATATTAAACTTTTCAAATTCTAAGAGAAATACTACCTGAAAAAATCTCATGGCTGCCATAGTACTATATAACATCTATCTTCTTCTTAAATAAAGTATCATTATCTTTTTAATTTTTCCTTTTTTGGTTTTATATACTTTCAATAAGTATATACTTAATGCCTGTATATATATCATAATTTTATTTTAGTAATTCATAGTGTATAATAGTTTAATTTGGCCCTTTTTTAGATGGTTTATGTTCTATTTGATTTTCATGTCTAGACATTGTCATTATGATGAAATAAATCATTAATTTTAGTCAGATTAAAGCTTCTCAGTTTGGTTTTATTTCCCCTTATTCACTTTATGTATATTTAATTTCAGGCCTTGGAATTAATTTTTAAACTTACTGGTATTTTATTTGTGACTTGAAATTTGATTGTTAGATCTGATAATCCTCCAACTTCAGAAAGATTATAAACTTGGTGAAAACGGTTGGTGGGGTTGAACAGCTCATTCCTGATTCCAGCTGGTTCATCTCTTTTACTTGATATATGTAGCTCAACTTGAAATTTGCAAATTGTCTATGTGATTCAGAAATCAGAATTTTTGAATAAAATTTAAAAAATTGATTTAATCAAGAACTAAGACAAATCACAACTTTGATGTGAAACTTGATTATAGAATTTGACAACCCTGCAATTTACCCTGTGGGTTTTAAATCTACAGTATAGCTAAAAAGGCTGATTTGAATATCTTGAATTTGAAGCTTTTCACAGCATGTTACTACTAATTTTCCCCACTTTTATTGCAGATTTGAAATCCTGAGGCTCTTTAGTCTATCTATGGATTTTATTTTTTATGTTTTTAGATGTTTTTTATCTTTGATGCTGTAAATCAAGATGTCCAGTAGTTTTCAAAGCTGTAAGAATAAGCAAAAAAGCCAGATTGAAAAAAAATTCAAAAAAATTGAAAAATGGTGCATTTATATTGATTACCAATAGATTTTATACCATTATAGATTTGTTTTTGACTTAGAAATGTTGTTTAAATCTGAAAAACTCTGCTTGCCTCAGAGCTTTGAAAACAACTGTATATACTATTACTTTTGAGGTCCAGTTTTTGAGATGATATGTCCTACCTTGAAGACCACTGCAAAAAAAGTTGATCTGTTGTATTTCAAATTATAGAAATAGTTTAAAAAATTATTATAAAGTTTAATAAATGTCAGGAATTTATATTGACCCCTCCTTACCTATATAAAATGGTGATGGCCTACCAAGTCATTAATGAAAGAAGCTTTTGATAGATTAAAATCAAGCCTAATTGATCTCTGAAGCTTTTGACAAAATGGATTTGGCCAATAGATGCTAGGTCAACTGAGAGTATCCCAAGTTAAAAATTATAATTGAATCCTGATTAGCCAGAGTTATTCTGGGATACCTGAGCAACCTGCCGGGTTAGAAGCAAAATAGATGCAATAACACAGCACCAAAAAGATGATAAGATTACCTGAAAATAACAAGGATTGGGATCAATTCACATTGACAGCCTGCAGGTGTCACTGCAAATTTCTGCTGTGAAAGGTTTTCAGACAACCTTATTATTTATGTGCCATAAATAGAGCAATTAATTTGTGTTGCCACCACTGGAATGCCATCAATTCAGCATAGCTATGAAGTAAATAATACCCAGCGCAGGGTACTATGATATTGAATCTCATGCCATTGCATAGATGCCTGACTCTGGGGGCTGATGCCAGCAGTCTAGGGATAAAAAGACTGGTCGAACAAGAGTTAGAAGTGTCAGATAAATTATTCTGGAAAGAGGGCACAAACTCTATAAAAGCCCTTCCATTAAACTAATGAAAGGCAGACATATTTAAGAAGATCCTACTGCAGAACATTTTTGCAGTAGAAGAGAAATCCAAGTTTGAAGACCCTAGTCAGTAATTGAATACCTTAGCAAGTCACCAGCTAGAGAGCCACTTGAAAGTTGCCTCCCTTGGACATTGTTAGTTGTTGCCCTGCCAAGGACCAAACAGACATTGTAAATAATGCTTGTTGCCATACAAGCATTCAATTCCACAAAATGGCCATGATTATATATATACTCAATAAAGCAAATTATACTCAGACTGCCAGTTCTGATAGCAGAAACAAAATTTCTGACAATAAATGTGAATAAAAAAGAGAATAATTTATTTTTTAAATTCTTTAAGCTAACAGGTTGAAACCTTTTTCAGAGACAATAGCCTAAGAATATTTCCCCTAGTACTGACTCAGTTTTTTCAAAGTGATGTATGCCCACTCTAAGATTGTTTATAAGGTCAGCTTGAGCTATATTGCTTGTTTAAGAATAATAAGCTCTGTAATAACTGTATTACTTTTATATAGGTACAGTAGTTTTCAAACCTGTTGAGATAAACGTAAAGTCTCAGTCTAAAAGCATATACAACTCAGTCTAAAAGCAAAATCAAAAATTAAGGAATTTATATCAAATTACAATAGATTTGGATCCACTTTGATTTTGTTTTTAGACTGAGTTGTATTTGTTTTTAGAATGAGATTTAAGTTTGTTTGAACAGGCTTGAAAACTACTGTATCATTTAACAATTTGGTATATTTTTAAGAAGACTCAGAAGAACAGTAATTTTGCAGTGCTGTATTGGGGTCTAAAGTTATCAAATGTGGCTTCTTGATTTTTAAAATAAAATAAATATTAATAACAAATTTTAAGTATAGTTTATGTGAGAAATATAATTGATCAGTGTTTTCCTTGAAATTGCTTTATCTTATGATTTTTAAGCATTTTCTACTTAATGTACCTATTCAGGGCTAAAAATAAAATTTATTCTTTGTATATAGAGACTTTTGCAGCAGAAGTACGCATTCTACTAACCTTTAGCTTATTGTGGTATGGATCCCAGTGGGAGATACACATGATGCTATCACTGAAGGATTCCACAAGGCCAACCAAAGAGAAAGCTTTCCTTTTGGAGTCTCCTGATTCCCCTATTATGACAACAGAATTGGCTTTGATAGCAGTGGATGCTGCCCACCCTTTATATAAGTGAATCCTCTTTATCCAAAAGGATGGATCTTTATCCATGGGAATGAAGTCTTTGGTCTTGAGGTGATATCTAAGTCTGACCCAAAATATGACCTTATCTTGCACTTTACTTAAGCTGAATAAAAGAGGCTTAAATGCTTGGATATCCCTTGATGCTTGAAGAGATTTACACTCCAGGTTGCTTTCTAAAGAAGTATACTGTTAGCCAAGGCAATTTATTGTATTACTCTTACTAGTAGAGCCATTGATAGCTTTATCAAAATTATTATTATTAGTAGTATTTGGTGTTGGAGCTCGTTGTGTTGCAGCCTGCACTAGCCCTACTGCTGCTTCTAGCCCATATTCTAATAGTTCAGCTTTGTTCTCTTCACTATTGGATATTTTATCAACTGCTGATACAGGAGTAGGTGTAGAAGGGCTCTTGTTTGTTATTTTTTGAGGGCTTGGAGATCTTCTAAAAAACCTTAGGTTGCGTAACCTAGCCAAAAATGAGCCCTCCCTGGCTATATTCACTAGTATTCCGAACTTTGCATCGATTTGAAAAATAAATAGAAGCAGCAATAAAACGACTTTAAATGTGAGAAGGCGCATATATAAATTTGTTTTTCTGAACTCCTATATATGATCTAGGTGTACTTCTATCTATTAAAATGCCATAATATTTTTCCATTCGCTTGTTTAGAATTTATCGACGTCTTTTGATGGATTAACTGCTCGGGATGAATCGGGACATGAGAGATAAGCCTAATGAGCTTCGGAATGAATGGATCACACTACTTTGAAGATAGGGTTTAGAGATAGACAAGTGGACGGCACGGATAGTTTACCAAAGTATTTTTAAATGTTAACTCTGAGTTTCTAAAATATATATAAATTAATTTTAGTTCTAAATTTAACAAACTATTGTGTATTTGTACCTGACGATTTTTCTGTGGGCCTTTTCCAACTATAATATTTTATAAAATGTTTTATATAAAATATATCGATTCATTTCACATCTAATTGTCTTAACCTGTAATTATTCCAAGGTAATTGATTATAGTTATATTAAAATTTAAACTGTTAATTTTTTCAAAATTAAAACAAGCTTTTCCAATTAAAGAGTAAACACTACATAGCCTTTATTATCTCTATCTTATCTGGATATACAAATAAAGCCGTCCACTTAGACTAAGCTATTTGTTCAGATAACCCACTTTTGATTCCCACCTTATCGAATTTGATATCGCTGCAAATTTGAACCTACCCTTCCTAATATTACGTCTATTCTAAGATGCAATCTATAAACTCTTGATGATAATTAATTCAACCCAACAAAGGCATCTATTACTCCTATGTCACTCTTTAAAACTTAATAAATTTAAGAAACAAAAAAGCCCTCAGTTATCAGCTAAACAAAGCTTTTAATCACCTGAGAAAACTTATTTTGTATCTCAATCAAAGCAGCAAGCTTTATGCCAACTCAAACTAACTCATTGCTATCATTGAAAATATAATATGACTTTAAGCATTAACTTTTTTAGGCAACTTAGCTAATGAAACATTAATAATCAAGCTTCAAGGAGTTAAACATTAGTTCATCTTGAACATTTTTATTCCTCGAGTATGCCTTTAACATAATTTTCTATATTTTTTCAGAACATTATACCTAGCTACTTTATTTTTTACCACATACTACTATACTTATATCTTACTTTTCTCTAAACAAGCTCCATAAATTTATAATATAGCAATTCCAGCTATTTGTGCACAGATCTTTCTGGGTATATTTTTCTTTATCTAGTTTACTTGGTATCACTCTCCTAGTATATCTCTTTCCAATAAAAAGTTGATTTATCAAACCTGCAAATATATAAATATATATAAATATTTTTTAGCACTGTTGAGTTTATACTTCTGGGAAGTATAATAAACAAAATAAAGGGGAAGATTAAGAAGAGAATGATACTTTATTTGATATGAATATAAAATATTATATAGTATCATGACAAGCTACATGTCGTCCATATACGTCATGGAGATCATGAGGTTTATCTGAGTAATTTTCCTCTTGAGTCACAAGGCTTAATCAAGTTGTGTTCCATTTAGGACCTGGATTGAGTGATCCCCATCATAGATGGTTAACTGATAATGATGCCACTGGTTTATTGACTGGGCGGTGAACCACTCAGTGAGCTGCTTGGTAATTTACTTGGGGCATTAATTCCCCAAGAGGGAGTAATCAAAGATGTTGCAACAGCACCTTCAGTTTTTGCTTGTTTTTTAAAAAAAGTCTGAAAATATTAAATAATTGATTTGGGTTATGACAACTTTAATTTTTCTTGCTTAGCAAAGCTTCTAGTTATTTAAAAGATATACAATTTTTAATAAACCTGGCATCTATATAGTTTTCAAAGTCATGATTTAACATTATATAATTGGGGTGCTAGAAGCAACTTTTTAGTAATATGCCAAAATATTCATTTTAAAAGTGAACCACAATGATTTCTGGTTAGACCACTTCCTAATAATTGATTGCTATTTTTAATAACATCAGTATCAGTAAATGCTGATTAATCAGGGCTAAATGATTCATCTTCCCATCACAATGGTGCTGACAAAAATAGACTGAGCATTACCAGAATACAATATTCTATTATAGGTGCTACATCATAAGCAACTGTGGTGAAATCAACTCCCTGGTAGTTGAAAGATTGTTGACTACCAGGAAGTTGACTACCAGATATGTGAATCCCTTGGTCGTTTTTGTGTAAGCAATTTAAGCTATTTTTACTAGTATTCCTGGGCTGCAAAACTTAAAAACAAAATTAAAAACACTGGAAATCAACTCTGTTTAACAATTCAGTCTGTTCAAAGACCAATTCAAGAGGCAATTTATATGTAAATTTACTAAAAAATGAGAACTACTGGCAATTGGCCCTCTAAAAATCAAAGTGGCCAAGTCAACACTATTTAAGCCAAAATTATTTTTATAAGTAAAATCACATCCCTTTTTATATAAATTTTGTCTACTATTATATTATTTTTTATAGTTGTAAAGTAGGCTCCTAAGTATCACTGTACTCTATTTAGTGGTTTATCTATTAATCAGTTAACTCCCTTGTTTTACATTATGTCTATTCCAGATTGCTAGATTGATTGGTGTCACATAAATCAAGCCTAATTTATTAATAAATTTTTTATGTAATTTATTGAAAAATTAAAGTTGACTCCCCCTGTTTGACACTATCAACTTGCCACATATGCAGGTTGATATTTAACTGATCAAAGGCTCTGATTTAAGCTTAAATTAATGTTTTGTACTAATGATGCTTGTCAGCACCCACCAAATTGACACCTTATTAGTCTGACTAGTGAGAAAGCTTATCAATGCTCTAACACTCACTATAGTAAATAACTCACTCCCAGCCTTGCCTGGTATATTGAAAACCCCAATAAGCATCTTTTTGCTCACTTGCTTTTTTAACTTATGTTTTTTTTTGTTTTTTTAATGTTTAAAAACCCCTTTTTTCTTAAATTTTGATCCTGTTGTTAATTTAAACGAGGTTTGTATGTAAAAACATAGGGGTTCTGAATTTTTTTGTTCAACTCAGGAAAAGTTGTCAGTGAGAATTTAGCTTTTTTTACTCAACAGTGAGAATCTGGGCTTTTAGTTGACTGGCAGTGCCAAACTTGAAACTTTATCATTTTTTTGGGTGGCTAACTCCTAATAAAGCATTTTTTCAAAATATTTTTTTCTCTTGCTATGTTTTTTATCCTTCATAATTCTTTTAATTTATTTACTGTGTTTTAATTCTATTTTAATTATGTTCAAATGTGACTTTACCCTAGAAGGTTATTCTGAACCTAATATATTTATGATCCTACTAAATAAACCCAACTTTTTTTCTATACCCTCCATTTGTCTACTTTTTATTACTTGTTGCTTTATTGTATGTTTTTTCTACTTTTTTGTTATCTTTTTTATCTGTCTTTATTACTATTATTTCTAATACTAACATTGCTTTTAGCCAAAAGCTAGTAGGAAATCTCAGCAACCAAGATCTGCTTGTCATGGCCAGACGTAGTATCAGGCTTGTCAGTAAACAGAGACAAAGTGCAGGCCTGAAACGCCCAGTACACAGCCAGGGAAATCCTCAACATGTAGTTCACAGCAGAGGCCCAGGGTCACCAAGCACTCATATGGGAAATCCCTTGTTCAGTGAAACCCAATAGAGTGACATAGGCAAACCCAAGCTTACTGTAGTTGTATGAGAGATAGGGATAATTCTCAATAGGCTTGCTCATCTGGTCAACAGGCTGGCTGGCATAAAAAAATTGGTGCAAGAAACAAAGGCAGGCAGAGTCTAAAATTTGATCAAAAACCCTGGAAGGAGGAGGAGTAACTGGTCTTGTCTTGTCTGGGCAAGGGCAAGTGTATCTTGTCTGTTGCTCCTTTAGAACAGTTTGTGTTAGTAATTTTCTCTATGAGAAGAGAACAGCAAGGTTAAAGTGGCAAAAGTACAATCAAGTCCTGCAATCTTTCAAGATTTAAATGACATAAACTACAATTGTTTATTAGGAAAAAATGTCAACAAAGGAAGGGTTTTCAGAGTTCTTAGCTATATCCTGCTAGGAAACTGCAATTGTACTTACTGTTAACTCCTTATTGGCTGTTGAAGGATCCATTAGAGTTGCGTAAATTAAGTCCAAGCTCAAATAAAAATTATGGGGGTAAATTGCCCAAACTAAAATCAGAACTGAGAACAAGAAAGTGCATTGAAGCTTTAAACTTACAAATCTATGAAGGAAAGAAATGAAATTTGAAACAAAGATGATTAACAGCACAGAAAACAGGAGGTGTAAATGGACCACTGAGAAGAAATGGTTGTAAGATAAAGGATACAAAACCTGTTGGTCCTGCATCAAGACTTTTTGCAGCCATGCCAAGACAGCAGAGACCATGGCCTGAAAAGGGGGTATTTTTGCCACAAGGTAGTGCTCATATATAAGGAAATGACTGTATTGGTAGTAGGTAAAACTATCTGAAAACTTGTTTTTAGAAGGAAAACAGAGGGACTATAACTCAACTGGGGAAGCAAACTTGAATCTGATTGGCTGGCCAGAAATATTTTCATCTCTTGATTGAAAACTTCTGTCAAAGTGTCAATGACATCATAATTCAATATTTTTGGGTGGCCAGCTGGTCAACCGCCAAGCGCCCCTGGGTAGTGGTATCTCATAATCTTCAGCACATAATTATTCAGAAAAAATTTGGGGAGATGCAGGTTAATTCCTTCATCATCAACAGGAGCAGTTTTAACCTATTTTTTGCTGATAACTAAATTTGAATCATCCAATAATTTCAAAAAAATTCTGCTTTTATTTTCCCATTATTTTTCTTCATGCAATCTATTCCATGCAAAAATGACACTACCATGACAGGTTATTCTTAAATAGGTCCCATTAGCAGGCTCTGATTTGTCAGTTAAGAGGATTCTTTCACTATTCTTGTTCCTGGGAAAGCTGACAGGGGATTTTGGGAGCATGTGGCAGCCCAAGTATCAATTTCTTGGTCTCAGAGAGGGTGGGCCAATTGCAACCCTTTTTGCTTGGTGTTGGAACAGTTTTTAATTGGCCCCAGGTTCAGCTCTTCCCAGGGTTGAATTTCCCACTTGAAATTAAGGGGTTATTTAAGTCAATTAATGAGATCAATAACATGATCAATTGGTTGCACAATTGAGGGCAAAAACCTATGCAATATAGGGATTTTTCTGAACCATTCTGGCCCTGACACTGCTTTATCTTTTTCAAAGAATTCTTCCTTCTTATCAAAGCGTTTTTGTAGAGCCTCAAAGGCTAAGCTCCCCTACTGTTTCACCATCTTCCCCCTCTAATCACTCCTGTAATAAAAGTGATAATTATTTAAGAGAATACTTTTATTATTAGTATTAAAATGGCTCTGAGCCCATCAAACAGCGCTATGAAAAGAAGGAAATGGCTATGTTACAGAAGTAACAACTTTGAGGCCCAGGGCGGGAATTGAACCCGCTCCTAGCCTCCAGGTGGGGCTAGCGGGCAGGGGTGATTCACCTGCACCTGGATTTTTGCTTTTTAAAGCAAATCCAGGTGCAGGAACCACTCCTGCCCTGGTGGTAGCTGAGGGCCCCGCTTTGGGCCCCAAAAGCTATGCCCAAGTCTTGGTGGATTTGGCTGGGCCTGGGCAGGCTATTTTTAGATGCCCAGTAAACCCAGATCAAGCCCACCCTCCATTAAGTAATTTGGGGTCCCCAATTGGGGACCCCTTTTTTAATCAAGTTCTTTGGGCTCCAGAGAGCCTGTCAAGCCAGTCTGAAAATGGTGATCAAATTGGGAAAACCCCCCCCAAAAACCCCAGAAGCCAAACCTGCCAGAACCAATGGACAGCCAAGCCAAGATGGACCATCAAAAAGCCAAATAACTGTTCCTGAAAACCCCAAAAATAACCATAAAGCAGCCAACCAAATAGCAGAACCTGAGATGCAAAGCCTTGTCACACAGATAGCATCAGAAGAATGCCCAGAGGCACCTGTATGTGAGTAAGTTTATAAATCAGAAGCACTTGAAAAATTTCTGTATTGTCATCCTTACCAAATAAAGTTGTTATGAACCTTTGGTTCACCAATCTGTTCCCATACCTATTTTTAATACTCTTCCATCTGCATACACCCAAGCGTCAGTACCCATCTACTGGGATAGATAGTCAGACTCCTGATGATAAACCCAAAGCCTTTAACTACTACTGTCCACCAAACGCTCTGTTTGGCCCTGTGCATTTCACTGAGTATCCCGCCAATCCTGACCACAAACCCTGGACATTGGAAGACTTGCAGTGGTACACCCGCCCAAACGCTCCCAAGGAACCCTACCAAATTGTCTGTGACGGCAAAGCAATCACCATCTACCCTTTGATCTTCAACAGGAAGTACAACAATCCTGCTGCCTACTTGGTCCCCATGGAACCACCCCCAACACCCAAACCAACCATCTCAACCCCACCCACTTCTGATGCCACTGGCCAGAGTAGTCAATTCCTGGGAGTGCTTTAACTGGCGCTCACGGGATTGATTGACTCTGCCTTGCCAGCAGCTGGACCTTGGGCTATGGCTGAGAAGGCCCTTTCCTACCTGGTAAAGTTAGGTCCCATCATCTGGTGGGCCATGCCAGCACCTGCTTTGACTCCTCCCTCACCTGCTGGAGCTCCACAGTACTCCTGGTATCCTGACAGGCTACTAAAAATCCTGAATCTCCAAGCAAAAAGAAAACATAGGCTTTGAATTATGCCTCAAGAAACACCTCATCTCTTCCTCCTGTGACTTTTCTTCTATTTTCTCATCTCACAATTATTGAGAAGGTCTTGAAAATAATTTTAAAATATTAAAGGTACTGGTCATTTGGTTTGTGATTTTCTGGTCATCCAGAACATCTGTAATATCTAAGGTGAAGTTAAAGTTTTCAAGCTTTTTCCTGTTATTTTCTTAGTATGTCAGTAAAGGGTGGCCTTGGATTTATTGCTGATAATTACATTTTTAATTGTAATAATTAAAAGCACACCACCAAGAGCATGTAATTTGTATATGATGTCAAGTCTTGTGCAGTCCATCTTAACACTGAAGGTTGGAAAAATATTACAGCTGGGAAAATAAAGCACACCTGTGAGCCACCTAAGAATTTAGTCACAAAAATGCTCAAGTGGTACCTTGTTCAGATGAACTCTTCTTCTTGCTGCTGTGGTAATTTTTAATTGAGTAATTTATACAGTAGTTTTCAAACCTGTTGAGATAAATGAAAAATCTCAGTTGAAAAACAAATGCAAGACAGTCTAAAAATGAAATAAAAGGCTAAAAAATTTATATTAAATTACAATAGATTTGAATCCACCTTGATTTTCCTTTTAGACTGAGTTGTATTTGTTTTTCAAATGAGATTTTTTGTTATTCTCAACAGTTTTGAAAACTACTGTATCTATTCTGTGGTCTAATTCTGCTATTAATCTCATAGTCTCATAACCCATATTCTATGTGCTGTTAATTATCATTATAATGGTATGAATGGTTTAATGATGTCCCAATAAAATGGTGTCAGCCAACTCTCACAACAACTGGAAAGATCATCATCTGAACTGATCTCAATCCCCCATGAAGTCAGATCAGAAACAACCTATTCCCTGGAAACTCCATGTGATAATCCCATGTTTTTCTCAATATTTCCAAAGATTGATCATCCCTTTATTTACCTATCACATGAAAAGACACTATATATGCCCCTATTTATTACCAATAAATACTCATATTAAGCTTTATAAATTTACCCCTGTAATGGATCTCACCCCTTTTTTAGATAACTAAAGACATTTTGAAATAGTAGCCAGGCTGCTTCATGAATTAGTCTACCACCTGCAGCCCCCATGTCATCTGTAGCATTGACTTCAGATATACCATATATTGTTTTTCTCCTGTACTGCAGATATACATTACAGAAGAACACTTCACCTGCAGATGCTGCCACCTACAGCTTTCTAATTGCCAATTGACTCTGCAAAGTATGTATCTTAATAGATATCATGGTAATGCATACTAATGATTGTTTAATCCTGCCTTGCCTGGTGCTCACCCCCAAGACTTCATGTTGTTGCCTGACCTGCCAATAGTTTCATAGTAGCAGCATCACAGCTATCTTCAAGCATTTAATATAGATATCAAGGCCCTACAGAATTTAAAGCCCAACAATTTCAAGTTGGTGCCAAATGAAGAACAGATGATCAAGTATATTAGTAAAATATACATTTACACTAATTTCTCTCCCCCCAAGGCCACCAATGTTTATTTAGCTCACAGTAGCACACTGGCACAAAAGCTCAAAAGGCTGCCAAGAGAAGAGTTTATTTTTCTGTATGATGATAAGCCAACTGTTAAGGAGCGCATCATCTTCTATGATACCTGAACCTGCTGGAGCGCAAAAAGGCATTAACCTGGCTAGTTGAGGATACTTTTGCCACTTGCCTCAATATGTTTTACCATCTCTAGATAGCTCATGCTAGATATAAATCTGGGTGATTTCACTTTTACTTTTCTTTCCTGGGGCCACTGAGGCCATCTACACCAGGGCTTTTCAAGTTCTCTGTTATAAGCTTGCTGCCCTGCCCTCTGAAGAGGATGAAAAGATAATCATGCATCACATCTGCACCAACTTTCCTGATGCCAACAAGGACAAGGTCATCCTGGATGCCAAGGAAAAGATAAGTCTTAGAGCTCTTGGCCCACAAGTATTAATAATGAATTTTGAGCTTGCCCAGCTCAATACATATGAGCATCTGTTTGACAGAAAATTTTGAGGGGTCTACTTCCATTTCCTCCAAGCAGTTGCTCATAATGTGCAAGCCAATACTTAGCTAGGTAAGTTGAGTCACAGGGATATCTCAGGTACCTGAAAATTTATGCTGGGACAATTCAGCGCCTTGATTTTTTTGAAGCCAGAGCACACTATGCAGGGGTTCAGGATTCTCTTCAAGAATCTTTACATAGTTTATCACACAGGGCTCAGGCCTTTCTTGGAATACTTTGAGCCTCAGTGGATTGACAAGGTTGACACTCAAATTCAAGGCAAGACCAGAGCAAAGGCCTTATTGAACGTGTACTGGGCTGCAATCAACAGGGAGCTGAAGAACACTTCTACTATTGAGACCTATTATATGAGCTTCAATTTAAACTTTGGGCTTCATCCCAAGTTTGGAAAGTTCTTCCTCCTCATTCAGCATGATCAGGAGAAAATGCCTCTAAGCTCAGAGATCTGACCAACCTTATCCCCCATCAAACCCTCAACCAAGTTGTCCCTGTTTATCAAGGCCATACATAATGCAATAAAGCACAAGTACAAGACCTCTGATCTTAAGCAAAAGCTTGAGCTCATTGCAACTGCCCTCCTGAAAGGGGCCAAAATGAAGAGGGTGAAAAGGGGGAGGAATAAGCTTGCTTGCCTGCTTCTATGTTTTTTACTTTTAGCTTTTAATTTTTATCTTTAATTTTTATTTTTTTTAATTTAATATGATATTAATGTTTATATATGTTATAAGTCTTAATGAATAAATAAAGTTGAAAGTGAATGAAATGTCTTAGTTTTTTTGTTGATTTCCTAATAAAACATAGGATATTTACAGTTGTGACTATATGCTGTATAACAAATAAATATTGATATTTTAAGAGAGGGGGGCTAGACTAACAAAGTCTGGCTCCATCCTGGTGGGACCAACCACCAGGATGCCATCCAGTGAAAGACTGGGATAGCTGCTCAAAGGGGCCTCCCAAAGGAGACTGGCTGAAAAAAGGGAGGGAAGTAGGCATCTAGAGCCATTACCAGGGCTCCAGTAAGCAACCACAGAGAGCAATCCTGGGTGGGAGGGATCTCTGAATCAAACGTGGGGATTTGATGCAAGGAGGGATGAGAGGGAGCTAAGACAGCTGCAGGGAGGGGTCTGTCAAATCAGAGAAAGGGGGTTTATCAGTCCCCAATTTAGCAGGAGGTGAAAACCCCTCAGGATAAGGAACCAACCAAGGTAACTGGGCAAATGTAGCTATAATGGTGGGTACCTGGGTGAAATTACTGAAGGCATTAGAAATCAGACCAGGAGTAGAACCAGGCAATTGGGCAATCAGAGAAAGTTTATCCCAAATACCAGGGCTGGTGGACCAAAACAATAAGAAGATGGGCACCAATACCATCATGGCTCCCTTATATAAAGGAGACAACATGGTATCAGAGGGGGTTTTCTACCAAAATTCATGGGTGGATGGTCTGTGAATACTGGGGGAATATCAAGAACTCAGGTCAAGTTTGGATCCTCTTGGATTGATTCTCAACATAAAACCACAGGCAGGCAGCCCGTAGGGCAGGTGGGCAAACAGGTAGACAAACCAGACGGAAGCGGGAGGGAAGACAGAGGCAGGAGTCAGGATAATAACCTTTATAAAAAATAAAACTTCAAAACACAAAAGGGATTTGCAAAGTCAGGAGTTTTATTCAATAATTGGAATTGGTAAGCAAGGGACCTGATAGCCCATGCTTCTATTATATGCAATGGGGGGTGATAAGGCTGGGAGTTTTTTTAAAAGGGGTTATTAGAGAGCAATCTAAAGGGGAGCCAGTTGAAAATCACTGTCCAATATTCCCATGGACTGGCCCCAAGAAAATAGGGGTAGAAGGCCCGGGTGTAGGGTAAATTTAACCAATTGGCTAGGAACCTTCTGGGGACTCAGGGTGCACATTGCCCCTAATGCCTTCTTCTGACTTCCCAACTGGAGGGCTCCCAAACTCGATTATTTTGGGCCAAGGGACTTCCAGACCAGAGGAATTTCTTGCCTGGGATTCCGCTAACTGTGGGATTTTATACCCAATTTCCCTAGGCTGCGGGTTAGGCACACCTGGTGCCCTGTGGCCCGCGTTTTTTCATTGGCCCATCAGTTGTCTCAAAACAGGGCAGCACCAGGAAAGCAAACAATCCAGCCATATTAGGGTCTTCTTCACAGTTGGAGGGGACTCCAGAGAAGGGATTGAGGTTTCAACTGTGAAGGCCAACACAAAGAGCTCATCTACTGTGCAGGCCAGGTCCTCCAGGCTTTGGAGGGGTTTTGCCTGCACACAGGCCGCCTTTTTTGACAGTCTGGGAAAAACATCCTGATTCAGGGCTAATGGCGGCCCACAGAACTTTACAGATATCTATTTATATTTTGTTTAGTTCATAGTGTTTGGATTATCTCTATTTTTTCATCAAAATTCTAGCTTTTATGGGAATAAAAATATTTATATAGTGAAGAGTGTAAATCACATAGTGAAATGAGAAATAATTGTGTATTTATTGATATTGTTTTTTTTAATAAATATGCATTTTATTTCATCTTTGTGCTTTTTAGTGTCACCCTAGTATACTATAGTAGTATGGATTTTTTTTGTATTAAAATTTCTCAGTATATCAACTACTGCTATTCAAAAAAGTGTTGACTTTCAGGAGTTAATCAGAAGAAAACTGAACTCTCACTTTACTTAACAATTGGATACCAGGAAGTCAGTTTCATCATAGGTGCCTATAATAGGGCAGTAATTTTGATTAAACGCTTTGGGGTTGTGTGGATTGAATTGGATCTAAAAATAGTTTCCCCTTTAAAAAATACTTGAGACATCCTGGTTTAACTTCTATTGATTGATTGAAGATCTCAAAAGATTAAGGAGACACATGAACCAAATCAAGAACACTATGATGGACACACTATCAATATAATTGTACTTTAGAGGATTGACTCAAGTTTTTTACCATTGTTATATGCGGTTCTATCAAACTAAAGCCTATTTTACTGAGAGTTGGATAGAGAACCACACATCTGTTGTGTATTTTATTGAGGGTAAGTCAGAAGCCCACCCAGAGACTTTCATTCAACAGAACTCACTTGTACCAAAATATTTAAGTCATTGAGTGAAAAAATCAATCAGAAAAATATTAATATGATTCCAAGCCACTATTTAGGTTTGAAACCACATCTCTTGGGGTTAAATCTAGCAGCTTGAAGAGGATAGGCTGACTAGAAAACTTGGTAGCATCAGATCTTAGTCTGATCATAAAGCCATCCCTTTATAAAAAGCTCTTCCAAGTGAACTTGGGAGGCAGACAGCTTTAATCCAATCCCATTAATGGTAGCCTTTTGTAGTAGCCTAAGTAATAAGAAACAAATATTTTTATTGTTGGGAACCCACCCTGTAGGAGTCAAGCTCATTACTTGGCAGGCTAGGGTGGAACATTTAAGCTGTGGCTAAGCTGCTAATTGGAACAGATACCATTTCCAGATGAAAGATTTATCTAAATAGAAAATAACGTCCCCAGAAGGGGGGTGAGACGTTTCAAAAACAGATAGCTTCCCAGATAAGACAGAAGGAAGGCAGCAGCAAAAAAATGGAGCAGGTTGGGAGATGTAGAGCTAGTTGGATTTGACTGAATGGTAGCCTTTTACTTGATGGGAGATGATTTTGAGAGCAGGGAAGCTGTATACCAACTTTAGGCACCACTGAGCACCATCCATAATATTTACAGATGGAGACCTTGGTTCCTGCTCCTGGGTTGGGTTCAAAGGACACAGAAGAAAAAAATGCTGAAAAATTTCAATAGTTGTAAGCCATTTAAACCCAATTATCCTAAGAGAGAGATGATTGTGTGGTTTCATGGAAAATCTTTTTTGGGGGTAACTGATTGAAAAACAGTTAAAAAAAGGCAGATTGAATAAATTTATTGATTTAGCAATTGATAAAGTCAAAAGTAACTTGGCTATATAGCAATGTGATAGAAGATAGGAAGGGATTATGGTAAAGTTGGGCAACAGAATTAAAATTTGAAAGTAAAGGCAAAATGTTAGAAGTATCCTCAAACAATACTCAAACCAATCATCCTTTTCTAGCCTCAAAACTTTAACAGTTTGGTAAGACATCTTTTTTGAAGACAGTAGCTGTTTAAAGGTGTTTTAACGGCTGTGTAGAATGAAACCAGATCCTAACCGCCCTCCTGGTTGCAACTAACCACCAGCAGAGCTGTGAGGATTATATGCCTTGGTATCAATGCCAGCAAGCTGGTTTTCAGCTTCTGGTTGGTTGCAGACAGTCTGGTATTTACATTTACACTTATAATTGGTTAAAATTCATGATTTTGCTTCTAATACCAAGTCCAGACTGTCAGTTCATTGGGTCTTGGGCTCAAATCTTGCTTCTGAAGAAAAATACACACTTTAAAAATCCTTATAATTATCTAGACTTGACTTCTCCTTCTGAATTTTCATACTGTTGGTTCCCAGTTGACCCGCTTAATGGCAACACTACTGGATAAGGGCTCTTTCCTTTCTCTTGACCCTTAGATTCAGAAATAAAGGGGCCTGGATCATCAGAATTGATGATCCTGGCAGCTATAACTTTAAGGACCTCTTCTAAGTGTCATGAATGACATTTTATTACCTGTATTAAAAACCCAGAAATCAAGCCCTGGGCCTCAGGAAAAGCCTTATGTTGACCAGGGTAGACATGAGCCTGCCTGAATGCCAGTTGGGTCAAACCCTGGCCCTCCAAAGGCTAATTGAGTCACCCAGGATGGACAGGAATCTGCCAACTCACTGAGTTGAAAACCTGAGTTGTTGAGTTACTCTGAGACCCACCAGTTTCCTCAGGACAATTCTCCAAATTGTCACCAGATTGCTTCCAACCTTATGCCACCAAAGACTCCAAGGCTATGCACAGAGGTTGTAGCTTGCCTAAAGAAGGTTAAAACAAAGCCTACGGCTAGCCCTTCTAATGAACACCCGTGGCTGCCAGTCTCCAGTCCA
Source organism: Entomophthora muscae (assembly GCA_014839935.2). Classification (NCBI taxonomy): domain Eukaryota; kingdom Fungi; phylum Entomophthoromycota; class Entomophthoromycetes; order Entomophthorales; family Entomophthoraceae; genus Entomophthora; species Entomophthora muscae. The sequence continues at coordinate 8,544 of QTSX02002167.1, read as the reverse complement.
GAGTGAATAATACAATTTGAATGCTCAGGTGATGTGGTGAACAGTAGCAGCAGATCAAAGCATTGTCACTTCTGTTCATCAGAGCAAGCACAAACAGGATCCACCGCCCTCAAGACTCTAAGCCAAGATCCATGCCCTATCAGTGCCTTGTCTGCAAACCTAAACCCTGCAAAAAGCAAAGAAGCAAAATCACATGGTATAAGAATGCTGGCGGTGAGGTGATGACCACATTATCATTTTTTGATAATAAAGTTTTATGAAACTTTGGTTTGAAAAATTCTTACCTTATCTAGTCTTAGTGATCTTCCATCTTAACTCTGGCCAAGTAGACAATCAGGCAACCGCCCCCTCCAGATACCAACCTGCCGACCCTCCCCAGGCACTATACTGTCCCCCAGGAGCCCCCTTTGGACCTGTGCATTTTACCAAATACCCACCCAACCCCGCCTACTCAGGGTAAAACTTGGAGATCATCCTCATTTAGAACCCCTTAGAAAGAACTAGAGAGACTGAATACATAAGGCACAAAGGAAAGAGGATAGAATTGTCTGCTCTTATTTTTCAAAGACAAGTATAATTATCTACTGGCATACTTTGTCCCCATGACTCCACCCTTAACCCTGCAACTCTACTGCCTAATAGAACCCCCCACTGCCGCCAAGACCACGTCCACTCAACTGTTTGGAGTACTCTACATTACTTTGATGGGAATGGTAGACTCTATGGTGCCCAACTCAGGGCCTGGGTCTTTGCTTGGGCAATCTGTATCCTATATTATCAAGCTAGCACCCATCCTATGGTGGGAATTACCCACTGGCCTGGAAGTACCTTGTCCAGAGTCATCTAATGCCTCTAACTATTCCTGTCTTCCTGACATCAAGCCATCCCCTTCCCAGAGCTGCTGATCCCTTGCTTAAACTTCAGAGAGGGTTTTTCTTAGCTGTCTTCAGCAATCTCAGGACAGAAGCTGGTTGGTCATGCAAACCTAGCACCGCTGATGAGATATCCATCTGCTGCCATAAATATACACTCTTTGTCAACAACCATATAAGATGCTTATACATTGCAGGAGTAATAGACATATGAGTCCTTTTAGCTCAAACTTTTGACAGGGATGCTTACTGAAAGATGAGCTTTTTTCAGTGCCAAATGGAAGCGCTGCCTGGCCACCCCAGAGCCCTAGGTTTGCCAACAAGGTTGCAAGGGGCTACATAAGACCAAAGAGGCTGATATATACCTGTGTCTCTGCCTTGCACTTGCCTTGTGCCAAGCATCTGCATTTTCAGCTGATAGAGATTATCTACATATATACCAGACAATGCAGCTTCTGGGAGCCATTGCATAGATGAAGTCTATGCCCTTCTGCACACACTCTAGATAGACCACCCTAACTTGGCTGATGCACAGGCTTTTGCCAAGCACAACCTTCTCTTATCAACCTCGACCTGGGGGGCTTGAAGGATGCTGTTTGCCAGCACAAGGATATCCAATGAATGCAACTGGGCCAGATCCCAAGAAAGAGGGGGGTAGAGCCCTTGATGTATTGGCCCACTCTGCTCATATCAAAGTCAGATATCCTGATGCTGGTTTGCCAGGCAGACCCTGGAGCAGAACTTACTGGCAGCTTTCTGGGAAGAGCTCCAGCCAGCCAACTCCAATCTGATCAGCCAGCCAAGCTCCAGCTTCAGCCCAGTACAGTTTTATGGGTTAGATCCATGAAGTGCAACAGGCATCATCTGCTGGGATGGCTTTGCCTTTGGAAGATAAGAAGGCAGGGCACTGGTGCAAAGCTGGGGGGCATTGCAAGCAGGCAGCAGCTACACTGGCTAGAAAAGAGCAGCCGCCAACAAGTACATTGGCCTTCTTGAGAAAGATCAGCCAGGGAGGAGCTTCAAGCTTTCTTGTAAATGGAAGGGGAAACAATGGTGGGAAAGAGGCCAGCACATGCAAAGAGTTTAGACCTCTATATAACTCCCAACCAGATCAGCAACCCTTAACCTACACTGGGATAGTTGGATCAAACACCCACCCCCAGGGAACACCAGTAAACAACAGGCAAAAATACAGGGAGGCCCAGATTGGGAAGGGGATTGACCTAGGGGGTTAAAAATCCATGCCACCAAGCAGGACAGCAGAAGGCAGATATGGGAAGATGGCTGCTGTGATTTAAAGTATATATATGCTTCTGATTTTGCCTTTGGGAGGGTCAGGTTTTAGATGTGGAATCCTTTGGTTTCCTTAAGCTCTTAAAATGGGCATTGATTTAAAGGAATGTCAGCCTCCTTCACATTCACCTGGAAGCCCAGTTGATCCATGACCCCCTTATGGGAGTGTCTGGCTATCTATCTGTCTTCCTACTTCTCTGTGGCAAAGGGGTACCTTATAAGGTCCTAAAAGCCCCCAAATAAGCTTGAGTTTGGCTCATATCATCTGGATGCAGTTATTATTGCTCTTTGGCTTCCCCTCCCTAGCCGCATCTTGGGGAGGTTTCTGTTGGTGGCCATTCCTGGACCTCTAAGCAGATCCCTCATCCACCCCTTAAGACTAACCCCCCAGCTTAGTATATACCCAACCCTACAACTAGGACTTCCTGGGGTGTACCTTGGCTGTGCCTAGGAGCATGGCAGTCATTATTCATATTTGAAGGGTTGGAACTCCTTTAGGCCATGCTCCAAACTCTGGGGTAGTGTAGAGCCTCCCTGGTTGCTGCTATTACGGCTGCCTATGCATGTGGCATGCCTGATATTGGCATGTTTGGCAGCATGGTTGCGGAAGAAATTACCCCAATATGCAAAGCTTGCTGCAGGCAGATACAGCTGAGCCTGTTGGTTTCAAGCAATTGATATGGGAGGCATGGTGTCCAAATTGTTGGCTTGGGCTGGTATGAGGTTTCTTCCAATACCTTCAGATCCATTGGCCTATGCCACAGTAGCTGTGCTTTGCAGGAGGCTGCCAAGCCATATGGGGATATCAGGAGGGTCTCAGCTATGCAGAAGATGCTGGTAAAGCCTGCTATGGAGTTAGCCCCACTTGCAACCTGGGGATCAGTTAGGGAGAGCATCTACAGGATAGGTCAGCTAGAAGCAGCCCCAAATTGATGGGCTTGGGCTTCCAGGTCCCAAAGTTGCTGGGATGCAGCAGGGGCAAAGCTTGGAACCTGTGGGGTTAGCTGATTATAGGCATGGCCTTTGGTTCTATCAGCAAATCTACCAAGGTGCCTGGTGGAAGCAGGTCCTTCTATAGGAAGGGAAGATATAGATCTTAGTGGGTGGCTGTAGAATTACTCTGGCACATCCTTGGGCATGTTAAACTCTTTGGATATATTGGCCCCAGCAGGGATTTCCTGGTTGATATTGAGGGGTGGAAGGTATCTAACAGTGTGGAATGGTTGAGGGCATGTTCAATAGTGTCAGGTCTGACCAGTTTTGGCAGCTTTATTCAGGCTTAGTTGATATCAATGGGTTATAGTGATAACCAGGCAACCAATAGAGAGGGGGTGAGAAGAAAATTGCCATGGATAAAGACATCTTGGTTGGCATCACTTGCCCCAAGAAATCCCAATAAAAAGGAGTAGTAAGTCAGAAAATACCAATGAAGACTTACACCAACCTGAATCAAGCAATTGGCAGGAAGTGGGTGATAGCCAAGCAGGTGTACCTTTGAAAAGGACTCAAAAAGCTGCTGTTTAAGGCCCAAACCCCCAAAAATCAGGTGCTTTGGTGCTTTTTGGCCCAAAAATTGATTCACAATGGCACACAATTTTTAGTCAATCCTGGAGGCCTGATGACAAAAATCCCCCTGCCATATCAGTGTTATTCCAAACCCCAATATCACTTGAAAATTTATTAGAACTACTGCAGTAGTTCAATAAACATCATAAATCATCATTAGTTTTACAGTTTTAAGTTTTACAAAATATGGAGCTTCTTCTTGTGTGATTCCTGTGAGATAACTTGCTGGCTGTAGCCTTAATTTTGCGGTGTTGGTGATATCAGCTCTGTTCTTTGGCACTCCCAATCTCAAAACTGCTGAAATTGTTGGACAGATTGGGGAGATTCTCTGCTTTGAAAGTTTAGTGACCACCTCCCAATCTCAGATTTTGTTGCTGCCTGTTCTAGTTTTCTTTGGCTGTGCTTTACCAATGCCCTTGAGAGGAGGGTTCCCCCTGGCCAGCTCAAACTTACCACTTTTACTTGTTCTCAATTCTTTATGCATTTGGTATTTTATACCTCATTTTGTGAACACCCCTGAATTTGCAGCAACTCCACCATTACAAACCTGAGCGGGTTATATGTTTTATGGATCTATTTTTAAGCTAAAGTGCGTATGGTTTGATCCTAAGAATGTTTAAGGATTGATATGAGTAGGGATGATAGTGTGGAGGATTGCTATATGGCTGAAGTTGTATCTTGGTAGAGGGAAGGCTGTGGATCATCGAAATGGAAGGTCGGGGGGTTTGAATCTGCTCCATTGCTGCTAAATAAGGTAAATATTATAAAAAAGTGTTTTGGTAGTAACAGATGGTGCTGTTGGTAAGGTGGCTGTTTATTGACTTTTCTTTGTGAACCCTTATAGATAAATGAGGAAGAAGGAATTGGGGAAGTATATACTTATTGAAAGAGAATAAAATGGGGTTATAGCCTTGCGGCGGGACACCAGTCGGTGGCCCTAAAAATTAAGTACCTTTGGTTCGATGTATGTGGGGTGATCCAACAAGGACAGCATCAGTAGAGCAATAATGGTGGCATTGGGTAGTGGTATTATTAAGGGATTGATAGCATTGGTTCTCTGATCCAGCCTGCAGATCAAGTTGAGTCCATGGCTAAGTTGCTAGGTACTGGGCTCATCACAAACAGTTGATAATGCGCATTACCTATTTTGGTCCCTGCTTTGATTCAACAAAAGTTTTCTGTGAAAGTTATAATATTTTGGCATCGTTATCAGGCTTTTAAACGATGTTATAAATTCTATTGTTGGAATTATAGATGTATTGTAACACTAATCTAAGCCAGAGATGGATTGGAAATGAAAATCGGGTTGAAGCAATGTTAGTTATGCTTTAGCATTCCAACCCTGAAAAACTGCAACAAACCAATGATAATTAAACATTTTTAAAACATATATTTGTTTAGTATAAATGGTCCAAGAGTACGGGTGCTAAGTGATTTATGGGGGTATGTTAATATAGAAATAAAATTAATGCTGGTTATTTTTATGGATGAAGTAAATGGCTTCAGAGCTGTTGCGGAGTTCTATTGTGATCTTATTGGTTTTAAAGTCCCATTGGGATACGCATAGCTGGTTGCCCGTCACCTCGACAAACCCAACCGAGGGGGACGTTTTGAAGAAGTGGCTGAGCAGAGTAACGGCATACCGTTGGGGGATGTGGTTCAGGTTCACAGTTGTATAGGTGGGGATCTTCCTTTCCCATGAGTCCCTACTCATGGGAAATGAATGTTCAGTTGTGCAGAGGTACCTCATCTTTGGCCACATAGGGCTTTTATCAAACGGGGGTTTGGAATCAGCAACCAGGTTAACTGTGTTTTGGATGTCACGCGACTTAAGCAAGCTTAAGCACTTGGATTCCTTGTCTAAACAATCTAAATTTTATATTTTAAAATTGATTTATTGAGTGCATGACCATCAAAGGGGGCTTCTACATGTTCTGGAATGGCGAGGCCCTTGCTAGTGGGACTATTTATAGCGCCATTGTTTGGGGGTCCATGATGTGTAGCTAGAGTGGCATAGTTTGGGAGCTTTTCGCGGGAGAATAAAGGTTGATGTTCATCTCTTGGGGCATCGCTTGCAGCTTAGGCTGGAGAAGGATCCTGGTTGCGCCAATCTTGAAGGTTTATATTTGCTTCTTCGGTGACTTTCTGCTTGATAATTTCGAAACCTTCGGATTTAAGCTGATCATATAGACTTAAATTCTTTTCCAAGGCAGGAGCTGTAGACGGAGTGTCTGGGCTCGAGACGGTAGGTATGCTTGTAACTGAGGTTGTGGGGGTATCATTAGTTGGAGTACTTGTAATTGGGGTTGTGGGTATGTCGTTAGTTGGTGTATTGTTAATGGGGATGGTCGATGTGCCTGTAGCTGGGGTCTTGGGGGTGTTGCTAGATTTTGGCTGATTTGAAAGTGCGTGCTGGGATTTCAAGCCTGGGCAGAAAGCAGTGTTGTAACTGTGCTGTTTTAGCAGAGTTACACGGGGAAAATATTTAGAAGCTAGATAATAATCTTTATTGTGAGATAGTGATTATATAGTTCATATGAATCAATAGATAACAGGAACATTATTGGTGATCACACGGCTGGATGGAAGAAGGGGGTGGCTTGATCCTGGTAATGAGTCAAGCGCCAAAATGAGGTATCCACCGTAAAGGATCATCCTCTGTTCATGTTGTTGGATTTGGTAATTCAAGTTGACTTCCTAGTCTGGCTTCGAGTGATCGGATAATCAGATTGCGGGTCACAAACCTGCTTGGTTGGAACCTTGCTGGTGGGTCAAGCCTGCGGTTTCAACAGCCCCCCCCCCCGGCTGAAGGTCAGCCTCCTCTGGGGGCAGGTTGTCAGGGAGGTTGTCAGGAGCCTGGGCGCTGTATTGAACTAGTTGCTGTTCTGTAGCAGGTAGTGCGGTTTCTTGTTGTTTCTGCCTTGCTTTGCAGGGTTGTAGATGGTCATGGTGTAGGGTCTTGTCTTGTTTGCGCTTCCCAAGTCCTTGCAAAAGGTAAGTGTTATTGTTGTTTACCTTTAGAATGATCACTGGTCCTACTTTATCTGGTTTTAGTTTGCTTTTATCAACGTTCATGACCCAAACTTTGTCCCCAACTTCATGTCTATCTCAGATAGGGACAAATGTCTTTTGCAGACGTTCATCCTCTTTGGCTGTTTGCTCACAATTAGCCTCTATTACTTGAGGGTCTGAGTGTGGGGGGACTTCACTTGGAATTTCCAGTTTAGGTCCTGTCAATGCTTGAATGATATTTGGCTGTGTGCTGTATACCAGTTCAAACGAGCTTTTCAGGGTGGATCTGTTCACTTGGGTTCAAAACACAAGTAGTGCAGTCAGTAGCTGCTTATATCAATCTTCAGGTCTCCCGGCAGTGAGTTTGGCTAGGGCTTGCACAAGGCTACCATTAAGCCACTCTACTTGTCCATTGGCCTGTGGATGGTATGGTGTTGTTACAGTGTGTTTGACCCCATTCTTGGTGAGGTATATGTTGGTGGTTTTGGAGGTTAATTCTTTCCCTCCATTGGTTATCAGGAGTTCTGGCTTTCCAAACTTGCTGATTATTTCTTTGACAATAAATTGTCAAACGTCATTGCCGGTGTGTGCCTTTACTGCTTGGGCTACTGGCCATCTTGTCGCAAAGTCAATGGCAGTGATGATGTATTTCTTGTCATTGTGTTCTCCTGACATGGGGCCAACAATGTCAAGAGCCCATACTTTGAAAGTTAGTTGTGTGCAGATGAGAAGTACTGACTTTGGCGGGGTTTTGCTTTTGGCAAACTTTTTGCACACCTCACATTGGTCTAGAACTTCCTGGAAATCACAGTATAAGGTTGGCCAGCAGGCTTTATGTTTTAGAAACTCATATAGGTTTCTGCTCTTGGTATGCCCAAGGTCTCTGTGATAGCAAAGAATAGTGTCAACTTGCTGATGTGTGGGGATGTAGGGAATGGTTGTGCCGTCAGTCATCTTTCTTGAAGAGTCCCATATACGTCAGCAAAGAGGTGTTCATTATTGATGACTGTTTCTTTGGTTAGTCGGTTGTGCCAGGGGGGAACCCTTTGTTCTTTGTTTGTAGCACTAAGAGAGGCCAGTCTGGGTCAAGCCCATTCTCTCCTCTTGAAGCACGGACATACAGACAGGACAGGGTGTCTGCCATGGCAAGCTTGGCCCCAGGTTTGTACTGGATGAGCATGTTAAATCTCTCCAATAGTTCCATCCACTGTGCTTGGCGGCGCAACAGATTTGCTTGAGTCTTGAAATAGATGAGTGACTTGTGATTGGTTAATGCTGTGAATTTTTCCTGGCAATCTAGGTAACAATACCATTTGACTAGACAGTGCACAATAGTCAGCAGTTCTTTGTTGTGGATAGGGTATCAACACTTGCCATCTGTCAATTTCTGTGATTCATAGGCTACAGGCAGGAAGTCACCATCACTATTTTTGATTTGTAGTACTCCCCTAATGGATGCATCTGAGGCGTTGGTTTCTATCTGGTATTCCCCGTCACGTTTGGGGTATTGCAGGATGGGAGCTGTTGTGAGCTTCTCTTTAAGGTGTCTAAAACAGAGGTCACGCTGGGGGGTCCACACAAACTTGGACTTGGTGCCTGTTATGGCAGATAAGGGGGCAGTCAAAATGCCACAGTCAGGTATGAAGCGTTGTACATAGGCCACCATTCCCAAGAAAGTGCAGAATTCCAACTTATCCTTGGATGGTGGCATCTTGCAGATGGCCTGTATCTTTTGACTGTTGGGTTTGATGCCGTCCTTTGAGACTATGTGTCCCAGGAAAGGTAATTGCTTGCGGAAGAA